>CAWUFW010014780.1:0-396804 GCA_963921515.1 Calotriton arnoldi
TTAAGTCAGTAGCCCTGTAAAGCCTAAACATAGCCTACATTCTTATCATAGATAGAGCAACATTTGAGTCTATTAAATCAAACATAAGAGGTGCTTGTACAGCGCACATTCTGAACTCAAGCATTTCAAAGTGTGCTCATATGTGATGTAATACTGCTATATCAATTTATAGAATGTTTTTATCATCTGTACTTTTATGGCCATAATTGGCCGAGTAAAGTTTTGTGCCTGACTGACTGCTCACATGTGATAATAAAGAAGAAGGAGGCTCTGTGAAATGAACTATTTGCTCAAGATCACACAATTTGAGAAAGCAGGTAAGCTAGGTGTTGATTCCAGGTTATCTGGTTTCACTTTTCAAAATTCAACTTCCAGAAGGGTATCTCTCTCTCTCTCTCTCTCTCTCTCTCTCTCTCTCTCTCTCTCTCTCTCTCTCTCTCTCTCTCGCTCTCTCTCGCTCTCTCTCTCTCTCACTTTCTCTCTCTCAATCTCAATCTCTCTCTCCTGTTTACATCAAAGGTCAATGTTTTGTTTTTCAGTCTTGGCTCAGGACGAGACAAACTGACACAGATAACATACCCAACTTCGGGCCCCCATACCAAACTACCAAGGTAAAAATGAATTTATTTGGGTGGGTGGGTGGGTGTCACGCCCCAAACACCCACCTGAAGCTAAGCCCCTGCACCTGGTACCTCAAATAATGCCTCCAATTCCCAATGTACTCTTCTGTCCTAGGCCACATATTAAGAACTTAACTCTTAACATTATCCAAAAACTCATCCTTCTACATCTCCAAACATCAACCATCTTCTGAAGTATTAATACCCCTGTTCCAATCAAGAAAACCACCTCAAATTCGAGTTCATCAATACTGTTATTGTTTTCCCTGCTTAAAGGCAATCTTTTTTTATTAAACTTGTATTTATTATTTTTTTGATGATACACATCAAATCAATCAACAACACTGCTTGAGGCGCATACAATTTCAACACAGCCATGTGGTTTGCTTAAAGGCAATCTTGACATGCAATCAGCCTAGAAAATCTGTCTGCCTGGAATGTATTCCCTCTCATGCTAGTAAGCCTGCATCTTTGCAGTTAAATGAGCCACTCTTGTAGTGAGTAATCTTTCATCACCAGTAGACAAAATATTCACCAATGATTTAAAACTTGTCTTATGCATGAAATGTGAGCTACATATAAATGAGCAACAAGATTCAGCTGCCCACATGTAGAACTTAGGGTGACCCGCTCAGTAACAGAGTTATTTGTTTAATCTGGTCTTTACGTCTGTCAGAATCCCTTTCAGAGGGTCAGGGGGCTAGCAAAAGCTACTGGGCCCAACCGTTGGGGTTGAACCATTTTACACCTGACGTCCTGGGGCCCCACTTACTATGGGTACTGGACAACTGGGCCAAGTACCCCTTCAGCACTTGATTTTCAGTAGTAGAGTGGGTTGAGCAATCCAAGGCTTCTCTGGGGGAGGTAGATTCAGGGGGGTGAACACAGGCTCACATTTCAAAATACAGTCAATAGCAGCAATAATTGAGTGTTCAGTCAAAAACTTTTTTTTATATACGAACACAAAGCAAAATATGGCATACACAAAGAATACACACAGACCCCTGAGGTGAGTACTCTAGTGTTCGATAGGCAGCCCCCCGAGTCCCTCTTCCGTCTCACTAATGGTAGTGGTTATTCCCCATTCACTATAGGAGACATTCAGGTTAAGACCCACTAGTAGTCCGAGTCTCAGGAGTCCCAATCCAACTCTTTGAATGTAAATAGTGTTCCAGCAACCAAAGCTCTATGCAGCAAAATAAACTCCCCAGTGGCCTTGCGCCCTACAATCAGTCTTACCCACTCCTGCAGGGGTTGCACTGTCAGAGTCTTTGGGAGCATTTCACTCTTGGACGTCTCAGAGGGCTGCAGCGGCTGCTGATGGTGAATAGCACTCACAGCTGTGCAGGGGCAGTGGCTGGGCTTCCACAGCGCTTCCTCTGTCAAAACCGTACATTCCTCTGACCCTTCTCACAGGTGGGGGGACAATAGTTCAGGTTGTGCTCCTCAGTCAGGGCTGAGGCACGCACAGGTCACAATGGTGCCTTCTCCTCTCAACTAGAGATAAACTAGGGAACATCCCTTGTTCTCCACGACAGCCATCTCTAGCATACGGGGTCACCGACTTCACTCCGCACATTGGCTACAGCCCGTTCGATGCAACCACAGCTAACTTCATGGTGGCCCCCTCTGGCATACAGGGTCTCCTCACACCTCACTACCAAGGATCCGCTTGCCAGGATCCCCCACTGGACCTCGCTTCCTCCAAGCTCTCTCCTGATCCTCACAGGACACACAGGTCTTGGCAAGCAGGCAGGCACTGGTGCTCCAGGCTCCTGGCAGGCTTTAGCCCCCAATCCTGGTCACAGGCAGAGGTCTTGCAGAGCTTCTCCTCCTCGCACAGCCTGACTGGGTGCTTAAACGTTGACAATTCTGAGGGTCTCAAGTTACCGTTCTTATGGCCCATTTCCAGGCACCAAATGTGATTTAGGGGCTGAATCTTTGAAGTTTGTGTTGGGGCTTGCCTCCTTTGTAAGTTTCCACTCCATTGTCTTCCCTTCCTCCAGAAAGCAGTCTGTCACAACAGAAACAACTCCAAATCTTATAGTCCCCACAACACAGTCAATGGGAGATACTAGAGGTTCACACCTGGATGTCAGCTACAGTGATATGGGCATCCAAAGGTTACCTCAGGGCCCCAGCCCTACTCTTTATTATTCTCTTATCAGCCCCATCTCCTTCATGGGATGAGCTGAGGCCCCTTTTCAGAGGCTTTTCCCTGAATCAAAGAGCACCCTTTGAACTATACTGAAGAGCCTAGATCTCCTTCCTTCAGTGTGTGTCCCTCCCAGCTCACAAGAAAACAGCAATCCACAAGTCTGTCTGTGGGGACTCATCTATCTCCCCATGCTCCTGCAGTCAGCCCTGGGTCTCCAAAAATAGAACCCAGGGTCTTCTATGCATTGTACCATTCACAGGCATACATACACCCAGCACATGCATACAATACCGCTTGTGCTGCACAGAGCTACATACCAACTTGATGTAGGCCAAGGGTGTGTTAAGCACACATCAACAGAACTTTACATGAGCGAGCTTGTAGGCCTCACTCCAGTGAGACAGGTAATAAGACCTGTTCACTTCTACTGATCATTACATGGAATGCTGCCACCAATGCACTTGTTCTACTTAACTCCTGGCAAAGGCAGTAACCTTTCACCACTATGAGGGTAGTGCTTTGAACGCCGCTCCCGGTCCAACAAACATGTCAACAAAAATCAGCAGGGATCCAGACATCATTGCAGCTAAGGCACACAGGGTAGGGTGCATGTCTGTCACCATGCAAGGGGCTTTTCAGTCCCAAGAATGTCCTCCAAGCATTTTATGCTATAGGACAGCAGCCACTGGCACTGACAGAAATTATACACTTTCTACCCACTTCAATCAACCTCAGGCGCTATGCACAAGGAACGCCTTCTTTTGATCTACTCCCCCTATAAGCATAGTGCTTTTCTTTAGCAACGCCCTAAAAGGTTCAGATTTATCTGCAGTGTTCCCACAAATTTTGAATAGAACTCTGCCAGTCAGGGGCAGCCGCTCCATTTGAGCAGAGGAGCGCCGCCCCCTGACACGCCAGCAATTAAAACGATAATAAAACGTGTTTTAAATCTGGTTTGTTCTTGTTTTATTTTAATCCCCAGGACCTGCCCCCAGGACTCTGACGAGTCTTGGAGGCAGGTCCAGGGATAACACTGCTGGTGGGGGAGTGATGGGCACTCCCTTCACTGGGCATGAGGGTTTGGCCGGCCGTCACGGGCCAGCCAAACCCTAATGCACAGTGAAGCTCTCTCCAGCCCCAGCTACGTTGCTGGGGCTGGAGAGAGCTGGCACAGGCTCCCAGTCTGCCTGGGAGCGCAAGTTACCGGCGCTCATGCCAATACTGACGCTGCTTTCATGCAGCGTCAGGATTGGCCGCATTGCATTCTGGGAGCCTGTGCCCAGAAGACTGAAGAGCGTGATGTGGTGGGAGACGGCAGCGATCAGGTAAGCTTATATTTTATTTTTATTTATTTATTTTTGTACCCGAACCCTCCCCTGCTCCCCTCCTCCCTCCTCTGGCCAGGCCTGCCCCACCACTTTGGCTGGGGACGGCCCACTACTGCTGCCAGTCCCAGGAAGACTAACCCATCGTGCAAAGCACAAGTGGTTTAGAATACCATCATTAAAGTCTATTGGATCACCTACATCTTCGGAGATCCCACAGACAACAGGATGGATGTAAAAAGTAAATGAAGTAATCTATAACTCCAGCTCAGAGCATCCCAGTACCGCAGTACCAACCGTACTGAGCAGTCCTAACTCTCAACTAACAGAGAACACAGAATCCTCTCTACTTGCACACCCCACATTTTACCTCAGACAATCCACTGGCCACGCCGCAGACTACCATACAATTTTTTTTTTAGATTCTCTCTGTTAATGTTATCAAAGTAGGCTACGAAAAGTTAAAGCTCTACACTGATAGTGTATGAACTACTAATACCGTCTATCACAAAGTATACTAAAAATAAAAATGTTTGTATTTATAATGCACCGAGCCAGTCATAAATTTACTAATAATACCCAGGCACACTCTGAGTCCTTCTCTAAATCCCAGTCACTCATCTTTGCACAAAGACTTCATGGAGCAAGCCCTCACCGAGCCAAGCCTTCCTTGCCATGGTCGCTGCCTGTGAATGCCTGGGTGAGAGTCTGTAGGCCAGCCCCAGACAACATGCCTTAAAATACAACAGCAGAGACAGACTTCCTTTACCAGCCTAGGGGGCTTCCCATGTCTCCGACTCACTCTACAAAATGACTTCTAATTGAGTTGTGAAAAACATGTCTTTATTGATTCCGGTCCAGGAAGACATGGCTTGGCAGTTCGGTCTGGACTGTTCCCATGAGGCACAGGGTCAAGACTGATTTGCATATGGCTATGTCTGAACTGGGGTGGCGTGGTGAAGCAAAATAACGATGGTTTAAACCCAGATCTGTGACTGGGGGTGAATGTTTGCCAATGTGCAGCATTCCGTCCATCATCTTGTGTGTTTTGCATTTCGCCCTAAGTGGGAAGGGTATGCCCAGACGTGGGTCCCGTGCTCACTACGCCACTGGAGTCAAGCTATCCTGGCTGATGAAGGCTGATAGCCTGAAACCGGTCCTAGGATGCTTGATTCCGGTCCAGGAAGACATGGCTTGGCAGTTCGGTCTGGACTGTTCCCATGAGGCACAGGGTCAAGACTGATTTGCATATGGCTATGTCTGAACTGGGGTGGCGTGGTGAAGCAAAATAACGATGGATTAAACCCAGATCTGTGACTGGGGGTGAATGTTTGCCAATGTGCAGCATTCCGTCCATCATCTTGTGTGTTTTGCATTTCGCCCTAAGTGGGAAGGGTATGCCCAGACGTGGTTCCCTTGCTCACTACGCCACTGGAGTCAAGCTATCCTGGCTGATGAAGGCTGATAGCCTGAAACCAGTCCTAGGATGCTTGATTCCGGTCCAGGGAAGACATGGCTTGGCAGTTCGGTCTGGACTGTTCCCATGAGGCACAGGGTCAAGACTGATTTGCATATGGCTATGTCTGAACTGGGGTGGCGTGGTGAAGCAAAATAACGATGGATTAAACCCAGATCTGTGACTGGGGGTGAATGTTTGCCAATGTGCAGCATTCCGTCCATCATCTTGTGTGTTTTGCATTTCGCTCCTAAGTGGGAAGGGTATGCCCAGACGTGGGTCCCGTGCTCACTACGCCACTGGAGTCAAGCTATCCTGGCTGATGAAGGCTGATAGCCTGAAACCGGTCCTAGGATGCTTGATTCCGGTCCAGGGAAGACATGGCTTGGCAGTTCGGTCTGGACTGTTCCCATGAGGCACAGGGTCAAGACTGATTTGCATATGGCTATGTCTGAACTGGGGTGGCGTGGTGAAGCAAAATAACGATGGATTAAACCCAGATCTGTGACTGGGGTGAATGTTTGCCAATGTGCAGCATTCCGTCCATCATCTTGTGTGTTTTGCATTTCGCCCTAAGTGGGAAGGGGTATGCCC
Organism: Calotriton arnoldi; assembly: GCA_963921515.1. Classification (NCBI taxonomy): domain Eukaryota; kingdom Metazoa; phylum Chordata; class Amphibia; order Caudata; family Salamandridae; genus Calotriton; species Calotriton arnoldi. The sequence goes on from CAWUFW010014780.1 coordinate 6,154, forward strand.
AGACGTGGGTTCCGTGCTCACTACGCCACTGGAGTCAAGCTATCCTGGCTGATGAAGGCTGATAGCCTGAAACCGGTCCTAGGATGCTTGATACCGGTCCAGGGAAGACATGGCTGGCAGTTCGGTCTGGACTGTTCCCATGAGGCACAGGGTCAAGACTGATTTGCATATGGCTATGTCTGAACTGGTGTGGCGTGGTGAAGCAAAATAACGATGGATTAAACCCAGATCTGTGACTGGGGTGAATGTTTGCCAATGTGCAGCATTCCGTCCATCATCTTGTGTGTTTTGCATTTCGCCTAAGTGGGAAGGGTATGCCCAGACGTGGGTCCCGTGCTCACTACGCCACTGGAGTCAAGCTATCCTGGCTGATGAAGGCTGATAGCCTGAAACCGGTCCTAGGATGCTTGATTCCGGTCCAGGGAAGACATGGCTTGGCAGTTCGGTCTGGACTGTTCCCATGAGGCACAGGGTCAAGACTGATTTGCATATGGCTATGTCTGAACTGGGGTGGCGTGGTGAAGCAAAATAACGATGGATTAAACCCAGATCTGTGACTGGGGGTGAATGTTTGCCAATGTGCAGCATTCCGTCCATCATCTTGTGTGTTTTGCATTTCGCCCTAAGTGGGAAGGGTATGCCCAGACGTGGGTCCCTTGCTCAGTACGCCACTGGAGTCAAGCTATCCTGGCTGATGAAGGCTGATAGCCTGAAACCGGTCCTAGGATGCTTGATTCCGGTCCAGGGAAGACATGGCTTGGCAGTTCGGTCTGGACTGTTCCCATGAGGCACAGGGTCAAGACTGATTTGCATATGGCTATGTCTGACCTGGGGTGGCGTGGTGAAGCAAAATAACGATGGATTAAACCCAGATCTGTGACTGGGGGTGAATGTTTGCCAATGTGCAGCATTCCGTCCATCATCTTGTGTGTTTTGCATTTCGCCCTAAGTGGGAAGGGTATGCCCAGACGTGGGTCCCGTGCTCACTACGCCACTGGAGTCAAGCTATCCTGGCTGATGAAGGCTGATAGCCTGAAACCGGTCCTAGGATGCTTGATTCCAGTCCAGGAAGACATGGCTTGGCAGTTCGGTTTGGACTGTTCCCATGAGGCACAGGGTCAAGACTGATTTGCATATGGCTATATCTGAACTGGGGTGGCGTGGTGAAGCAAAATAACGATGGATTAAACCCAGATCTGTGACTGGGGGTGAATGTTTGCCAATGTGCAGCATTCCGTCCATCATCTTGTGTGTTTTGCATTTCGCCCTAAGTGGGAAGGGTATGCCCAGACGTGGGTCCCCTGCTCACTACGCCACTGGAGTCAAGCTATCCTGGCTGATGAAGGCTGATAGCCTGAAACCAGTCCTAGGATGCTTGAGTCCGGTCCAGGGAAGACATGGCTTGGCAGTTCGGTCTGGACTGTTCCCATGAGGCACAGGGTCAAGACTGATTTGCATATGGCTATGTCTGAACTGGGGTGGCGTGGTGAAGCAAAATAACGATGGATTAAACCCAGATCTGTGACTGGGGGTGAATGTTTGCCAATGTGCAGCATTCCGTCCATCATCTTGTGTGTTTTGCATTTCGCCCTAAGTGGGAAGGGTATGCCCAGACGTGGGTCCCGTGCTCACTACGCCACTGGAGTCAAGCTATCCTGGCCGATGAAGGCTGATAGCCTGAAACCGGTCCTAGGATGCTTGATTCCGGTCCAGGGAAGACATGGCTTGGCAGTTCGGTCTGGACTGTTCCCATGAGGCACAGGGTCAAGACTGATTTGCATATGGCTATGTCTGAACTGGGGTGGCGTGGTGAAGCAAAATAACGATGGATTAAACCCAGATCTGTGACTGGGGGTGAATGTTTGCCAATGTGCAGCATTCCGTCCATCATCTTGTGTGTTTTGCATTTCGCCCTAAGTGGGAAGGGTATGCCCAGACGTGGGTCCCGTGCTCACTACGCCACTGGAGTCAAGCTATCCTGGCTGATGAAGGCTGATAGCCTGAAACCGGTCCTAGGATGCTTGATTCCGGTCCAGGGAAGACATGGCTTGGCAGTTCGGTCTGGACTGTTCCCATGAGGCACAGGGTCAAGACTGATTTGCATATGGCTATGTCTGAACTGGGGTGGCGTGGTGAAGCAAAATAACGATGGATTAAACCCAGATCTGTGACTGGGGGTGAATGTTTGCCAATGTGCAGCATTCCGTCCATCATCTTGTGTGTTTTTCATTTCGCCCTAAGTGGGAAGGGTATGCCCAGAAGTGGGTCCCGTGCTCACTACGCCACTGGAGTCAAGCTATCCTGGCTGATGAAGGCTGATAGCCTGAAACCGGTCCTAGGATGCTTGATTCCGGTCCAGGGAAGACATGGCTTGGCAGTTCGGTCTAGACTGTTCCGATGAGGCACAGGGTCAAGACTGATTTGCATATGGCTATGTCTGAACTGGGGTGGCGTGGTGAAGCAAAATAACGATGGATTAAACCCAGATCTGTGACTGGGGGTGAATGTTTGCCAATGTGCAGCATTCCGTCCATCATCTTGTGTGTTTTGCATTTCGCCCTAAGTGGGAAGGGTATGCCCAGACGTGGGTCCCGTGCTCACTACGCCACTGGAGTCAAGCTATCCTGGCTGATGAAGGCTGATAGCCTGAAACCGGTCCTAGGATGCTTGATTCCGGTCCAGGGAAGACATGGCTTGGCAGTTCGGTCTGGACTGTTCCCATGAGGCACAGGGTCAAGACTGATTTGCATATGGCTATGTCTGAACTGGGGTGGCGTGGTGAAGCAAAATAACGATGGATTAAACCCAGATCTGTGACTGGGGGTGAATGTTTGCCAATGTGCAGCATTCCGTCCATCATCTTGTGTGTTTTGCATTTCGCCCTAAGTGGGAAGGGTATGCCCAGACGTGGGTTCCGTGCTCACTACGCCACTGGAGTCAAGCTATCCTGGCTGATGAAGGCTGATAGCCTGAAACCGGTCCTAGGATGCTTGATACCGGTCCAGGGAAGACATGGCTGGCAGTTCGGTCTGGACTGTTCCCATGAGGCACAGGGTCAAGACTGATTTGCATATGGCTATGTCTGAACTGGTGTGGCGTGGTGAAGCAAAATAACGATGGATTAAACCCAGATCTGTGACTGGGGGTGAATGTTTGCCAATGTGCAGCATTCCGTCCATCATCTTGTGTGTTTTGCATTTCGCCCTAAGTGGGAAGGGTATGCCCAGACGTGGGTCCCGTGCTCACTACGCCACTGGAGTCAAGCTATCCTGGCTGATGAAGGCTGATAGCCTGAAACCGGTCCTAGGATGCTTGATTCCGGTCCAGGGAAGACATGGCTTGGCAGTTCGGTCTGGACTGTTCCCATGAGGCACAGGGTCAAGACTGATTTGCATATGGCTATGTCTGAACTGGGGTGGCGTGGTGAAGCAAAATAACGATGGATTAAACCCAGATCTGTGACTGGGGGTGAATGTTTGCCAATGTGCAGCATTCCGTCCATCATCTTGTGTGTTTTGCATTTCGCCTAAGTGGGAAGGGTATGCCCAGACGTGGGTCCCTTGCTCAGTACGCCACTGGAGTCAAGCTATCCTGGCTGATGAAGGCTGATAGCCTGAAACCGGTCCTAGGATGCTTGATTCCGGTCCAGGGAAGACATGGCTTGGCAGTTCGGTCTGGACTGTTCCCATGAGGCACAGGGTCAAGACTGATTTGCATATGGCTATGTCTGACCTGGGGTGGCGTGGTGAAGCAAAATAACGATGGATTAAACCCAGATCTGTGACTGGGGGTGAATGTTTGCCAATGTGCAGCATTCCGTCCATCATCTTGTGTGTTTTGCATTTCGCCCTAAGTGGGAAGGGTATGCCCAGACGTGGGTCCCGTGCTCACTACGCCACTGGAGTCAAGCTATCCTGGCTGATGAAGGCTGATAGCCTGAAACCGGTCCTAGGATGCTTGATTCCAGTCCAGGGAAGACATGGCTTGGCAGTTCGGTTTGGACTGTTCCCATGAGGCACAGGGTCAAGACTGATTTGCATATGGCTATATCTGAACTGGGGTGGCGTGGTGAAGCAAAATAACGATGGATTAAACCCAGATCTGTGACTGGGGGTGAATGTTTGCCAATGTGCAGCATTCCGTCCATCATCTTGTGTGTTTTGCATTTCGCCCTAAGTGGGAAGGGTATGCCCAGACGTGGGTCCCCTGCTCACTACGCCACTGGAGTCAAGCTATCCTGGCTGATGAAGGCTGATAGCCTGAAACCAGTCCTAGGATGCTTGAGTCCGGTCCAGGGAAGACATGGCTTGGCAGTTCGGTCTGGACTGTTCCCATGAGGCACAGGGTCAAGACTGATTTGCATATGGCTATGTCTGAACTGGGGTGGCGTGGTGAAGCAAAATAACGATGGATTAAACCCAGATCTGTGACTGGGGGTGAATGTTTGCCAATGTGCAGCATTCCGTCCATCATCTTGTGTGTTTTGCATTTCGCCCTAAGTGGGAAGGGTATGCCCAGACGTGGGTCCCGTGCTCACTACGCCACTGGAGTCAAGCTATCCTGGCCGATGAAGGCTGATAGCCTGAAACCGGTCCTAGGATGCTTGATTCCGGTCCAGGGAAGACATGGCTTGGCAGTTCGGTCTGGACTGTTCCCATGAGGCACAGGGTCAAGACTGATTTGCATATGGCTATGTCTGAACTGGGGTGGCGTGGTGAAGCAAAATAACGATGGATTAAACCCAGATCTGTGACTGGGGGTGAATGTTTGCCAATGTGCAGCATTCCGTCCATCATCTTGTGTGTTTTGCATTTCGCCCTAAGTGGGAAGGGTATGCCCAGACGTGGGTCCCGTGCTCACTACGCCACTGGAGTCAAGCTATCCTGGCTGATGAAGGCTGATAGCCTGAAACCGGTCCTAGGATGCTTGATTCCGGTCCAGGGAAGACATGGCTTGGCAGTTCGGTCTGGACTGTTCCCATGAGGCACAGGGTCAAGACTGATTTGCATATGGCTATGTCTGAACTGGGGTGGCGTGGTGAAGCAAAATAACGATGGATTAAACCCAGATCTGTGACTGGGGGTGAATGTTTGCCAATGTGCAGCATTCCGTCCATCATCTTGTGTGTTTTTCATTTCGCCTAAGTGGGAAGGGTATGCCCAGAAGTGGGTCCCGTGCTCACTACGCCACTGGAGTCAAGCTATCCTGGCTGATGAAGGCTGATAGCCTGAAACCGGTCCTAGGATGCTTGATTCCGGTCCAGGGAAGACATGGCTTGGCAGTTCGGTCTAGACTGTTCCCATGAGGCACAGGGTCAAGACTGATTTGCATATGGCTATGTCTGAACTGGGGTGGCGTGGTGAAGCAAAATAACGATGGATTAAACCCAGATCTGTGACTGGGGGTGAATGTTTGCCAATGTGCAGCATTCCGTCCATCATCTTGTGTGTTTTGCATTTCGCCCTAAGTGGGAAGGGTATGCCCAGACGTGGGTCCCGTGCTCACTACGCCACTGGAGTCAAGCTATCCTGGCTGATGAAGGCTGATAGCCTGAAACCGGTCCTAGGATGCTTGATTCCGGTCCAGGGAAGACATGGCTTGGCAGTTCGGTCTGGACTGTTCCCATGAGGCACAGGGTCAAGACTGATTTGCATATGGCTATGTCTGAACTGGGGTGGCGTGGTGAAGCAAAATAACGATGGATTAAACCCAGATCTGTGACTGGGGGTGAATGTTTGCCAATGTGCAGCATTCCGTCCATCATCTTGTGTGTTTTGCATTTCGCCCTAAGTGGGAAGGGTATGCCCAGACGTGGGTCCCTTGCTCAGTACGCCACTGGAGTCAAGCTATCCTGGCTGATGAAGGCTGATAGCCTGAAACCGGTCCTAGGATGCTTGATTCCGGTCCAGGGAAGACATGGCTTGGCAGTTCGGTCTGGACTGTTCCCATGAGGCACAGGGTCAAGACTGATTTGCATATGGCTATGTCTGACCTGGGGTAGCGTGGTGAAGCAAAATAACGATGGATTAAACCCAGATCTGTGACTGGGGGTGAATGTTTGCCAATGTGCAGCATTCCGTCCATCATCTTGTGTGTTTTGCATTTCGCCCTAAGTGGGAAGGGTATGCCCAGGCGTGGGTCCCGTGCTCACTACGCCACTGGAGTCAAGCTATCCTGGCTGATGAAGGCTGATAGCCTGAAACCGGTCCTAGGATGCTTGATTCCGGTCCAGGGAAGACATGGCTTGGCAGTTCGGTCTGGACTGTTCCCATGAGGCACAGGGTCAAGACTGATTTGCATATGGCTATATCTGAACTGGGGTGGCGTGGTGAAGCAAAATAACGATGGATTAAACCCAGATCCGTGACTGGGGGTGAATGTTTGCCAATGTGCAGCATTCCGTCCATCATCTTGTGTGTTTTGCATTTCGCCCTAAGTGGGAAGGGTATGCCCAGACGTGGGTCCCGTGCTCACTACGCCACTGGAGTCAAGCTATCCTGGCTGATGAAGGCTGATAGCCTGAAACCGGTCCTAGGATGCTTGATTCCGGTCCAGGGAAGACATGGCTTGGCAGTTCGGTCTGGACTGTTCCCATGAGGCACAGGGTCAAGACTGATTTGCATATGGCTATGTCTGAACTGGGGTGGCGTGGTGAAGCAAAATAACGATGGATTAAACCCAGATCTGTGACTGGGGGTGAATGTTTGCCAATGTGCAGCATTCCGTCCATCATCTTGTGTGTTTTGCATTTCGCCCTAAGTGGGAAGGGTATGCCCAGACGTGGGTCCCGTGCTCACTACGCCACTGGAGTCAAGCTATCCTGGCTGATGAAGGCTGATAGCCTGAAACCGGTCCTAGGATGCTTGATTCCGGTCCAGGGAAGACATGGCTTGGCAGTTCGGTCTGGACTGTTCCCATGAGGCACAGGGTCAAGACTGATTTGCATATGGCTATGTCTGAACTGGGGTGGCGTGGTGAAGCAAAATAACGATGGATTAAACCCAGATCTGTGACTGGGGGTGAATGTTTGCCAATGTGCAGCATTCCGTCCATCATCTTGTGTGTTTTGCATTTCGCCCTAAGTGGGAAGGGTATGCCCAGAAGTGGGTCCCGTGCTCACTACGCCACTGGAGTCAAGCTATCCTGGCTGATGAAGGCTGATAGCCTGAAACCGGTCCTAGGATGCTTGATTCCGGTCCAGGGAAGACATGGCTTGGCAGTTCGGTCTAGACTGTTCCCATGAGGCACAGGGTCAAGACTGATTTGCATATGGCTATGTCTGAACTGGGGTGGCGTGGTGAAGCAAAATAACGATGGATTAAACCCAGATCTGTGACTGGGGGTGAATGTTTGCCAATGTGCAGCATTCCGTCCATCATCTTGTGTGTTTTGCATTTCGCCCTAAGTGGGAAGGGTATGCCCAGACGTGGGTCCCGTGCTCACTACGCCACTGGAGTCAAGCTATCCTGGCTGATGAAGGCTGATAGCCTGAAACCGGTCCTAGGATGCTTGATTCCGGTCCAGGGAAGACATGGCTGGCAGTTCGGTCTGGACTGTTCCCATGAGGCACAGGGTCAAGACTGATTTGCATATGGCTATGTCTGAACTGGTGTGGCGTGGTGAAGCAAAATAACGATGGATTAAACCCAGATCTGTGACTGGGGGTGAATGTTTGCCAATGTGCAGCATTCCGTCCATCATCTTGTGTGTTTTGCATTTCGCCCTAAGTGGGAAGGGTATGCCCAGACGTGGGTCCCGTGCTCACTACGCCACTGGAGTCAAGCTATCCTGGCTGATGAAGGCTGATAGCCTGAAACCGGTCCTAGGATGCTTGATTCCGGTCCAGGGAAGACATGGCTTGGCAGTTCGGTCTGGACTGTTCCCATGAGGCACAGGGTCAAGACTGATTTGCATATGGCTATGTCTGAACTGGGGGTGGCGTGGTGAAGCAAAATAACGATGGATTAAACCCAGATCTGTGACTGGGGGTGAATGTTTGCCAATGTGCAGCATTCCGTCCATCATCTTGTGTGTTTTGCATTTCGCCCCTAAGTGGGAAGGGTATGCCCAGACGTGGGTCCCTTGCTCAGTACGCCACTGGAGTCAAGCTATCCTGGCTGATGAAGGCTGATAGCCTGAAACCGGTCCTAGGATGCTTGATTCCGGTCCAGGGAAGACATGGCTTGGCAGTTCGGTCTGGACTGTTCCCATGAGGCACAGGGTCAAGACTGATTTGCATATGGCTATGTCTGACCTGGGGTGGCGTGGTGAAGCAAAATAACGATGGATTAAACCCAGATCTGTGACTGGGGGTGAATGTTTGCCAATGTGCAGCATTCCGTCCATCATCTTGTGTGTTTTGCATTTCGCCCTAAGTGGGAAGGGTATGCCCAGACGTGGGTCCCGTGCTCACTACGCCACTGGAGTCAAGCTATCCTGGCTGATGAAGGCTGATAGCCTGAAACCGGTCCTAGGATGCTTGATTCCGGTCCAGGGAAGACATGGCTTGGCAGTTCGGTCTGGACTGTTCCCATGAGGCACAGGGTCAAGACTGATTTGCATATGGCTATATCTGAACTGGGGTGGCGTGGTGAAGCAAAATAACGATGGATTAAACCCAGATCCGTGACTGGGGGTGAATGTTTGCCAATGTGCAGCATTCCGTCCATCATCTTGTGTGTTTTGCATTTCGCCCTAAGTGGGAAGGGTATGCCCAGACGTGGGTCCCGTGCTCACTACGCCACTGGAGTCAAGCTATCCTGGCTGATGAAGGCTGATAGCCTGAAACCGGTTCTAGGATGCTTGATTCCGGTCCAGGGAAGACATGGCTTGGCAGTTCGGTCTGGACTGTTCCCATGAGGCACAGGGTCAAGACTGATTTGCATATGGCTATGTCTGAACTGGGGTGGCGTGGTGAAGCAAAATAACGATGGATTAAACCCAGATCTGTGACTGGGGGTGAATGTTTGCCAATGTGCAGAATTCCGTCCATCATCTTGTGTGTTTTGCATTTCGCCCTAAGTGGGAAGGGTATGCCCAGACGTGGGTCCCGTGCTCACTACGCCACTGGAGTCAAGCTATCCTGGCTGATGAAGGCTGATAGCCTGAAACCGGTCCTAGGATGCTTGATTCCGGTCCAGGGAAGACATGGCTTGGCAGTTCGGTTTGGACTGTTCCCATGAGGCACAGGGTCAAGACTGATTTGCATATGGCTATGTCTGAATTGGGGTGGCGTGGTGAAGCAAAATAACGATGGATTAAACCCAGATCTGTGACTGGGGGTGAATGTTTGCCAATGTGCAGCATTCCGTCCATCATCTTGTGTGTTTTGCATTTCGCCCTAAGTGGGAAGGGTATGCCCAGACGTGGGTCCCGTGCTCACTACGCCCCTGGAGTCAAGCTATCCTGGCTGATGAAGGCTGATAGCCTGAAACCGGTCCTAGGATGCTTGATTCCGGTCCAGGGAAGACATGGCTTGGCAGTTCGGTCTGGACTGTTCCCATGAGGCACAGGGTCAAGACTGATTTGCATATGGCTATGTCTGAACTGGGGTGGCGTGGTGAAGCAAAATAACGATGGATTAAACCCAGATCTGTGACTGGGGGTGAATGTTTGCCAATGTGCAGCATTCCGTCCATCATCTTGTGTGTTTTGCATTTCGCCCTAAGTGGGAAGGGTATGCCCAGACGTGGGTCCCGTGCTCACTACGCCACTGGAGTCAAGCTATCCTGGCTGATGAAGGCTGATAGCCTGAAACCGGGCCTAGGATGCTTGATTCCGGTCCAGGGAAGACATGGCTTGGCAGTTCGGTCTGGACTGTTCCCATGAGGCACAGGGTCAAGACTGATTTGCATATGGCTATGTCTGAACTGGGGTGGCGTGGTGAAGCAAAATAACGATGGATTAAACCCAGATCTGTGACTGGGGTGAATGTTTGCCAATGTGCAGCATTCCGTCCATCATCTTGTGTGTTTTGCATTTCTCCCTAAGTGGGAAGGGTATGCCCAGACGTGGGTCCCGTGCTCACTACGCCACTGGAGTCAAGCTATCCTGGCTGATGAAGGCTGATAGCCTGAAACCGGTCCTAGGATGCTTGATTCCGGTCCAGGGAAGACATGGCTTGGCAGTTCGGTCTGGACTGTTCCCATGAGGCACAGGGTCAAGACTGATTTGCATATGGCTATGTCTGAACTGGGGTGGCGTGGTGAAGCAAAATAACGATGGATTAAACCCAGATCTGTGACTGGGGGTGAATGTTTGCCAATGTGCAGCATTCCGTCCATCATCTTGTGTGTTTTTTATTAGTTCATATACATCTACTCTTGGCCTCATACTACTGAATTATGTATAATAAAATATGAATTTAGCCAGCTAATGAGGAGGACCGAGAGCTGATTACTGGATAGCTGGTAAGAGTCAGTTAATGGTATAGTACTTAAGTGGATTTGAATGAATGCTAAACAGACTCTGAATACCTCAAAAACAGCAGGAAAAATCAATACCACAATTAAAAGTCTACTGCAGCAGCACAGCGTAGCACAGAACATAACTTAAGAAAGGCTGCACTGGAAACAATACAGATGTACCAAAGCCAAACATGGAAAAGGAATGCCATATGCAATGATAATTGACATTGTAAGCCACAAGCACATTACACCTGCCTAGGATGCGTCTACATTTGAGTGAAGTACCACTTAAAAATGCGATGTTTACAATAAGAGTAACAACAAAATGAGAATTCCCGATTTCCAAAGCAATTTATTTCCACATGTAAGTTCAACTTACATGAGAACAAAAAACGATTTACAAGTGGAAGGAATTCACAGACGGTGACTTTGCACACATAAATGTGGTTGCCCATGCACAATATTGGCTTAATGTGGTTTAGTATTATGCATGGGTAAATTTACCAGAGATGCAGAGTAGAGATTATGGATGGGGATTTTCTGGAAAATTTCTTTTTAGTTTTCAAAAACTCCTTCCAAGGGAATAGTCAGAAAATTAAAATACCCCCCCCATACTTGAAATATACATCTGATCACAACGAGAATGTGTAGCGAGCAAAACCGTCCTTCCGCACAAGAGTTCCTTTCACCCTTTCATCCTCCTTCCATCCAGCTATCCGTTCACCCTTTAATATATTCAAGTGTCAATCCATCCATGCTTTAACCCATTCACTCTTCACTCTTCATTCTTCTGTCTTACTGTCCAGTCACCCTTTCACCTGTTGGTCCTGCCACACTTCCATCCAGCTTATCACCCTTCCTTCGATTCACCCCTTCACCCTTTTTTCTCTTTCACCCTGTCATCCTACCTTTCATCTTTTTTCCTTCTTTTCTTTCATGTTTCCTTACTTCCTGCCACCCATCCTTCCTCCTCCTGTTCTTTCCACGTTCTATCTACCCATCTTTTTTCCCATCGTTACTTTTTCTTTTTTTCTTTCTCTCCCATGTTTATTTTTAGCCCTTAGGTTTAACACTTCTTTTGGACCGTGGCAAAAACTTATAGTGACTTTAGAGCCCACCCATTGATTGCCACTGGTTAGCTTTATTGTCACCAATGGTGGCTCCTTCGTTATGGCAGAGGAGCGAAGCCCCCCTGCTGAAAGCCAGCAGAGGCAAGGACAAATAAAATGATAATAAAACGTTTTCATTATAATTTTATTTTGCGTCCTGCCAGCCGAACCGAGGGAGCGGTGGGGACAGCCACAGTGACGCTGCAGTTGCAGCACCAGGGAGGAGGGGGAGTGGTGGGCACTGCTAAATGCGCATGATGGTTTGGCTGGCCCCAGAGGGACGGCCAAACCGACATGCGCACTTAGCCTTTCTCCACCTAGCTGTGTTGTACAGCTGGGTGGAGAAACCAACACAGGCTCCCACTCTATGTCTGAGCACCGAACCGAGGCGCTCTGATCAATCCCAACGCTGCTCACATGCTGGGAGTAGCATTCCCAGCATGTCAGCAGCGCTGAGATTGGGAGCTGGGAGCCTGTACAGTGTGCACGAGGTTCCTGACATGGGCGCGAGATTCGGGAGGAAGGTGGCGGCCGTCGGAGCAGGTAATTGCAGTTTTATTTGTCTTTTTTTTTGTACCTCTGTTCCCCCGCCCCACCACTTCACAGTACCTGTGGCCGCTCCTGATTGTCGCTCTCATTTGTTTGCTTCTTATTCAATGGCTTGGCTTCCTCTGTGTTTGTCCTTTCCCTGGAACACAGCAACTTTACCATCCTTCCACTGGTCGTAGTTAGCGAACTACTTTTTTCTTTTTCATTCATCTCCCCATTGTGCCTCCTACACCCTCCCCCTCCTCTTCCCTCCATTATTCTCCGTCTACCTCCCCTATTCCTTCCCTCTCTCCCCTAATCTTCTCTCCCCTTGCCTATTTTTTACCTCATGTTTATGCTATGCTTTTGTACTCATGTAATTCCTGTAACTACGCTCCAGTAACTGATGTAACTTTGTAACCATGTTCCGAAACAATGTTTCTTCCTCATGTAAAGCGCTCTGATACCTCCGGGTCTAGCCAGCGCTATATAAAACTCAATAAATAAATAAATTAATAAATTCAGCACTCCAATGGAGTGTGTTTTCTTCCTCTCTCTCCCTAAATTTCACTTTTTTTTTTTAAACATTTTTTCTCATTTACAGATGCAAGTGGATCCCTGTGCATTCGGGCTACAACCCTCTTTCATGATCTTCCCAAACATGAGTCTTTATGAGCATTTCTCTGCAGACCAAAGAAGCCCATAACAAACTAATTACCGTTTCAGTGAGACCCAGTTCACCAGCCCAGGGGGCCCAGTCGAAGCCCCAACTTAAAGTGGGGCATATCCTAAGCGACTGCTACCGCCCTCTCCCGCTCTGGGACAGGCGGATATTAACAAGGACGTGAGTAAATTCCTTGCCAGGATGGAGACGGGCAGGGAACACATTGAAGATGCACGTGGCTATGCGAATGGGGTTCTCCACGAGGAGAAATATTTTCCTCTTTCGAGAAAAAAGTGCAATTGCCCAATTACAGCGGCTGTATTGTACTCTATGTACAGCTGCATAAGCGAAAAAGCCCCTGTAGTTTTTCAGGAATAGTCTTGGAAACCTTTGTTAATCCCCCAAATTGGCAAAGCAACAGTAAAAAAAAAAAGTGTTAAAACTAATGGTGCAGTTTTTGACAAAACGATTTTGGTCTTTTGGTCATCTCTCAAAATAAAATCAATTTGTCTATTTTTTCTGTTTAAAACTTTTTGTTGTGATAAAAGATACCAATGGAATACAATTCCGTCACGAGCACATTGCTTGTGGAGCATGACCAACAGCTCATAGAGTAGTGCATTGATGTGGGGGAGCTCCTACCAGTTGCTTAGTAAGGCTCAGTGATCCTACTGCTAATTGTCATGTTTCTCAAGCACACCTGATGCATTTTGGTGTCAGAAATGCTCAGTATCCCGCTGGCCATGAAAGAATTGAAGATTAGAGGCCAATATAAGCCAAAGGCAGACAGAAGCTTCACCGTCTGCACCTGGAAGATGAAGTGCAGGTGATAAGCCCCCGTTATCTTGACCTTGTAATATTGCTAAGCGCATTTGTACCAACCTCGGTGACATGTCACCCAGACTCTGAGAGTTGTCCCTGGGTGGGGGGGGGCGATTGACATTACAAGACGTTGTGGAGAAATTATTTCTGTGGGATGGAGTACATCTGAGATTGGAGCCCTATAAGCTACATGCCCACACCACTGCAGTCCTGAGACTGCCCCACATGCACATGTACTCCCTGGATCATAATGTGGCAAAGCTGGTGTGCTTCTTTCCCACTCCAAGAGTTACGTCCTCCCCTTATGGGCCTCCAGAGAACAGGTGGAGCTTTCTAATGTGCACGGTAAGGCAACAGTGACTCCCCTTACTTATCTCAGGCAATAAAGAAAAACACAATACCATTGCCACCCTGACCAATTGGAAACACCAGAGCTGACTCAGACGTACATACTGCCGCACCCTTACCGCATAATGCTGGAATCAAGGTGGGTGGAAAGCCGATCCACTATGCACCCTGGGAGGCCTAGGGCTTCTGACTGGAGACCAGCTATTTGCAGAAGGATCCCTCGCGTCCTTTGATACCCATAAGACTGAATTGGTCCTAGACGAGCTCTTCTATTGGCAGCACTGACTCTCTCACTGTCGCGATGGATATACCAGGTCACAGGCAGATACCCTATCAAATTCTCCGGTTTGGACATACCTTACAATCTAAGGTACGCTTTGTGGGGTAATGTCTGGCCTATACCATGTACTTAGGACCACTGAAACTATGCAATTTTATGGTAGTTTTCCGCGAAATTATTGATTTTCCACATTTGTCACATAATCATTCATTTGTCGTATAATCTGCAGTTTTCAACAAAAAATAATTTTGTTTCTAGCCCAAACGGATCAAGAGTACTAAAAGTGCAATGACACGTGCTGCTGTGTAGTGTAAAGCCCTTCGCAAAGGTTGACTGGTCATCTTTCTGTTGATTATTTCTGCAGTGTACCTGTGAGGTAAAACATTTGCCCAAATAGCGTTAACACGTGTAAAGATTCCAAAACGATGATGTAACACTAACACTAAATATGCTGCATTACGTCGCATAATTTGCCTTTTTTGGCTGCATAATTTGATCAACACTGACACCTAATCTGATCCTCATAAATCCAGTGGCCCTGCTTGTAGAAAACTTTTTCTCAAACACAAACCTACAAGGGAATAGGCCATTTTGGCAGGACACGTTAGACAAAGAATAAACAGAGGCGGATTGGTCTTCTCTTGGAAGCACAGGATAGGTTCCTGGGAGAAGCCACACTGGAATATCTATTTTTCAAGACAGTACACGGTTGGTACTGGTCCTCCAGTAGGTTACACAAAGCAGGTTTGTTGTCCCTCTCAGATGGGTGGTGCTTGGCTGCCCTGATTGCGACCTGACATTCTATGGAGTTGTCCACCATCGCTAAATATTGGTCGGATGGCTGGACAGTGATGTCTGCTCGTGATGCCCCAATACCCAAGTCTGCCCACCTAGACATCCTTCAGGGCGTGACAAATTTACCAGACTCCGCACACCATAAACACAACTGTCTGTCAGTATCCCTGACTGTGGCCATGTTCAGCATTGTCCATCACTGGACACGACAATCTACCCCAGATGAACAGGAAAGGATGAAAAAACGATCACGTGTCCTTGTGTAAGCGAGTGATCTCTGTGCTCAAGGACTTACAAGATGTCTCCAACCGGGCATGGGACCCCTTTTTGATGGTGCCAAATGCCCATGATGACCATAGTGCTATCTCCCACCTGTCATGCCAGTCATTAATATTCTCCACAGCCCACTAGATATTGGATGCGCATTTCCTCCTACCGCCCCCCTCAGTGTCGTGACCCCAAGCTGGACATTATCCTCCCTCATATCCCCTGTCTCTTGAGTGGCTGCTGCTGCGTTATTGATGGCTCACAGGATACTCCCACCTGTGGGATCTCTCCTTTGCTGTTACGTAGTTTGCATTGATATGATCTCTGTGTACCTTTGTTGCACAAAAGTATAACAAAGACATGTTGCAAAAAATAGAGGGGATGTCCCCATTCCAATGATTTTCGCTCTGACTATTGAGCCATCTGATACTGTTTTACGTCAGAAGCACGTGATTTTGAAGTATACAGATGACGCGCTGATGTTTTTGGGACCCGACCACATAAGCTCTTGAAGAGTTTGGGATTCTATCCGGGTTAAAAGGCAGTTGTCTGTTATTTTATTTGGCCACATTGGCAAAACAGTTGCCAGGTAAACTGTTCAGAAACAAATTGCATCTTCCTTCGCAGGATATGGTGCTCTGACAGAGGAAGGGTGTCAAGGCGCTGAGCGACACCTGTAAGTCTGGAGCACTTAGACCTTTTCTGGACTCTGCACATAGCTATGGTGTAACCAGAAGACAATTCCTGCTATACAGAACAATAACAAATTTGTTACCGTGGATCTAGGGAGAAGGAGGCATAGACCCTCCCAGGCAGGAGGGTCTACAAATATTATTAACACTGGGGAAAGGAAGATGTATAAACTATTATACCGGGAACTCCTGAGCATGTCAAAGTGCAAAAACAGGCTGCTGACATTGATAAGGAAATAGGAGAAGGAGATTTTAAGCTGATATTAGGTTAAACACCTAAAGTGTCCGGAAATTATTATTTTAAGATTTTGCAATCTAACTTCCTACACAGAACCTACCTTGCCCCCAGAAAAATAGTTACATTTCACTCAACAGCTAATTCTTCCTGTCCCTGAAGTAGGACTAGTCGCTTTTTGTGTAGTGTAGGAACACAGACACTGGAATATTCCATATGGTTTGGGCCTCGCCCCTTTTTGGACAATCCTGGGGAAGGGATACTCAAATCCTAACTGAAGGGAGAACCAACCTTTTAAATCCAGAAACACGTATGCTGGGCCATTTACCACACGCCAAGAAAAGAAACGCAAAGACAAATTGGAATGGCCTTCAAATTGGTGGAGGTTCCAAATGTAAAGAGGTGGATGAACGAAATGGGCTGAGCTCAAAGGCATGCTAATGAGGGTAAACAGGAAGAGAGGAGTGAGAGATGAAGTTATGGCCCAAACTTGGGACGAAATGCTATTAGCCATGTCTGTCAAGTGATAACAGACGCCATGACCTTGTATCAGAGAAGGGGGAATTGTAATGTACAAAAACCTTAAAAATGACTGTGATGTGCTAGCTGAGACATCTTGAACATGGTCTTCTCACTTGGGGCCTGATTATTATGGCGATGGGTAAGCCACCGACAAGCCTTCGGTGGCAGTCCCACCGACATCCAGCCCATCGGTCCGATCGCCGCATATGGATGCAGGTGGTCAGAGCTTGGCTGTCGGGGGGGAAAGACTGCCGCGTCCAACAGGATCAAGGATTCCGTTGGGGCAGCGGTTGGACTCCTATCCCTACAAAGAGGGCAGTGCCTTCTCAGGCACTGCCGTAGGGATTAGGATGTCCCTTTCCGACAACCTGTTCATGGCGGTCCGACTGCCATGTACAGGCTGTCAGAAATCACCCCTTTGGGGTCCCCAAGCAGGGCCCCGTCCCCCGTGGGCCACTAAACAGTGCTGCTTATCATTTTAAGTGCATGCTATGACTTTAAAACAATAAAACTTCATTGGAAAGAAATATTTGGACCTTACTTAAATGATACACAATTTCCCCATGCATCACCTAAGAAATTTCTCAGACAGGGTTAGTTCTCTTGTCGCTTCTGCTTTATTTAGTGGGCATAGAACTCAACATCTGAGCTGAATACATTCTAGGGGATCAGGTTCTTGAAGTTTAAAATATTATTTAGAGTTAGGCACATCCTCCAAAAAGTGGCAGATGCCCAGTCTGCTGTATTAAGGGTGCATTAATATCAAAACTCTTAATATGGCAGACAAAAGATCTGCCACTTTTCAGCCGATGTCCCCATCTGCCATACTGTTAATAAGGCCCAAAGTCATTTTTATATTGTACAAATGACTTAAGTTATGCATCATAAAATATCTCTAACAGTACATACCAATTGCCTTTTCTCCAGTTGTGGAAGGCTCCTCCCCCTGATGTGATAGAGTGACATTTGGATTGTACTGATGAGGAGTAAGTCTTGGGTGAGCCCTGACTCAGTATGTTGTCCTATGTTTTAAAACGGTTTTAGTGACCATAGCCATATAAAGATTACTTAGCATACCTTTGGTGAACAGATCAGTGCTCTTCCAGTGATCCCTGGATGCTTGTGAGCCCATTTCTTATCTGTTTGATTTTTTGACTATTCTCACAGAACCCTTAAATAAGGGACGTGGAACATCGCTGGATGTTCTGGCATCTGAGAACATCCCTCTGATTTCAGAATCACAACCACTTTACACAAAACGTTTGCCAGCCAAAAGACATAAAGGTCTTTCCACTTGATAATGTTCTTCCATATCTCAGCTTGTAGTCTCAGGAAGTTAGCCTTCAGTAACACGGTCAAGGAACTGATAATCTGGATCCCTAAACATCTGATTGATTTCAAAGCCCAATGGAATGAAGCAGTATTTTGTAATCTCCTATTGGTTTAAAGTAAGGGTTTAAGATTATGGGGCATATTATCAAGAAACGGCGTTAAAATTATCGCCGCTTTAGCGGCAGAAAACTGCAGCTAAAGCGGCGATAATGGGCTTGATAATATGCCCTTGAGAATTCCAATAGAAGCCCATGTTCTGGTGTCAACATGGGCTTCTATTGGATTCTCAAGGGCATATTATCAAGCCCATTATCGCCGCTTTAGCGGCAGTTTTCTGCCGCTAAAGTGGCGATAATTTTAACGCCGTTCTTGATAATATGCCCCTATGTTTTTCCATGAATCACACTATATGTGGAGACCCTTGCAAATAGATCTAAGTAAATTTCTAGTGCTGGAAGGATTTCTCAGGACTCTCCAATGATATTAGGGCATCCTCTGCTAATAGACTGGGGGCTAGATGTACAAACATAAAAATTTGCAATTTCCTAATTGTGAATCGTAAATAGGAAGTCACAAATCAGTATGTACGTACAATTTGATGCCACAAATTGCGAGTTGCTACTCAGTAACATTGCAATTTTAGAAATCGCTATTGACGATTTCCAAAATTGTTTCTGGAGTTGCAAATTGCTACAGCAAAAACAATTTCTGGTCATGGGCAATCACCCCTGAACCAGGAAGTGCCTCACAGTACCTGCCTGGAGACCAGCCGAAGTGGATGTGGAGTGGAGGTGGATTGCAGCTGCCATTTTCAGCACAGCTGTCAGAGCCCCTAAATAAGGTCCATCAGCACCAATAGCCAGTCAATGTGGAGAAAAGGATGCAGGAGGGCGAAAAAGAAAAATGGAGTTTTCAGAGATGGAGTTGGCGATTTTGACTGAAGAGTGTGATGACAACCATGAGGTACTATTTGGAAGGGCATCCATGACAGTCTGAGACTCTCAAAAGAGAAAGATCGGGCAGGCTATGAAACAAACAATTAATGCTGTAGGAGTCACTCACCGCTCCATCGATGAGACCCAGAAGAGGTGGTATGACCTTGGGTCGCATACAAAACAAAAGGTGGCAATGCGACTCTCAGAATCCCAGGCAACAGGAGGTGGCCCCCTAGTTGTACCCCCACCCACTGCACTGGCAACCATGGTTGGGACCATCCTGAAACCTGAGGCTGCTGTGGGAATAGAGACCATTGACACCTCAGCACCTGGAACCTCACAAAGTAAGTATAATTGTTTTATTATTGTCACATCTCAGACCTTACATGTATGTACAAGTCCACACAGAACTGTAGCACACATCAGACGGTTGTTCCTTCAGTTAAACAAAAATGTATCTTGTTAGTGTATTATGGGACATGTAGTCAAAAAGTCAGCAAATGAGTCACATGTGTACATTTATTGGAGTACTGCTTTCAAAATATACACATTGATATCTCATCACATCAGTGAGTAAACAGAATGTCATTATTTCCCATAGATTTCCCTGAGGAACATAGTGATGACACCAATGTGGAGGGAGTGGGGGATCAAGCATGGCAGCTGGGGAACCCATTCCCATTGCCAGTCACCCAAGCACAACTCCAGCAAAATGTAGCACTGCCTCATTGTCACCACAGGCAGCATTAATAGAGGACGACAAAGTCACTCTGCCTCCCAGTCCCATCCAGCACCCATGTGTGAGGCAACAACATCAGCGTATTCCAGGGCATATGTGCAGTTCGCACCATGAGGCACACCAGGCTGTAGATCCTAAAGCCAATGCACAGTTGTTTGGAGGCCTTCAGGTGTCCATGATCCAAACTCAGCATCTGCAACACAAGCAGAAGAAAGTTAGATTCAGGAAGTTTCAGAACTTGCAGCAATGCATGTCATTTGACTTTGACAACATTGGGACACAATTGGCAACCATGAACACCAAAAGGGACAGCTTCACCTCCGGCATAGAGAAATTATGCCAGCACATGATGGATGGCCATGCCTATCAAAGGCGTCGAGACCAGAGCGCTGCGGCTTGAATGGATGGCCTAACCCGTTTCATTGGTCATTTGGTCAATGCCCCTTCTACCCTATTCAAGAGAACATTTACCCTGCGGGCAAATGGGACACTTTAGTGGTGACGTTCTCAGGGACCTTGGGCAGATCACATCTGCAGCTGAAGTGCTGCAAAACAAACAGATAGCACCTAAGGTAAGTGAGGACATATCAAGTGTTAGCAGTGTCTCTGCCAGTGATGCATGTGCCCTGCGACGCAGCAGCAGCCATACTCCTGCTTGAGAACAAGTAGGGGCAGGCCATAATGGATTAGCCGCCGAAGGTTGTGAAGGACACATTCATTTTGGCATAGCTGTTGTTTTTTTTGGTGATCTAACCAACATTTGCTTGTACTTCAATAACCTGTTGTTTTTCATACAGTTTAAAACGTAAACAATATATATAGGAGCTGGACATTGAAGGTTGCTGCATCAACTCCGCTTTCATCATTTCAGAGAGTGTACTGTGACATAGAACACTTGAGAAGTAATTTGTTGCAAAGTGATCCCATCGGCGTCTCCCCTCCACTGCTGTACTCTGGTCTCGAGGCGGTTGAAGAGGTTTTTCAGGATCCTCATCTTCGGAATCAGTCTCCTCCAAAGTGATGGGTAGTCCGGTCCTGGTTGCTATGTTGTGCAACATGGCACATCTTGCCACAATTTTGCAGGCTGTCTCGAGAGCATACTGTTGTGCACCTCCACTCTTAAGGAAGGCACAAAAATCTTGATTTCAGAATGCCAAATATTTGTTCGATCAGCGCACTGGTATGACGCTGAGCAATGTTGTAATGCCTTTTGTTTTGGTATGTTAGGGCTAGGTATGGGGTCAGTATTCAACGCATATGCATTGTCACCTGAGACAAATAACATAAGTGGGAGCATGTCAAAACTGGAGATTCAATGGTCACATTCATATGTGTCATTGTGCGGCACCACATTACCTAATAAATAGCCATCCTCAAACTCTCCTCTTTCCTGGCGTTGGTGTATTCCACTTTTCCTGAAAATGTATGAGTCATGGGTGCTCCCTGGGTATTTTGCTACTATATCTGTAATTACATTATGTGCATCATATGCAACTTGGATCAGCCGCGTTCCGTGCAGGTAACAGCGGTGGGGCCAGGTAAGGGGTGATTTCGAGGGACGATGCCAAGGGAAAATTATTTATTTATTTAATTTTCCCTCGGCATCATCCCTCGAAATCCCCCCTTACCTGGCCCCACCGCTGTTACCTGCACGGACCGCGACTGCCTTGGATATTGAGCGAATGTGAATTTTTCCTATTCCGAAACAGATATTCTATATGGGTTGGAGGATGTAGGAAGCTGGTTCTTTATATGATATACCAAAAAGGTATATCATGCATAGAGTCCATGTATTCCCAAGATACTTTTCTAGGGGATAGTGTGGTCGAGCATCCTTAGGTTTATGAGAGAGGAATTTTAGACATCTGCAAATACACACAATAGTCAATAAATGATGCACCCACCTCAATAAGGAGATCCACACCAATTTATAAAAATAACACATATCGTTATGTATGTTTAGGCACCAGAATCAATAGGATCAGGTAAGTATGTTGTGCAAGAGAAATACTTTTACGTTTAAAAAGTCGACAGTGCATTTTTTAGAAGCTGCAATGTTATCCTATGGAAGGAAAAACAAGTGTGACATTGAAGTAGAGTACAGTGACTTATGAGACCAATCTCCTGGACTTAAGGTGAGTATAGGGCAAGGTCCAAGGCAGCATCAGCAGGTCACCTCCAGTGACACTAGGGTGGCAGGGTGCAGTGGTGCAAAACAGCGTTGGGTGCCCAATGCTAGTTTATGGGGATCGGTCTTCGTGAAAAGAGGCTGCAGGTTTTGACTGGGAGGCCCATCGGGCTGAACCAACAGCGGGGCTCAGGCGTCATGATGATCGGGGATGTGGGGACACCTTTGGTCCTCTTCTCCACGGGCCAGAGATGACGGGTGCAGTGATGTCCTTAGGCATTTGGTTTTTGTCACCTGGGTTGGCTGCAGTTGAGGGGGCCTGCAAACAGAGGCTGCAGGCGGTGTCGAGAAGTACACAGTGGGGAAACCCAAGGTGGACTTCGAGTCTGGAGGATCTGGGGACCATGTTGACGTAGTTGGCCCACTTCTGTTGGGGCTAGGCGGCTCGGGTGCAGTGGTGCTTTCTGGCGTTGGTTTTTCGCAGTCTTGGAGCCTCACAGTTCACAATCAATCAATCAAGTGACTTGTAAAGCGAATCCTCACCTGTTAAGGTTTCAAGGTGCTGGGTGGGGGGGGGGACTTCTGATCTGTCGAAAGCACTTTGATTCAGTCGAAGAGCCAAGTCTTAAGGTCCTTCCTGAATTAGGGTAGTGATGGTGATTGCCTGAGGTGGAGCGGCAGGGTGTTCCAGGTCTTTGCTGCGAGGTAGGAGAAGGATCTTCCCCTGGCCGTCGTCTTGTGGAAACGTGGGACGGTGGCCAGGACCAGCTGGGTGGACCGGAGGTCTCTGGTGGGTGCGTGGAATGCGAGGCGGTGGTTGAGGTACGCAGGTCCCGCGTCATGTAGGGCTTTGTAGGCATGTGTGAGAAGCTTGAAGGTGATACTTTTGTTGATAGCTCATTCTTTGGTACCTGCAGGATGCAGGGGAGCAGCTCTGCTGTTCCACTGGAGTTCCTGGTTCTTGGGTGAAATGCTGGCAGTTCTTCCAGCTTTGGAGACACAGCAGCTGCAGAACAAGTCGTCTTTTGGTGCAATTGTCAAAATCAGCAGGCAGGCCGGCAGGGTTGGCGCCAAGTCAGTTGCTGGGGCTTCTCTTCTTGCTTCTTGTGACTCTTCATGTCCGTCTTCTTCATTCAGGCCAGCAGGATCTCATTTCCTGGTGCCAGGAGCTCCCCTAAATACAAACATTAGGGGTGTTAGGGGAGTGTAGGGTAGTAGCCAGTTTGCTGCCTACCCCTGGGGTCACTACGCCCTCTATATGACCACTTCCTGTGGGAAGTGGGCATAATGGTGCCCCAGAGTTCCTACGTTTGCCATCACCAAGATGGCTAACTTTGAAAAGTCGCCTCCACTTCAGGTAGCCCACATTAGGGGTGGTACTAGCCTGAGAGTGAACACGCCTATCTGAATAGCTAAGTTTTCCACCTGTCCAGGTGCCAAAGAGCTCGGGACAAAGAGGGTCGGCTTCCTCTCCTGTGAGATAAGCCAGATCTGCATACCAAGGTGGGTTCTTTGAAGCTACCCTGCCTTGGAATGCTAATCTGCAGGTCATCCTGTGGGAGCGTGTGTCAACACCCTCTGCCTGAGCAGGCTTTGTTTCTGACCTCCTGAGAGCGAAGGCCCTCACCCTTGGGATCAGAAACGTGTCTCTAGTTGCAGGCTGGCAAATACCAGTCAGTCAGCACACCAGTAGCTGGTAGGTTTCCAGGGGGCACTTCTAAGGTGTACTCAGTGTGCGTGTATTAATAAATCCAATACTGGCATCACTGTGTGTTTATTAATATGAGATGTTTGATACCAAACATCCCTCTTTTCAGTGAAGCCATCATGTAGCTGGGGAACCCGTTTTCACCAGTGTCCAGCACATGCACTTAAAATGGCTTCCCCGTTAACTAGTACTGGCCGCAATAGAGCTGACCAGCACAGGGGCATATCTGCTCATGCAGATATGTCCTCAAATGTAGTATATTGCATCCTGCTTTAGGGCTGTAAGGCCTGCTGTTGGGGTGACTTACCTATACTGCATGCAGTGTCTGTGGGCATGGTACACCGAGATGTGTGCCATGTCGTGTTTTCACTTTTGTCTGCACCAAGGCATGCAGCCTGCAGTGGCAGTCTGTATGCCTTTGGTGAGGGGTCCTTTAGGGTGGCACAATTCATGATGCAGCCCCTAAGGACCCTCTTTAGCCTCCTTGCCACAGGTACCAGGGGTACCAGTTACTACGGACTTACAGGGGGCGCTAAAGGTATTGCCCATTGGGGGTGCAATTGCACAGGTTTGAGAAAGAGATCTAGCACTGGGGACCTGGTTAGCAGGAACCGAGTGCACTTCCAGTCAGAATCACATCAAGCCAGGCAAAAAGTGGGGTGTGACCATGTCAAAGGGGGCACTTTCCTACAGAGGACAAATAGGAACATGTGCTCCATCTACTCACACTAACACATGGGGGAATTTGGCCACCTGGTAAAAGTTTAATTTTGTGCTTTGGATTTGGATTTCTGCATTCTTGGGTAGGCATATGTGCCTGTTGATGTTTGGGAGCATAGCATCTAGGAACTTCCAAAAAAACACGACAGCACACTTTGTGACACCCCACCGGCAACAGCAATCACACCCTGGTAGCTGCCTGAGGCCAAAAGGTGCAGTGAGCACAACACCTGTACATGAGTGGGGATAGAACTACAGCGCAGCGTACTACTTTCAAGATGTGGTTTTGACTAATTCAATTAAATCTAATATCACTGCACTACTTAGCCTGTATTTCTCAAAGATTTCCTCCTCTGTCTGCTGGGAAATGGTGAGCCTGGTTCGAAATACCCTCTCCTGTCTCCTGCTCTGCTGACAAGCCAGTAGTCACATCCTCCTCGCAATCATATAGAGAGCAGCCATTGTGGAACCTCAGGTGCATTCTGGGCAACTTTTATGGTTTGCACACAGTTACCACCTGAAATGAATTTGTGCTAAATTGCATGTGCAAACAGGCGTTTTTGCAACTAGTCGCAAATTGCAACACCTTCGAACATAAGGTTTGCGAGTCACAAATACCAATTCATTAGTTGCGACTTACAAATATCGGTCGGTAAAAATATTGAGTCGCAAATTGGTTGCATCGCTAATTTGGGTTTGCAAATGGCATTCGTACATGACAAAACGCTACTTTTTTGGTCACTAACCTATTTGCGACCGATTTGCGAGTCGCAAAATTTCATACATCTAGCTCTAAATCTAGAACCCTCACCTATGGGTAGCTCTCATCCTGATTGTAAAAGGTTTATCTAAAGCAAAAATGGGGAAAGAATGCAGCAATGCTTGATTCTCCTCATCAGAAAGATATTTTTTTTAATTACACAAGTAATGTCATTTGAGATGTCATCAGTGATGTCACTGACCATGTGATGAGTGATGTAATGTGTGAGGGCATTAACAGTGCATTGCGGGGGCGTAAGTTATAGTTAGCTCAGGTAGCTATAACTGCTGAATTTCACTGGTTTTGTATGAGTGAAATCTGAGTCTAACTATCTTTGCCTAACCATTTTTGTTTTTTAAGTGAATTTCTACTTTTTTTAATGTTATTTGCTAACTATAACGTCCTTGTAATCTTTGTTTTTTTTGTTAATATATATATATATATATATATATATATATATAATTCACTTACCTGCGAAATACTTACATTTTTGTTGTAAAGTCATGTGAGGTAAAGCCATATTCGTACAAAACAAAGTCAAAGTAAAGACATTCCTCGTAAAGATACTTTCATTGTAAAGGCTATGCGTGGTTCTGCCACCGTGGTAAAGGCTGTTTCCCGACTGAGGAGATAACACAGCTCTTGGTGGGGTGCTGCTGTGCTTTACACTTCTCCAATAGCTAAACATAGTTAGAATATATTTTCTTAAAGTACCTGAGCTACTCGGGCATTGCTACTCCATAGTGAATATGGTGTAAGATGTTTTGAGCTTAATCTGATTATGTCACAGAATGTTTGTTGTGGTACTTTAGCAAAGAATCATATAGAGTGTAAACTGTGCTGATGCTTCCTGGTCTTGGAACTATTAGAAGTTAACTAGTTGGCTCTAATTGTATTGCTCATCTCTAAACTATTATATGCAAATCAGTCATGGTTCCATCCTAAAATGGGAAATCCAATCCACTCGTCGTGTCCTCTCTGAATGGGACCACAGGCAACCCAATGGCATTTTAGTGTTATGTGTCCTAATCCATTCCAACTTTTGTAGCTTTATTCTCTATTTTAGGCACGGTCCAAATCAGATGTATGCAAATTAGTTTTGTTCCATTTGCCACAAAATTCCAGAACTGCAAGGACGACCCCCAGTCTCTATGATATTCTAACACATTTGCACACACACATATTTCTGAAGACCAAATATTATCCTTTACTGCTCACAAAGGAATACTCGGTGACACGAATATTAGAGTAGGGTCTGTTACTATCATGTGTTGGGGTCCAGAACCAAAATGAAGCACATTCTTGAGCTCCAGTAGTGCTTGGATTCAGTGATAAAGGCAGCCTTCAGATCTGCCTTCCAACTGTGACCAACACGCATGCCTTCTGCCTGCTGCAGAAATGGTGTGCACGGTGCTTAATTTGAGCAGGTGGTTTCTGGTGCTCGGCACTGGTTCAAAATTGTCAGCACCAGCGCTTATTGCTGTCTGCCACATGATGGCACTGTTTAGCTAATTTGAAGAGGAGCACAACAACAGTTGTTTATTAATGAAATATACAACAAAACTGGCTAATAGCTGCTGCCCAAGCCATTCTTATAGTTTTGGGGTATGGAATAGCCTGAATTGTCACACTTATAGGAGTGAGATGGCTAGTAGTTGTGTTGGTACTGTCACTGGCAACATTGGCAGGGGCAATGTGTGGTGCAAGCTGCAGTGGCCTCCTGATGAGGGCCCTGGCACTTATTGTTTTACAAATTAAGCACTAGGAGTGCCCAGCAAATGTGTTGCTTCCTCTCTAAATACAGTCGGGGCAGATGTAGGATATGTCTTCTTTTTCGGGACCTGTCACGTGAGGGGTCTGCCACTACCAACATGCGGCGTCCTCAGTGGTGAGGACAGACAGCGAGAGCCCACGTCCTGACAACCGGTGACCAATGTGTGCCTTGTGACAATCTGGCCTGCAGATGATAAAGATACATAAACTATACAGCAGAGACATTTTAACCCCTTCGGTGCTTATGACGAGACAAGCTCGTCATGAGTCACAGTGGAGCTGTGCTCATGACGAGCTGGTCTCATCATAACAGGTGCGCACCGCCCACGCGTGATTAATTCCCCGCCTGTGCGGGAGAATTAATGAGTGGGCGGGTTTGTGACGAGACCAGCTCGTCATGAGCACAGCTCCACTGTGACTCATGACGAGCTGGTCTCGTCACGAGCACCGCGGCGCCGCACTCACCCCCCCGCACCGTGGGGGAATTACCCCCGCAGGGAAGGGGTTAAGGCATGGGCAAGGTGGGCTGTGGCACAGGTCCCCAGCCTTTCAGGGGGGCGGGGGCTTATAGAGCCAGCTCTGTTCTGCAGAGAGTCTTGCCCTGTACATTCTTAAACAGATTGTTTTAAATACTGTTTTACTTTAATTTATTTTTAATGTGGGTGATGTGTGAGAGACTATTACAGACATTTTGTGGAGAAAACACATTAAGAATTTGGACGAGTGCACCTGTGCACTGTTAGTGACCTGACCAAAGAGGGATGAAAGGGCTGAAATTGGATAATAAATTCAAAGCTCTTCGAACAGGGGCCCCCAAAATACGCTTGGCCCAGGGCCCCAAAAGCCTTAAGCTGTCCCTGGTATACAGCAGGAATAAAGCTGGAGACAAGCGGTTCTTTGGTGTTCGGTAGGTGTGAACTTAAGTAACCCTGGCAGGCATCAAGTGCTATGGCAGTGTGCGCCCGCGCTCTCACTAGTCGATGCAAAATGGTATTAAAAATAATGTGCATAAAAAACTTAGGGGCATATTAACAAGGCGGCGATAAAAAATTATCGCCGCTTTTGCGGCCGTTTTCGGCCGAAAAGCGGCGATAATTATATCGCCTTATCAGCTAAAGACACGCTATCGCGTGTTTTGCTGATTTTGCTCTTGTTTCAGCACGCCCTGACTTCGCATCGCTAATGAGATGCAAAGTAGGCGTGTCTGTGGAAACAACATGGGTAAATATCGCGAAGGCAGCTTCGCGATATTTACAATGCGGAGAAGCGATTCTTTTAATCGCGTTAAGTATGCTTTAACGCAGGAATTTAACGTCTGTTAAATTCCTGACTAAGGCATACTTAACATGGGGGTGGATTCTGTGGCTAAGACCACAGGCCCTATCATCTAGGATATCGCCGTTTTCCACCACGGAAAACGGCGATATCCACACTATCTCTGAAATTTTTATCGCCTCGGCGATGCGCGTTGTTAATAACGTGCTAACCGGGCGATAAATTACAGAGATAGCCGGCGATAAATATGCAAGCGCTAAGCGCGCTTTGCGATATTTATCGCCGGCCCTTGATAATATGCCCCAAAGTCACGCATCACGAAATCACAATTGATAAACGTACACAGGTTGCTGCTTAATACCATGAAAATTCCTCCCTGCGGCCCGAACGAAAACAAGAGTTTCTGACGGATTAACATAATATTTCTGTTCAAAGAGACGCCTTTCGAGACATGCTTTGGTAGGGGGTCGGCTCTGAAAAGAAAAGCTGGTAGGCCCTGAATTCTGAATGTCTGATCAAAATAAATTCTCATTTCAAGGCGTGCTGTTGCAAGCATATTTCTTTATGAAAAGCCGTGGTGGCGCCGCAGTTCGGCGCTGCTCCGTGACCACAGAAGGCTGTGTGTGGTGTAGCCTTGGCGGGATGTGGCCAGCGGGAACATCTGGAGACGAGTCGTGTGTCTGATCGAATCATCTGCAAATATTCGCGGATCGGAATTGACAGCACGAGACATCGAAGGCCGAGAAAAACTATTCTCAATTTTTCATTCATTTCTAGTGTTTGTGGACGAGGCAAGTTTAAATTCTTCACCATAAGGTCCCAGAATGTCTGCAGAAGTGACAGGCGGGTAGTTCGTAACGGGCCTCGTTGTTTTTCAGTTCCTCTGACTGAGGGACAAAGTAGACAGACGTCTCGACTACTATTCGAAGACAAGTGTTGTCAAAGACAAGTATACCTTTGGCAAGCTGGTGCGTTTAAAAAAAAAAATAATAATAATATCTTTATTTTTCGTTTTCAATTGGTGCGTTTCTTTTTTTACATTTTTATTGCAAGCATATGCCATAGATGCCACAAAAATAAAATGAAGAAAATATGCTGCCACCATGCCAAACATGGTAGCCATATGCTTGCAATAATTGTTTTTAATTTAAAAATAAATTACCCATTGCATATAATCGTTTTAGAATAGCACGGGTGCTTCCTAGTAAGTAGGTGTAATTGTAACAGGCAAATAAACCCTTTTTACTTTTGATGATCATACCAGGGAAATAGATTCTTATTGTCACAAAGAAAATATACTATTGGCTTTGAATTACTGGAGCCTGAAAACGTAGGGGCCTGATCACAAAGATAAACTAGGTCGTAAATGTAAGTATATATCAGAAATTGCATTTTTTTTGCCTGCCAAGAAGTCCCCAAAAAGATTCCTAGCAGGCGTGAGCCCATTTAAGAGCGGGTAAATCTCCAACATGAGTGCTGAGATCTTTACAGCGATAAATCCCACTCCATTGGTGGGAAGGTGGGCAATCCCAGGTATGGTTTGCTCTGGAATTGGGAACCTGGAAAAGACTTGTACATTTGTGGGTATTCACAAACTCGATCCATTCGTTTGCACCCTGGAAAGGCTAGGAAATTCTGTGCAGCACAGGGGTGGCATAAATCCCTTTCCAGGCTGGGTAAGGGCGTGGATCATCCTAGATTTGCTGGGGAGGTGGGGAAAAGGCTTTCTCCAAAGGGAAAAATATATTCCCAGTGGAGAAAAAAGTGCATTTGCACAGAGGTTCCTAGTCCCCTTCTGCAGAGTTCTCTGCTGTGGAGAAATCCGTACAGCAGGAATAGGATCCCACGAGTACGCTTGGAAGTCTGTGCCTGGTGTAGTTTTCCAGGTGTACTGCAAGGATTATTCGTAAATCGAAAAAAGTAAGAACAATAGATTACGAAGGAGCATAAATCTCCATGCTTATTTTTCCTACATTTTTCTTGAATCAGGCCATTGTTTAAACACAGAAACATGACTTAAAACAAAAAAAGAAAAAGAAATTGAAAGAAAAAACAAATTGACAAAGTAAAATATTGGCCCACCAGCTTTGACACAGAAGTGCACTTAGGTCAGCGTTACGGAAACTGGTGGGTTGCAAAAGTCCAAGCAATAACTAAAAAGGCCTTGAACTTCTATATTTATCTTGTCAAATTTTCTTGCTCTTTAAAGACAGACAACAAATATCAGACTATGGGGCATATTCACAAGAACGTGCGCTAAACAACTCCAGAAAATGTTAACGCAACTTCACACATCGCTGTCTATCGCGGGAAAATAACCCCGTGTTAACCTGGAATTCACAATAAGGCGGTACCATGCGATAGTCCTCCGAAAACGCGGCCAATGTCCGCGATACAACCACCACGACGGAGTCAAAAATACAAACCCCAACACCAAAAAACGTGCGATGAGCCCATTCGCGATGAGGAAATCAGCGATAAGCAGCGCCAGGCCTGCCATACACACACGGCAGGCGGGAAAATCACTACAAAAGTAGAACAAACACACAAACACAAAATGACCAACACCCAAGCACCATGGAG
This sequence comes from Calotriton arnoldi, assembly GCA_963921515.1. Lineage (NCBI taxonomy): Eukaryota > Metazoa > Chordata > Amphibia > Caudata > Salamandridae > Calotriton > Calotriton arnoldi. Next base: position 36,775 of record CAWUFW010014780.1, read on the forward strand.
GCAGCCGGAGCAGGCGCAGAGGACGAGCGGAACCCCACAAGCACCCCGGACGACCAGCCTGGGGCCTCGGTGACAGGGAAGGGCAAGGACAAGAAGAAGAGGAAGACGAAGTTCAGTCCGCAGGAGAATAGGATCCTGGTCACGGAGGTGATAGAACACCATCAACAACTGTTCGTCGCCTCCAATGTGTCATTGGGCACCAAAAATGGATTATGGAGGTCCATCGTGGACAAGGTGAATGCCGTCGGAGAGCACAAGAGGTCAATGGATGAGGTCAAGAGGCGATGGATTGACATCAAGCGCAAGACCAAGGAGAAACTCGCAGGCAACCAGAAGGCAGCAATGCAGACTGGAGGTGGGAGCCCAGCGCCACAGCTGGAGCTGGATGAAATGGAGGAGCTGGTGTCGACAGTCATCAGTGTGGAGACCGTGGCAGGAGTCGGGGCACCGGACACTGCTCGACATGACACAACACAACAGCAACAGGGTGAGTAACCACCAGGTACTGGGGGGACGGGGGGAGATGGCCACAATGGCACACATGCACAATCAAGCAGAGCACAGTGCACACCCACAATGACTCTGGATCATGGCCCTGATCAACAGCCTGTCACAATGTACATTGCCATGCTGTTTGAATGTGAACATGTACCATGCGGCTACATACATGTGGACACATTGTAACACAGCATCTCCCCTTCACATTGCAGGGGCACCGTCAACGCCACATGCAGAGCTGTCCCAGCCACTCTTCACTGATGACGAGGAGGACACCACCAGCATCGACACCCAAGCCCTCCAAGACATCATTGAGCTCATCCGCCAATCACCTCCAGGACCAGGGCAGCCCAGCTGCATCGAGGAGACCCCACCCACTCCACAAACCACCCAGCAGGAGGCACCCACAACCCCGGCTGTCTCCCAAGACCCCCCGAACAACACATGGCCTTCCAACGCCGTATGTTGGAGGTTCAGAGGGAGATGGCTGAGCAGGTGCGTGTGGGGTTCGACCTCATGGCTACCAAACTTGATGCCATCCATGGGTGTCTGAGTCCCATCAGGGACCACCTCCAGTCCCTAACGGACACCCACACGCCGCTCCATGGTCTCCAGCGAGCCCTGGCTGACATCGCTGGAGTCATGACTCGGATACAAGAACACCTGCCGCACAGAGTGGCTCCAGCGATCTCAGCCGTGAGATGGCACACATGCGGAGGCTCATAGAGGACATGGTGCAGATGGAGGCGGAAAGGATGGCAGCCACCGCTGCACATCAGCGAAATGTAGCTGGGATCTACCATGCCCTGCATGTCCTCATCATGGCATTGCTGCCACAAGGCGTGGCGCAAATGAATGCTGCTGCCCCTACACCATCCACATCTCCGCCCCCTGGTGTGTCAGTGCCTCACAGTGCGGCAGGCATTTCCACTCCGGCACCTGATGTGTCACTGCCACACAGTGCGGCTGACAATCCACCTCCGGCCCCTGATGTGTCAGTGGCACACAGTGCCGCAGCCGGAACTGCACCACCCACAGGTGGGGCAGAGCACACATCCGAGGATGATGACATGGATGGGCTTGAGTTCAGAAGGAGGCACTAGCATTCATGTCCGCCACCTGGCCTGTTTCTGCTTGGTGCCTCACATCGCCCCATGACCTTCCACTGACCCCAGATACACTCTGCTGCACTCACCTTGGACCGCGACATGGACTGCCATATCCTGTTTGGTGACCAATGACACGGCGACCACACTGCAGACTGTACCCTTCCTCTTCCGCTGTACTTGTCATTCCCCGATGGACTCTGGCTGGCCCTCCACGGGCCCATATTGTAAAGTGGGGTTGGCATGGCCCTGTACTGCTCCAGCTGCAAAACTCCACTGGATGTGCATTAAACATTCAGAAACGCACTGCTGTGTCATGTCTTTCATCATTCATGTATGAATGTGTGGATGAATGTAGGCTCAGTGATTCCCCCCAACGTCAATGATGCTCATCTAGTGGGAATCCAGTCACAGTGTGCTACATTGCCGATTGCGTTCCGGGTGCCGCAGACACCACAACAGGGACGCACGCATTAGTCACTTCCTTGTCCGGACATGGACTGAACCACACCCAGAGCCCCCGAGTCATTGTTGCAAGCCCTGCGCTGGTCCGGCGTACGCCAGGCCAGACCACTCCGCTTACGCTCCGAGGGGGGGCCCACATAGCTACATGTCGCAGGCGTACACGCTAGTGGTTTGCAGGTCGCTGGTCTAGTTGTCAGCATGTCACGGCCACTCCCTGAGGGCAGGTTTTCACGCACACCACACCCATCCAGCACAGGCGTCACAGGCCATGTGACCCCGCCAATATAAGGGGCCAACAACGTCACATTCCCCACTGCCGGTGGTGACTGGATGACGGACGTTCCACGATACTCAATCATAAAGGGCCCATGACTTGTTGCGCACAGGGTTAGTGGCACCCGGAGCCATGCGGCCGTCACGGGCCTACCACCACGTGGCGCTGACTGGGGTTGCACAGGGTTAGTGGCACCCGGAGCCATGCAGCCGTCACGGGCCTACCACCACGTGGCGCTGACTGGGGTTGCACAGGGTTAGTGGCACCGAAATTGCTTTGCGGGTGTGCAGCCTGCGATGATGACGTGTGCACTGATGTGGTCTCTGCCATTGATGCCTCAGGACTCAGCGTCATGTGTGGGACCTGCTGGGCCGCGGCACGGGTCCGCATGATGGGGAGCATGCCATGGTGGCAGGACCTGGGTCTGGAGCTTGCACGGGCACGTGGTGTGCCCACTGGTGGACACACCATTGGAGGCAGGTGAGCAGTGGGGCCTGGGTGCACAAGTGCGGACGGCCAGCGCTGGCCGGCGGGAGGGGGTAGGGTGCGGCTGCATGTGTGCACAGGATGGGCAGGCGTTGTTGCTGTGTGCAATGTGATGGACTCTGCCATGATTGACTCTGGCCTTGATTACAGATTGCAGACCTGGTGGCTTGCAGTGTATACCGGCACGTGGTTGGAGACACACCTGTGGCAGTAGGTGAGCAGTGGTGCCTGGGTGCGCGGGGGCGGCAGTGTCCCTCCTTCTCCCTCTCTCTCTCTCTCCCTTCCTTTCCCTCGCTCTCTCTTCCTTCCTTTCCTTCTCCCTCCCTCTCTCTCTCTCCCTTCGTTTCCCTCTCTCTCTCTCCCTTCCTTTCCCTCTCTCTCTCTCCCTCTCCCTTCCTTTCCTTCTCCCTCCCTCTCTCTCTCTCCCTTCCTTTCCCTCTCCCTCTCCCTTCCTTTCCTTCTCCCACCCTCTCTCTCTCTCCCTTCCTTTCCTTCTCTCTCTGCCTTTCTATCCTTCTCTGTTTCTCGCTCCTTTGATGTGCGCATGACACACGTTCTGATTTTGTGCTTTATTTTCCAGGCTGTGACATCAGGATTGTCCCGGACGGACCCGACAGGAGTCTTCCGCATTGGTGTTTTGTGTTGTATTCAATAAAGTTTTTGGTTGTTACTTCAATGATGAGTGACTGCTTCTCGTTCTTCTGCCCACACGTGTTTCTTGTTGTCATTGGGCGACATCATGCGCTTTTTGTGGCTCTTGTGTCGTGCAAGGTATGTGTTAGTCCCAGGGGAGGGGATCCGGGGGGGCGGGGTGTGGTGGGGGTGGGTGTTGTGGCCCTCTTGGGTCTCGGAGCTGCATGATCATTGTCTCCATGGCATCTGTGGGTCTTCAGATGTGGCTCTGGGCTGGGCTCCCTTTCATACTGCGGGTAGTCGTCCTGCTTTACACCAGCAAAAGGCAGGTGTTAATTCCCTGCTGCTACCGCAGCTTATCGCCTGTTTTGGGTTCGCATCGCAGATCTGGCAGTTCGTTGTGAATGAAGCCGGGTCTGGTGGCTCAGTGGACTACAGCAGCCACTGCAGGGGCCTGTGTTCGACCTCATGGTCACAGGTTCAAATCCCGGCGGGTCCACTCAGCCTTTCATCCATCTGAGGTCGATAAAATGAGTACCATTGAGTTGGGTAACAATAAACATCTGTTATTCAGCGCCAGGACACCTACGGGTAATCGTGCGCTTTACAAATACACCTGTTATGTTAATGTGGTGTTTTCGTGTGTTTTTGCATGGGAACGCCTACTCTGCATCTCATTGGGGTTAGTTGGTGGTGTCACCCGTGGAGGTAAATTTTGAGGTGGTTATCGCGGGAATACTTGCGTTGTCTGCAGTTTGCAACCGCTTGTGAATGGGGCGTTAAATCTATCTCCACTTTTGTTGCGTTAAGGTGGCGATAACTCGGAGATAAGTCCTTGCGAATATCCCCCTATGTCTTCTGACAAACTGCTGCTTAACACAGGGATTGCTGTTAACAAACTCCTCATTTTGCAGTCTGGGAAAGAAAAGTAATGTGAATTATGTGACAGTCTTGCTGGGGTACATGGATTGGGAAAGGAAAGGCAGTAGGATGTCTTTTCTTGTAACGCACAACCACATTTAAATACCTGTAAATGAACTGTACACATTCAGCAGTTAGGAAAGCAAAAACGAAGCACCTTGTTTTTGTAATTCTGAAGTGTAATGGAATAAAAGATTTTAATAGGATGAAAACAAATCATTGCCTCTTTACTAGGTGATGCACAAATGATAAATATTCACAGATTTCCACAAATTAACATTTGTGTGCAATATATTTTTATCAGTAAAACTGTATGTTTGGGCAAATTTATGTAAATTTAGTGCCCATATCAATGGAAAATGTGCTGTTTCTAAATGACAGTGCACTACCACAGGGTGCTTTAGTCACATTTAGAAATTGCTCAGCTCTGCTCCATTAAAGCTAAGAAGGTTGCAAATGTTTGTTGTTCTAAATATTGGGCTGTGGTTTTAAAAAGTGTTGGAAGCACTGTTTTAGGTAGATGTGCACATGTGATCATGAAAATGCTGTGGCTTACATTGCAAGAGAGTCTATTAATGATGTGGACTGGCCAACTGCGCCATGCTATATAATGAATGTAGGCAAAAGCAATATATAAATAAACATTGAACAGACTAATGGACAAGAAAACCTGACCTAAAGCCCCTCTATGTATTTCAATATTATGCATTTTTTATCAATGCATTATTTGTTGATTCCATGAGTCTGATAAGAAAGCTAATGTTATTTTTAGTCTAGACCTAAAACATTGCAATTAAGATCAAATATTGTTTCACAGCACTACTTATTCAAACAATGCTGCTATGTGCCAAGTTAGGCCTGGTAGGAAATAGTGCCAATTTACATGTACACAATTCTTTCCTAAAGTGGCCTTCCCTTTGTCACACCGACTTTTGACACACATTTGCATTTGTGACACTTGGGTTCGTTTCTAAGCAACACAAACCTTGCTAACACAAAAGAACTTTGTGAGAACACTATCACACTGCCTTGGCATTATGTGCAAAACCTTCACATGTGCGATGCCAATGTGTTTGTTATTACGTTCATATGGCGGCGCAGCTATCTGTGGAATACAAACAATAGGTAGCCTGATCACAATTACGGCCCAAGGCAAGGATGCCCTTTTCTATATATATCCTTTTGTTTCCAAATACAATCAAATGAGACACTTCTTCTGACTTTGAGGAGTACCTGCATGCTGAAGCTTTCACCTAGTAGCTAACCGACATCTCCGTTAGGTGTCCAGTTCGTGATCAAGACGAGGTCCTACATTCTTACCCACCAGGTAAAGGGGTTAGATCATCCAGAAGGGGGTTTCTTGGGCGACCATACACTACACCCTAGACACGTGGGTTACGGTTTGCATCGTAGGAGTACATTAGGACGTTATAATACTGTATATGTATGCCTATATCAGGTGGCTCAACAAGATGGTGGCACTCTTCTTTTTATTCACAGTTTTGACACTCATTATAACTTTTGTCTGCTTCTGTCTTTTAATCATTGCAGCACACATTTTCTATTCAAGAATCACTATGGTTCAATAAATATTGGAAAACGTCCCTTCTGTTATATTCCATATAGGTACCCTATATAGGCGCAGGTAACATTGCAACCTTTCACCTATATCCTTCCCTACATTTCATACATAACGGTTCATAGGGACTGACCTTTTACCTAGATACGACACTGCATTCAGAACGCTGGTTTTTCCCTGGTTCAATGCTCTAACATTATGCATGAGGTTTCTTGGAAGCACAGCAGGACTCACAGCAGGACGAACATCTCCTGTATAATATCTATGTTAAAGGTCAGGCATGATGACATCCTTTAGGCCGACACAGTAACGCAGCAAGGTAGGACCACTGGGGAGACCTATGGGTATATATACATCATGTCTTGCTTAGACAGACAGAGGAGACCGTGACTTCCCGGCTGACACACTGACCAGAGACGCTGAGGTTCCAGCATGCAGACGCTCCAGCTAGCAGTGGTCTAACATCCCTCGCGGGGTGTCCAACTCGAGACCAGGACGGGGTCCCACATTCTCTAAACTCTCAGGTAATGGGGTGGACTAGATCCTAGAGGGATTCTTGGCATAACACCTACATAGATGCTAGGTACATTTAGGTACATCTAGTTAGGGAGATATCGTAGGAGTACGCACCTTTTATCATGTGTTTTATATACTTATATATATCCATGATTTCTGCAAGATGGTAGAACTCTACCATCCTTTTACTTTCATAAAATTGCTAATCATATATCTCTGCTAATGTCTAATGGTTGTTGCAGCTCATATATTTTACACTAGAATAACAACTGTTCAATAAATACTTATTGAAACGCCCAGACTGTTTATTCTGTGTATCTCTCTGAGACAAACTAAGTGAGCACGAGTGACTGAACGAAAGGTAGTATATTGTTTCCACGATCCTGGGGATCAGGGTTGTCCTCTTCTGAGGTTGCCAAGAACTATTCTCTCCCCGATAAGAGGAGACTTTAGTGGCACTGTGAGCTAGCTAATACAGACAGGCTAATGTATCCGGTGGGGGTGCACGGAATCGGTCCGCCACCAAACCCACAGTTTATGTTATCCAAACGCGCAGATCCTGTATAGGTAATATAGGAACTACATGACATGGCGCTGCCAACGTTGGTTGGGTACTTATTTAACAGTAGTTCAGTCGTGCTATTCTCAGAGACTCCTACTCACAAAACACCAGAGACGTCTGGAGTGGGTGGGCACAAACTCCGCAACAGCTGAGTAGGCGAGAAATCCTATTTATTGGCTGTTGGTTAATCAAGCTTGAAGGACACAGTGTTCCTAAAATTGTGCCTGAAAACCTTATCTTAGTTCCCATGAACAATGTTCTTCTTTACAAAATGACTGAGGAAAGAAATATCGCAGAATTAGACCCACTGCAACAAAATCTGCCCCTCACAGACGAGGACGATGCAGACGCAATACAAATTGCACCAAACTTTAGAAATACAGTCACCCTGAAACTACTACCACATGGTTTATCAGCTAGGGGTGGCATAGTAGTTTTCGTGATTGAGGCACACGAATCAAACAAAACAGAGGTATTTTATTTGTGGGTTACATTCCCAGTAGCAAATGCGAGAACAAAAACATTTCACTCCTACACAGAAGGAGATGCACCAGTGGAATATTATCCGTTCGAGGATATAGAGGTTCCGCTCACATACCAGGAACACTTATACTGGTTTAAAGGTGCCCTACCCCACATAAGAAGAAGAGTAAGACTCGGCCCGCTCGGAAGAGAAGGGGCAACATGGCCAATATTAGTGGCCTACACACCACATCCTGACATTGACACAATGCCACCAGGAGACTTACTCATACAACATAAAAATGTAATTAAAATCTATAGGAACTTGACGCAATTCATCATGAGGACACTTAAAGTCCAACCAGCAATAGTTGCAACTAATGGAACTCTAATTCAGGGTACAGCAACTACAATTACACCACAAACATTACACGCAGTAATGGGTAAAATGCCCACAAAACGTGAACAAATACCATTCTGGGTAGCTCAGAAAATAACGCAGCTAGAGGCAGTATTCCCGAATACTACCCCGTATGAAAAACACAGAATGCTAACAATCTGCTTGCCCATGGGGATAACACCACAATTAGAGATTGTACCACTTGGGGTACAGTCTTCGCTGCCATATATACCAGAACTCATGGTATCCCGTCATTAGCAGTAGTACCTGATGTATTGAGACAGATACAAAACGAGTACGGAGCAGAACCTGCCCTAAACTTAGGGATGAAGTTACTAGGTAACTATGCCCAGGTATCAGCCATAATACTAGCTAACATTAAGGGGGAAGCAGCTTCAGTGGCAATCCGCCAACGCCTAAGGGAGTTCGATCCTTTAGAACAGGAACACAAACTACCCAAAATAATTGAAACTGCGTATGCAGAATTAGGCAGAGACAGTTTGGGTGGGAAAGCTTTAAAACCACAACTGATGGGCAGTTCTGAAAAGGACACTTCCAAGCAGACACCTGCTTCTTCTAAAAAGAAGTGGGATAATAAAAAAGAACAAAACTTTAAAGGAAATAGATCTCAATCCCGAGGTAGATCTCCTCCACAGGAGCCCTCTGAAAAGAGGTATAATCTCAGGAATAGGGATAACATTAGGAAACCTGACAGGTATCAGGATACTGATACACGTTCCTCTCGATCCTTTCAGGGTTCATCGAAAAACTCCGAGAGGGAAGGACGGTCAGAAAGACAAGAAGAGCGAACAAAGTCCAGAGACAAGCAGCACGCTCAAGATTACACTTCTAAAAAAGAACAAAAGCCAAAGCAAAAGCCACAGTTCAAAAAGAAGAAAGTTGCAGGTCTAAAGATCAGACATGCCCATAATTCTGAGGACTCGACTACTGAACGGGGAATGGGCTCTGACGATGCTAGACAGTGCGGCAGAAGTAACAATAGCTCGCCAGAACCTGAAGGAATTTCTGGTGACAGCGGACTTGAATGATTATATCACGGTAGAAACACCTGATACTAGAGTAAGTGTCCCACATAAAGTATATGAAATAATGCTCCAGATGGAGGGGGACAAGAGTAGGAAAGTGAGAGGTCTCTTTTGGGAGAACCTAATGTTTGGCTATGACATTTTGTTAGCTGAACAAGATTGGCCGCCAGCATTCGTCATGGACTGTCCTAAAGGAGAAACAGTAATTATGCCGGCATTCTCAGATGACATTCCCAGGCACTTGCAACACACATATGTGCAGGAGTGGGCAGTACCCCAGGCTCCGGCATTCTACAAAAACCATGTTGGATGGGATGAGGATTCAATCCACCACATAATTCCTTTAAAAAATACTCCAACTGCACAGAGGCAGTATCCAATAAAGCAAGAAGCTAAAAAACAGGTCAGGGAGATCTTAGATCAACTTGAGTACCAAGGGGTGATCAAAATTGCACCTCACCAATGAACAATCCTTTGTTTCCTGTCATGAAACCTGACAATTCATATCATCTAGTTTTAGATTAGACATTTAAACACTTGCACTAAGACATTTGAAGTCCAAAATGCACACAGTGCCGCATTAATGAATAACATTGTGCGGAAAAAATATAAAACAACACTTGATATCTCAAATGGATTCTTCTGCCAGAATATAGCGCCTGAAAGCAAGCATCTGACAGCCTTCTCAGCGCTAGGGACCCAGGGTCAATTTTGCCGACTCCCCAGGGGTATAAGAACAGCCCGGGGTTATTTTCGGCCAGAGTAACTGAGTTACTTCAAAAATTGGATGAAGAGGCATTGTCCTATGTGGATGATATTCATCTGACGGACGATGACCTGGAGGAACACTTGAACAGAGTAAATACCATAATTTTGGGATTTGCATCTGAAGGCTACAAATTTAACTTTAGAAAATCAAAAATTGCCCACCTCAGTGTCCTGTTTTTAAGATACGAACTTTCAAGTGAAGGAAAAAGCCTGGCAGCCAAACTTTTTAGAAAAATGCGCGCTGCTCCAACCTCCAAAATCATTAAAAAGTGTACAGTAAATTCTGGGATTCCTAAATTTTGGTCGAACATACATTTTGGATTACGCAGAAAGAGTAAAACCTTTCTACGACTTAATTAAACCTGATTTCTCAGCCAGAAATTGGACACAGGAACACACAGATACACTTCATTCCTTACAAGCTGACATGATAGCTTCCAAACACTTACAGACACGAGTAAACGTGTGCAACCTGGTGATCCGTATAGTTGTGGGTCAATCAGGGTACACCTTTCTAAGATATAATGAAGGTGAGACAGTACCAATTGCATACAAGTCACATTTGTAAACAAATGCTGAGATGCGCTTCGCATCCACTGAAAAGATTCTGACAGCAGTACAGACTGCTGTAGTGAGAGAAAGAGCACTGGCTCAGGGGAAACGAATAATAGTATTGACTCCGGTTCCAGCCTTAGAGGCTGCGACGAAGGCAAGCGTTCCCAACGCTAAAGCCTTACATCCAAGATGGATACAATGGGCTAATTCTCTCACTGCAACAGATGTAGAATACAGGTACGACCCAAATTTAAAGACACAAGCATTCCTGCAATACGAACAAGAATATCCTCTACCAAACGAAATAAGGCCACCTACATCCTTCCCTACATTTCATATATAACGGTTCATAGGGACTGACCTTTTACCTAGATACGACACTGCATTCAGAACACGGGTTTTTCCCTGGTTCAATACTCATACATTATGCATGAGGCTTCTTGGAAGCACAGGAGGACAAACATCTCCTGTATAATATCTATGTTAAAGTTCAGGCCTGACGTAATCCTTTAAGCCGACACAGTAACGCAGCAAGGTAGGACCCCTGGGGAGAACTATGGGTATATACACATCATGTCTTGCTTAGACAGAACGAGGAGATCGTGACTTCCCGGCTGACACACTGACCAGAGACGCTGAGGTTCCTGCATGCAGACGCTCCAGCTAGCAGTGGTCTAACATCCCTCGCGGGGTGTCCAACTCGAGACCAGGACGGGGTCCCACATTCTCTAAACTCTCAGGTAATGGGGTGGACTAGATCCCAGAGGGATTCTTGGCATAACACCTACATAGATGCTAGGTACATTTAGGTACATCTAGTTAGGGAGACATCGTAGGAGTATGCACCTTTTATCATGTGTTTTATGTACTTGTATATATCTATGATTTCTTCAAGATGGTAGAACTCTACCATCCTTTTACTTTCATGATATTGCTAATCATATATCTCTGCTACTGTCTAATGGGTGTTGCAGCTCATATATTTTACACTAGAATAACAACTGTTCAATAAATACGTATTGAAACGCCCAGACTGTTTATTCTGTGTATCTCTCTGAGACAAACTAAGTGAGCACGAGTGACTGAGAGAAAGGTAGTATATTGTTTCCACGATCCTGGGGGATCAGGGTTGTCATGTTCTGAGGGTGCCAAGAACTATTCTCTCCCCGATAAGAGGAGACTCTAGTGGCACTGTGCGCTAGCTAATACAGACAGGCTAACGTATCCGGTGGGGGTGCACGGAATCGGTCCGCCACCAAACCCACAGTTTATGTTATCCAAACGCGCAAATTCTGTATAGGTAATATAGGAACTACACGACACTTTGTGTATTCTTTGTATATTTCTCTGAGTGAAAGAGAGCACGAGTAATTGAGCGAAAAGTTCTTGGTCTGTCACCACGGTTCCTGAGGGAACTGGGTTGTCATGTTCAGTAGTTGCCAGAACTCTGTCTAGGTTTAGAGGGGCTAATGGTGGCATGTGAGCAAGCTGGTCTGTGGAATCAGTCTGGCACCAGCCTAAGTTTATGTCATCCGCAAACGCACAGTTCCTACTGATTAGTGGAAACTACACAACATGGCGCAGCCAACATTGGTTGGTTTCTTATTTTGTATGGAACAGCTGAGTAGTTTAATCATGCTCCCTCAGAGATCACTACACACCTTTTAAACTGGAGACGTCTGTGGTGGTAGGGAATATCCTCCTCAGCTGAGTAGGTATATCCTATGTATTGGCTGCTGGTAAATTCAAGCCTGAAAGGATAGTTTCCACTGTGTCATCTGAACTCTGTAATGCATTTCTTACACAACATGCCACAGAATATTCCCCTAGATGGTGGGGATGTTACCTTCGTGGTAGAGGCACACGAGGCATTTAGAACAGAGGTGTTTTACTCCTTGGTTAAATTCCCTGCTGTACATGATGCTACACAGGTATTTCACAAATTTGAAGTAGGCAAAATACCAGAGGAATACACTCCATATGAGGAGTTAGAAATCCCTCTAACATACCAAGAACACACTAATTGGTTTAAAGACGCCCTCCCTCATAGTATACAAGACGTGAGACTGGGCCTACTCAGCAATGAGGGAGCGACATGGCCAGTATTAGCTGGTTACATACCACATCCTGGTGTTGATCATTTGATCACAGGCCAGCTGCGGTGATTATATAATAATCTAGTAACACTATACAGAAGACTTACACAATTTGTGATACGAACATTAACACTCGCCCCTGCGCGGACTGTTCAAGTGGTGGCACCACTATTATCTAACGCCAGTCATTAGCCCTCAAAGATTAAATGCAGTAATGGGAAAAGTTCCCACCAAAAGGGAATAAATTCCATTTTAGATTGCACAAAAAACAAACCAGATTGAGGCAGTGCTTCCCAATTATGGCCTGCAGGAAAAACGTAGGATGCTAACAGTTTGCTTGCCAATAGGGATGGCTCTCCCGGTAGAGGATTGTGCCACTTGGGGTACAGTCTTCACTGCAGTGTTTGCCAGAACACATGGTACCCCTTCTTTGGCGGTTTTACTTGAGGTTTTAAAACAGGTACAAAATGTGCATGGGGAAGCACCTGACCTGGACTTAGGGATAAAATTGATGGGCAATTTAGGCGCAGTATCTGCCATAATGTTGAGTAACAGTAAAGGGGCAGCATTAGCTACACGCCAATGCCTAAGGGATTTAACTCCTGCCCAGCAGAAACGCGAATTACCTAAAATTATCTAAGAAACCTATGCTACACTGGGTAGAGATAATTTGGGAGCCAGACCAGGAAAGCCACAATTTAAGAGTAATTCTGAAAAGGATAACTCTAAGCAAGCCTCCGACTCTTCGCCGAAGAAGAAGTGGGACAATAAGATAAACAAAGAAAAACCAAAATCACGGGGTGGTTCTCCACAGGAATCTACCGAAAACATTACAATTTGCGTAACCGTGATAGGTATCAGGATACTGATACACATTCCTCTTGTTCCTTTCAAGATACATCCAATAGACGTTCAGAGTGAGGAGAACGGTCAGAGCGGAGATCGTAAGAGCACATGAAACCAAAGAAGGACTCACAATGCTCATCTGAATACATAATTAAACAGGAAGACAAGCCTCCCTGTCTAGGTTTAGGGGGGCTAACGGTGGCACCGTGAGCTAGCTAACCCAAGGGACAACATATCCACCGGGTGTGCATGGAATCAGTCTGGCACCATCCTAAGTTTATGTTGTCCCTAAACGCACAGTTTCTGCTTATTAGTGGAAACTACACGACAATGCAGAGCCATTTTAGTTATTCCTTCCATTCCTTATTTTTGGATTACTTTTTAATGGGGTAATAACTTAACAAATTTCTAAATGTGGCATTTTTCCTCCACTCTTCTAGCACAAAGGGTGGAGGGATATTTAATTTTTGGAAACAGTACAAGTCATCTGATCTAAGGAGTGACAAAACCTTATTGTGTACCCTTTGCCTGTCTGAGGGCCTTGGAACACCCCGAGGGTACTTCAACAAATGTTAAAACCCTGGCAGTAATTGTCTACACCAAACTCTTGTTCACACCTCAAGTCAATGACATAGTTAAATTGGTCAGTATGTAGCTGTTCATCATACTGAATGCTCCTACAAACAACTATAGAGTAAAGATTAGAGAACCCTGGTTTTGGCATGCCTCAAATTGTGCAATGTCATCTAATCTAGGTTCACTAGTTTGCTTTTGTAGTGAGGCTTTCTATCAACAGGCATTCCTTGGGAGAGATGTTCTACATCTTCGTCCAACTAGCTGAGAGAAATGGGATGGGCACTTGGAAAGGGCGAATCTGAACTCAAAACATAAGGATACCCTTTTCCATTTAATGAACGCCCCTCATGTTTTTCTCATATGCCAACAATGCACTTTGCACTTTGTGTGATTCTCATTATTTGTTTTAGATAATGTCAAGAGGAACTTTAACAAAAATGAAAGTATATGTATTAAAAAGCCTTTACTGAAGCCTCATCTTTTTGTTCTTTTCTCCAAATTATTCTCATTAAACTGCAACAGTTTTCGTACTGCAGCTGTGATGTCACTTGAACCCAGGGTGATCTGTAAGATCCTTTCTTGTGTTGTGCTTCAGCTGCTTAGTTTATTCTGGGCTTAATTTGTAAACAAAAATAAGTGCCAGGACCCACATCAGGAGGCAACCGCAGCCTGCACTACCCATTGCCCCTGCCAGCACTGCCAATGACAGTACCAAACCAGCTACTAACCATCACACTCCTACAAGTTTGACAATTCAGATTATTCCAGGCCTCCAAAACTATAAGATTAGCATGGGCAGCAGGTAGTAGCCATTTTTAACATATATTGAATTAGTAAACAACTGTTGTTATACTCATTGTAAATCAGACAAACAGCCCACCATGTGGCAGACTATCGTAAGTGCCGGTGCTGCCAATCAAGTCCCTGTGCCGAGCACCGGAAACCACCAGCTCAAATTAAGCCCTGCTGGGCCACCTTTCAAGACAGGTAAATCGATCTCTTCGTTAACTTAGTTCTGTTCTTAGACCTCATTTTTGTGTGATTTTTTAAAAGTTTAATTTATATCTTTTTATTGACGGAAATACACTACCAAGTCAAAACACCGATTTGGGAATAAACCTAGGAGGAAAAGCCTCTCAAAAAGTCAATAGAAACAGTAGGCTCATAGTAGTATTACACATTTTCATATCACAGCAAAATAGCTAACATATTTTATGGTATCTCCATAACCCAACAATCCGGATGTAAAAGGGGGAAATAACGACTAGTAGAGTGACAAAGAGCATAGAGCCACCAAAACTTCAACTCTTCAAAAGTTATACTAAGCATAATTAGCTCCAGGTCAGACCATAAGGAGGGCACATAATGACTTCATCAGGTTTGAACCCAGCAGATCTCAGTCCAAACACTTATGCAGAAGAAGGAGTCACTTTAAGCCCTTGCACTCTTCATGCCAACTAGAACTGATCTTGCAGGTTCTTCCTGTGTGAACATGAAGAGTTTCTCCTTGCGAGAGACCCACATCCTGCTGGCGAGCTAGCATTCATTTGGATTTTTATGGTTTGCAATTCCTTTCTAGGCTAATTAACCTCCTTACGCTTCATCACAGTTCTGAGTATCGTTTCTCTGTCAGCTGGCACTTTTAGAGCACTCATTTTTGTTCTTTTTATCAGTTCTCTACCTGCAGGGGCCTCTGTTGGCAGACCCCCTAACAAGTCATCAAGCTGAGCAGACACCATTTTTAGCATTCCATAACTGATTGGCTCAGAGGGAATCCCTTTTATGCCAAGGTGAGTCTCCCAGTGAGCATGCTGTAGTTACTCAAGTTGTATTTCCATTTAAATCATCGTGTGCACTGAGCATTGCTGAAAGTCCTTCAGTCCCCCTCCACTCAGGGGCATAGCTTAGTCAGTGAGATTTGTGGGGTGTGAATCTCAAATTTCCCAACTAAAAAAGCAGTGGACTGCAGGGTGAAAGAGTAAGATGACCAAGGTTCGGGAAGGACTGTTTCCATGAGGAACAGGGTCAGTACAGATTTGTGTTAGGTGGGTCTCTGTCTAGAGTGGCAGAGTATGTGGAAAAAATGGGTTGTAATGCTACCCAGTGCAATTGGCACTATTTAAATTATTTGCAAGATTTCATTCCATCAGCTTTTGGGTGTTCGATTGCCAGTAGTATGCCTGGAAATTTGAGACTGGCACAGCTTTCCAAACCATCAACTCTGTGAGAATCATTCTCACGGAGGGGCTCCCGCCACTATGAAGGACATGCCGGCTAATTTAAGATAAACAATAATTGACCCTGAAAATTGAGGGAACTTTATCCTATGCCAAGAGAATATAAGCCAGGATATTTCGAAAACATTACCTTGAAGCCGCATTAATGTCTATGACATAGAACCGGTGAGAACCATTACGCCCTTCACAGAGAGAAGTAAAATAATATAACAAAAGGATCCCACTTTTTACGAGATTGGGACCCTATACAGGTACCCATACAGGAACCTTGTGATACACACAAGTCAAGGAATACATATTTAATCTTGGAAGTCCAATTAAGACGTGTGGATCAGTAAAATCTTTCTTATCCCTTTTGCGTCATTCCTAAAAGGCCCTAGTGCACTTTCCGAATGAATGCCCAGGAATTTCAGAAAGTAGAATCGCCTATAAATCTATGAATATATACAGAAATAGAGAAAGTTGAGACGGTTCCCTGACGAAGGCAACCTGCCGAAACGCGCGTAGCTTCCATCTACCGCCAACCCTCCTTTCTGTCCATGAACCATCCGGACCCTGTTTCAAACACGTGTGACAAAGTGTTGTACCACATATACAATCCTACTGTACTGTATGACCTTTTTAACAATATGATCATGTTTCATACGTCATAATCTGTTTGATGCATTGATGATTTGAATGAAATGGAAATGTTTTGATAATTAAAAAACGATAAATATCAAGAAAATAAAAAGATTTTTGATAATATACATGCACAATGTTATTTGATTAATTATATGTTGTCCGGATAGATTAATGGTCTTTTGAACATTGTATACTTGGATCTAGCTTGTTTTTCTCCCTTTCATGTTGCTTTCCCTACAGCTAGCAAGTGCATTTGTTGTATGTAGGGGTCCCTATTTTTTCCAAATCACAGCTTTCCAAGCCTACTACTGCCAATGTTTGTGAATTCCAAAAAGTAGTACATTTTTATAGGTGCAGATTTACTAGTTTTTTGGTTAACTGGTCACTAAATATATATTTAAGATCCAGATCCAAAAATTGAACAAATTAAAACCACTTAGTGAAATGAGAAGAACAAGATAAACTGAAACAGACATAGCAGACCCAACTCAGGGACCCCAGACCCAACTAACAAACCAAGAGATCACTTATTTTAAATGTATTCTAACTGCCACACTCTTCTTTGCCTCTGTTACAAGAAGCCTTAATGGTAGAGTTGTCAAATCAGTGCATGTGAGCAGGACTTCATGTTTCTAGTCCTCGCCTTTCACAAATCATTTTATCAAGTGAGTGTCGACCCAATATATTAAGCCCGAGTCGCAAATAGAAGAAGGCATGCAGGCAAATTAATAGGGTGGGCCGAGCAAGAACTGAGCCTTGGGTATGGTTTGGCTTTAAGTGTCTATGCACGAGCTGAGTCATGAAAACATTTGGCATGTATCTTGTATATTGTGCAACAAATGTAATGTAACATAATTAACGCTGCATGAGGGGACTCGTACTTCCACAGTGCACAGGGCTCCAGGAGGTGGAACTATTTTTACCTGTCATCGGTCGCGTGCTATAAAGAGCTGCCTGCTGTACTGCAGCGCGGGACGCGCAAGGGCTTGCACCCGGGCCAAGAGCAGGCATGTCTGCGCCCGTCCGAGGCCGGACGAAACTGGGCTGGGCCCCTTCTCTTGGCCCTAGGGCTCGCATTTTTGTTCTTATTCTTATTAAGGAGCACTCTTTTTACCCTTTTCTCACTATATGGGGAAAAAGGCCCCCACTGCACAGCAGAAATTGGGCGAGTAGGGGCTTGGTCACACTGCCCCCATTACTTCCTACCTCACTTCTGTGATGGGTGCCATCTCCACCGAACTGGAATTAGTAGAAAGCCGCTTTGATGCGGTACACAATTAATGTCAACTAACGATCATCAGACAGTAACACCCTGTGAGGCAGCTATGGCGGCGCCCACTCAAATCGCATCGCTCCCTGGCTTCCATGCCGAACCCACCATCCTTAGCAAGGATTTGTTGACTACTAATATTGTTGCCAGTTCAGTTGATGTTTCCACACAGCCTTACTTCAAATTTAATTCTCCTTGTCTCAATTTAAAGTATTCTAGCAATACATCACCCACCAATCAATCACTGCCTGTCAAGAACCTTCATATGAGTCACACCAGACTTCAAACAACCCGTACCACAACAAATATGGGAAAACTCTTGGTTTTTAATGAAATATTTCACATACACAGCAGTTTTATTACGGTGGCTTTGTCTGCGATATGTAAGTCATTCTTTATAAATTTGGAGAGTTTTTTGGTGGCTTTCAGGTTGGACATCCTCTCCCAAATCAAGAAACTAGGAGATGAAATGCATACGCTCTTATCCCAATGTTGGCCTAATATCAGCGTTCCACGCCCTGACACCCAGAATGACTCTTCTTCCACTTCTCCCACTATAGCGTATCCTGCATCTAATAGACCCCACTCCCCACAGTGCCAGTCAGTACACAGTTGCCACCACCGGTGCAGCCAACCTCTCAGCCCCATCCTGACCACAGTTTACAGTCAGCGCTTGGTAAATCTTTCTTTACCTGCTATAGGGGTTTCTTCTAGAGCCACAAACTACATCAGATGCAGATCAGTTTCAAATAATGAATGTGCGGATCATTTGCATCTTCCCCCCTGAGTGAGCGCCAATTGTCATTGAGCTGGAAGGGGTGCCACCGGTGTCAGCTGGGGGGCGGGAGGACTGGCAAGGCTTGAAGAACAAAGTGGTCTTCTGGTGCCATTCAAATTCAGGTTGGCAGTCAAATCTTGCGGAAGAAATCATTATGGTTAGAACGGTTGGTTGGGTGGGGCCTTTAGTGAAGACCTCCAGAGGTGACTGTGTGGTGATAAATTTTCGGCACCCTGATTTAGTCAGTTGTTTACTATACAGGCTGAATTGTTCCTGGCATGTTCCGCGTAAAATTCGTGCATTACCTTTGTTTTTTTAATTTTTTATAAGCCATCTTTATTTCAACCCATGCTGCTGAAGCCACCCGCTTGAGGCCGCACCCTCCTGCCTTCCTCCTTTCTACATGAAAACCCTGTTGATTTCCTTGAGGGAATGCCAGAGGTCGAATGACTGGGGGAGCCTGCAGCTTTGTCACTGCTGTATGCACCTTTTTTTCTCCACCTCACCCAAGAACAATCTACACCGTGGTCTGTCCCCTCCTAAAGGATTGTTTAATTGGGACAGTCTTAAACTCATGTCCTGGAACATAGCTGGCATAAGGAATAAACTGGATACTAATGACTGGCTGACATTGATTAAGGGTTATGATGTTATCTGTTGCCAGGAGACCTGGGCTTTAGAGGATTTTTACATTGATGCTCATCAGTCCTTCTGTCATTCTGCTTCTCCATCTGCAAAGGGGGGCCTGGGAGCACTGATCTCTCTTGAGGAAAGCTTTCTTAAAGCGGAATTGGTCTCTTGTACTACATGTGCTCAGATTTTATGGTCATTAATCCCTAGTTTCTTGGATGTTGTTTTAATTAATTAAAAAAAAAATGATTTTGTCAATCGTAACATGTTTTAGTTTTGATTTTCTTTAATGATCGTGATACTATCCTGCCTACCTTTACAGGTAAAGGAAAAGACTCAATAATTGATTTTATCATGCTCTCTCCACATATTGTCCCGTCCATCCAGGATTCCCTAATTGTTCCGACTATATTAAGTGACCATAACCAAATTGTTTTAGTATTGTCCTGTCCTCCTTTAAATCTGCCCCAGAACTTTCAAATAACTAGGGTATTTGACTCAGGTGGGATAAAGTGGACCACAATTAATTTTTACAAAAGCTAATTTCTGAGCAGTATGACAACTTTATGAATTGTCTATCTGACGAGACTAATCCCGGACAGGTCATAGAGGGTTTTCAGAGAATTTGTCAGCATGTGTCCAGCCTTCTGATAGATCAACTGCCTCCCAGGGCTCCTTGTCCCTTTAAATGGTTTAACTCTAGCTGCTCTATAGCTTTAAAACAGCTAAAGCAGGTTCTAAAGGCATCCCCTCGTAATATGGCTCAAGCCAGATTCCTCAGAGGCTTGTATAAAGCTACTATAGAGGCGAGAAAAGTGGAGATTAGACAGCATGGCTGGGACGATCTCCAAGCAGCTGCCGCACTTAAGGACTCAAGGGCTATCTGGGAAGTTGTTGTTAGACCCAACTTCTCTGAAGACAATCAACCCAAACTAGAATGCCTTATCCCTTCGGAAGAATGGGTTACACATTTTTCTAAAATCTTCAGTGATGAGGATTTTCTCCAAATCACAGCAGCAGTCCCTTTTCCATCCTGCATAGACAGCCTTGCACTAAGCAATGCCATTGATACTCTAACGCACTAACTAGAGCCATCTCAAAGTCATCCTCAGGGAAGATGCCAGGCCCGGATGGGGTTCCTGTTGATGTTTTCAGACAGAACCCCTTACTCTGGACACCCTTGCTAACTAATGTCTTCAGAAAAGTGGTAGGCAGAGACATCCTCAACACCTGGAAGGATTCAATACTGGTACCTATTTTTAAAAAAGGGAGTAGGACCCAACCTTCTTGCTATAGGCCTATTTCTCTTGATTTCTCGGTTAAGATCTTAGGGCAGGTCATTCTCCAATTTCTAGAAGACTGGGCCTTGGATAATACATTATTTTCTGAAGCTCAGTATGGTTTCTGTTTGGGAGTAGGTACAATTGAGGAAACATTGAATCTTCTTATGACTGGTGGTAAATACGTTCAGGCCAGAGGTAGGGTACTCCACATGGCCTTTTTGGACCTCTCGAGTGCCTTTGATCCGGTGGACAGGGGCAAGCTGTGGCTCATGATGGGGAGGCTGGGATTAACCCAGCCCTGGTTAACTTATTAAAATGTTTGCACTGGGGTACCACAGTGCGGGTGCGTTGTAGTACAAATGGTGATTGTACCCGCACTTTTAATTACATCCAGGGTGTAAGGCAGGGTTGAACATTATCTCCCTTTTAATTTCTTTTTTAAATTAATGCTCTTGAGAAGGAGCGAGTGGCAAGAGTAAAAGACCTTCCTAGATTTGGAACCCGCATCGTCCTACTTTTGTTATATGTGGACAACACAGTTTTAATCGCCTGTACAGCTAATGGTCTCCAGTTATTATTGGATATTCTTAATGATTTTATGGGGGCTCTCAACCAGAAAATTAACCATGTGAAGTCTTTCATTCATTATGATTACACCCTTCCATGCCAGGTTGAATTCTCCAAGCATGGGACATTCACCATTTTTAACCCTGACCCCTGGATGTTCTATTAAAATTGAGTTTTGACATACTAGGTAGTTAGTTTTAACTTCACAGACACTTTTTTTTCACACTCTCCCTCTACACCCAGCTCATCTAAAGGTTTTAGTATACCTCTTGTCATCTATAATCAAAACTTCCATGAGATCCTCCCTCTCAGTGAGGGGATTGTAGCCCGCACTGCAACCAGGTTTGCAGTGCTAGGAGGTTCCCGATGATGAAGCATGCCACCCACGGGTGGGTGAGGTAATTCGTCCTATAAAAGGGAACCCCCCCCCCACACTCCTCTTCCCCTCTCTTTGTCTTGACCCAGGGTGGTTGTTTTGTGTTGCTAGTTTTTCAATGTAGGGGAGTCGCCCCCTGCTGGTCGTTAAATCTCCTCTGGCCTCCTGTGTGTGCATATAAGTCTCTCATTATGACATGTGGTCCTAAGAATACCCGCTTCCACTCTCATCATATAGCGGGGACCCCCATTGCCAAAGTAACTAATTTTAATTATTTAGGGGTCCTGATATATTCTGATTTTAGTTGGGGTAACTTCTGGTACCAGAGGGCAGGTAAATTCGAAGGGGAAATTAATTAAAATATTAGGTTCTCAAATAGACTTGGAAATAAACCCATTAGATAACTTATTTTGCTTTCAAAGAATAAGTGCATCTCCCAGGGGACTTATGGGGCCGGTGTTTCGGGCTATTCTTCGTTGGGCAACCTTCAAATGATAGAAAATAAATTCCTCTGCAGGTTATTTGCCGTGCCTAGGAGCGCGGCCAGTTTTATTACTCATTTGGAAGCCTTATTGGTCATCGTGGAGGTTCAAGTTCAGGTTGCCCCACTGTTGTTATGGCTAAAGATTTGGCTCTCGCCCTACACTTTGGTCAGTCAATTGATTCTTATAGAGTGTCTTAAACAAAATCATGCTGCAGCAATCCCCTGGCTCGCCTACGTCCAAAAGATCTTTTCGACCTAAGGGCTGTCAAAGGTTTTTCTTAGCACACATGAATTTAATGGGAGTTTGAAAAACTGTTAGGATGCATCTTAGGCTTGTAAAACATCAGTTGTTGACCTCAGTTGCCCGCTACCTAGATTTAGAGTGGACTGAGGGTGGGGAACGTTATCTTCTCTAGATCACAAACTCGGAATGCAGATTCTGTCTGACACGCTTCTGATTGGGCACTTTGCACTATCTGGCAGCCCACACCAAGCAGGGGTCGTCATTTTCCACTTTACCCCTTGCCCTTATGATTGCTTTACTAAGCAAACTTTGGCCCATTTTATGTTTTTCTGTAATTTTTATTCTAGACTAGGGGCGCTCTTTTTACGCCCATTACTGTGCACCTTTGGTTCTAGTTCTTTTTCTGTTTGTCTGCATCGCCTCCAATTGTTAGAGTCTGAATTTTGTTGTACCTCTGTTTTAGGTTATGTACGTCAAGCACTTAAAATCAGGAAGACTGTGACCCTTATTTATGATTGACATTTTGTTGTTTTTTATTACAATCATATTTATATTTTCTGTTATTATGAGTCTTTTAGCTGTGTAACTAGTTTATCTATTTTGTATTGCTGATGGGATAATGATACGGGTGCCGTCAGTGGCTTGAGCCTCTATTGTATGAATTGTTTTATTTTAATAACTTGTATGTATGCTATTTATTCTTTCATGGCCTTGCGCTGAATAAAAGTTACTGAACTGAACTAAATATTCTCTTCAAATTCAAAAAAGTGTATTTCTTTAACATGTGGAAGCGTTTCACTTTAGCACATCAGATTATATCACTGCATAGACAGACGTTTCTCAAAAAGTTTTAGAAACATTCATGGCTTGCCCCCAATGACAATTTCATTCGTGAACTAAGAGGCAAGTCAGTGGTGATGAAAAAACCCTAAACGTGGCCTATTAAATAGAGCAACATTACAGTGTATTACCTCAAATGTAACAGGTGCTTGTACAACGCACATCCTGTACTCAAGTAATTAAAAGTGTGCTCATATGTGATAATAAGGAAAAAGGAGGCTCTGTGAAATAAAACACTCTGCCTAGTATCTCACACTTTGGACAAGCAGGAAAGCCGGTATTGATTCTAGGTTATCTGTTTTCACATCTTGACATTCAGCCACCAGATAGGTATCTCTCTCTCTCTCGTTTACATCAAAAGTCACTTTTTTCTTTTTCATTCTTGGCTCATGACAAGAAAAACTGACAGAGATGATAGACCCAACTCGGGCCCCCAGACCCAACTAGGAAGCCAAGAATGCATTTATTTGAGGGGGAGGGGTCAGATCCCAAACACCCCCGTGTCGCTACGCCCCTGCCTCCACTGGAGGACTATATTGCGTGTGGGAGTGCTCAAGGCGCACTCCGACTCCTCTGTCTTGCATACTCTTTGGTCTTCTGTCAGTTGTCTACCAGAAACCACTTCCATTTTCTCTTTTACTGGTTTGATTGATGCGACCATTTAAATTAAGGAGGTCTGCATATAAAAATTTATTTATAGCCTAATAGCGCCGCCTCTCCCTTGGAGAGATCACACTCTACTGCAGGTCATCTGTGTCAGGGGCTCTGGAATTTTTCCAGCTGTTAAAGTGCTCGCGCTGGAAGAAGGAGTCTGCCCCATACCCTTTCTCTTGTGCTTCTGAGACATTACCCCAGCTGAAGCAGCACTGATGTGGAAAAAGAAGCTATAAACACCACTCAAAGCTTTGTCCTAATCACAAACAGCTATCTCGAATTCAGGAACACTGTCAGAATCCTTGGTGCAGTACTAGCTCGATTCAACCATCTTACATTCAACAAATGAACACTGTGGGCTTTTGGTCCGAGTCAAGATTCTAATCACATAAGTCACCTTCAGCCCTCCATATGTCTTGTGCCCGCTGCTGCCCAGCAGAGTTTGACGTCTGGCCTCCTCAGCTCCGGTAATGCTGCAATCTTTAGGGACAGGCTCTGCATCTGTCACCAGCTTCTCTGCCACTCTCCGAGGAACATTGATGCAAGCACTGGGCTTGGAAAAGGTTCACACGAAGAGATAACAGCTGTGGAAGACCCTGGACGCTTTGAGGTAATTACTAGTCAGGAAAAGACAATACATGTCTTTGGGAGGTTCTTGTCTAGTGAGGCATTAATCTGAGACCATAAAGGTATAATAGAGTATATCAGCAGTGGCGGCTGCCTTGGAACAGGGGTGGTGAGGTGGGCGGGTGGGCGGGCGGGTAAAGGGGTGGGGTGGAAATGGATTGAAAAAAATAATAATAAAAAAGTAAACTTACCTTTTCCTTCGCCGCTGCACTGCTGCCGCCACCTCTACTCCGTCCTCTTCAGGTCTGCTACTGCACCGGAAGCACTCAGGCTTCCGGGCTCTCCCAGCCAAAAACGACACTGCAGATGCAGCGTCCTAATTGGTCTGACTGTCCTGTTTGGACGTCAGGCAGTGCCTGGGAAGGCTGGGCATGTTCTCCACGGGGCTGTGCAACACAGCACAACGGAGAACATGCCAAGTGCGCATGAGGTTTTGGCCAGCTCCAGAGGGCCGGCCAAACTGTCATGTGCACTTAGAGGAGTGCAAACCACTCCTCACTCTGCTTAGCGTCACGGAGCTCACCCCCGCCTCCACCTGGCTCTGAGTGCTGCATAGAACAATAAAATGATAACGTCCTGTTATTATCATTTTCTTTTTCTTTTGTGCACTGCTTACATAGTAGTGGGCTGACACTCCTCTGCCTTAGTGGAGGAGCCGCCACTGTGTATCAGACAGCTTCAGGTGGGTCAGTTAATCTCATCTGAGGCTATTATACTGAATAAAGATACCTGCATTCAATCAGGTTATACAGGAACTTTGAGCCTGAAAGACATCCAGGCTATATGTATTTGGCTGTGAAGTATACATGAACTTCACATAGAGTTTTCACACCATGCTTATTGGCACTATTTAATTATTAATTTCAAAAGATTGGTGCCCCCAGCCATTTCGGAAAGGAGTGCTGTTTGTATTTCTGAAGCACTAAAACGTCTTAGAAAGTGTAGCGTTTGGCGTCCTGTTGTTCTGCTGAAAACAGACAGGAAGATTTATTTATATGGAGATTTTTGGCACTAGATCAGCCTTCATGGCGAGGAGTGTGGTAAGAGTCAACCAAACAGGGGAGAACTCTTTATCCAAACACACTTTTTGGTTGAAGACATCTCCTAATTAATGGACAATGAAGACTGTCTCCTGATCACCTTTTTAGATGTTGAAAAAGCATTCAGCCTAGTGAGCTGGGAATTCTTGGGAGCTGGGCCCAGCTGAGTCAGTGTGAAGTCCTAGTTCACCATATCAGGGAGCTTGTGTGAAGTTGTTAGTAAATGGTCATTGAGGGGTCAAGACAGCTATGGGTAGAATAACCTGGCAGTGATGCCCTTAACTCCACAGCTCTTTGCTGTATTTATGGAGCCCTCAGTGGTTCAAATTTGGAGTAATACTGTACTGCAGAGTGTCAAGAAGCATTAACCTTGTAATCCATATACAACAGGTTCAACAGTTCACTGAACCTACTGCCAACCATACGCTAAATACAGGTAGATTAAAAGTAGATCTGTAGAAAGGGGAAGAGGACAAGAGAGAGGAACAGAGACAATGAATATTGCTTCTCTGTATGGCTGCACAGCTGGGCTTGATCTGCACTGCTGGTTGATAACTGTAACGTAAAAGGGTGCTCATTAATATCATCAAGCAGGGTCAGACTGAGACAGAAAATAGGGCAAATTAAAAGTGGCCCCAATTAGAGTTTCAGACACCTTCGATAGTGGCCCATATCTTCATATCATGGCAGTTTAAATCTTGTAACTATATTTTTGCTATATATTTGTCTTTCAAGATATGATGGACTGCACACATTTTTGCTTGAAGCAGGCAATATTTGTGATAATATCAGAGAAATCAACAGTAAAAACTGGTACACTAGACTATAAAACAGGCCCACAAACAGCCAAAAAAGAGCTCATACACCCATCTGCCATACCAGCCCTTACGGGCCAATAGAGCAAACTGACTTTGCTCTATTGGCCAGTCAAAACCTGTCATAAAGTTCTCTTAAACAACGAACAATCATATCCTCATTCTAAGCAATACCCTAAAGCCACACATGTTCTAATAAGCATTACAGTCTATGTGAGGCGAGGTTCCTAACTCCTTTTGTAGAGATAATGCAAGTGTAAATAGAGTTTTATAATCCTAATGGATGGCACCTAATGAAACAAACAAGTGTAATTGGGAAGTTCCTAATCCTGAAATAAAAAGCAAGATCTACTTCGTTTGCACAATTGTTGTGTTACACTACTTCTCTGACTCCAGATATGTCTTACATCGACTTTCAATAATAGGAGATTGTGAGGTTTCCAAACTTCAAAACAACAGGTCTTAGCTGAAGCATCTATGTATCATGATTGAATCACTGACATAATATCGACAACCACAATATCGACATACAAAAATATCGGCACAAAATTCTCAAAAACACTATTATCGACTAACAATACTTATTTAAGAAATAACACAAATATCGAATCCAAATTATCGTCAACAATAAATATTGTAAACAACATTATCGAACACACAAATATCGTTAAATAAAATATCGACATTTCTTTAAAAACATACAATATGTCCTAAATATCGAATACTGAAATATAGACAGCAAATATATCGAATTTATACAAATATCGACTTTTTAAAAATAACTAAAAACAAGATATCTTGACCCCAAAATGTATTTTCACAATATAAATACTCACTACACACATTATAACTATAATATAATCTTATCATAACATATAAACATATAAAAGCATAAAATAATAGCAAAACACACTAATATATATTAAATAAAATATTATTAAACATAACACATACAACATTTAACATTATAACCAATGTAAAACATACATAAGCAAAGAAATCTGTTAAAAAAAAATAATTAGCACTAACAACTTCTTAATTAGCGTTTCCCATATATGGAAAACAACTGCCAAAAACTAAAAAAAATTAACAACAACGAATGAAAACCTCACACTAATAAAATACACCAATGAAATAAACCTATCAATTAAACAAACACTATATAAACAACAAAAATTTACATTTAATATACACTACAACTCTACAGAAAAAAAGAAGAGGAGACTCTGCCGGATTACTTCCAGAACACAAATTTACATTACAGAAAGAACTTTGTAACTGCACTAAGTAAGTAAAACTGCAGTTAGAATAAAACACTACTTATAGTCTTCACCCAAAAATATATAAAAATATAATTCACTAATATATCTCTCAAACTTATATCTCCTCTACAGATACCTTCTAAAAAGGAACCAAAACTACTTCTGCTGCATCAACAATAAAGTTACTAAAAAAGTAAGTATATTATAAATTTATATTGAGCAACTCCCTAAAATGCCCACCAAAAACTCCACTTATCCACAATGTCCCCATCACCTACAACACAATAGAACAAAAATATTAACATTATATTTTTTCTTCCCAACAGAAACATCTTCAAGAAAACGAAAATAGAAGTTTGAAAAATATTCAACACCTTCTTTACTGACATCAACAACAACATTGTAAGTATATGCAAAGAAATGTATATGTATTTACTTAAAAACTATACTGTATTATTTCAAATAATTTTTATAAATATTTTTCTTAGAACTAAAAAGACCACCATGACTGAAGGCGCACAATTTATTACGTCGCAAAAAGGGAAAATGTTATTGTGTTATATGGGTTATGTATACACACAAGAAAAACAAACTGGTTTAAAAGTATTTTGGAAATGCAGCAAATATTATTCTAATAAATGCTATGGAAGAGCTATTACACAGGAAACTACTGTTGTATCTGTAAAAGAACATAACCACCCCCTAAATGTAACTGAGATTGAAGTAAGAGATGCTCTTGAAACAATAAAAGAAGATAGCACTAGTACAGATAGACCTACCACAGAAATACTAAAAGAGCAGTTACCAAGAGTACCCCAACATGCATCTAGCCAATTACCCTCTATTGATTCTTTAAAAAGGACAATAGCTAGACAAAAGAAAGCCACTACAACTACTACATCTGCCCCTAAAACCTTTCAAGAGATAGAGATTCCCCCTGAATTAAGTATAACACACAGTAATGAACCATTTATACTATTTGATAATAAATGCAAACATAAAAATAATTATTATGTTTGCTACTGCAAACAATTTACTTAAATTACAACAATGTAACACCTGGATGATGGATGGGACCTTCAAAATTTGTCCCAAACTATTTTATCAGTTGTACACAATCCATGTCTTTTATCAAAATACTAATATTCCATTTATCTATACCCTACTCCCCAATAAACAACAAGCTCACCTACCTTGAAATTCTAAACCAAATAAAAGATAAAACCAATAATTATTTTCCCCAGAAAATAATTATTGATTTTGAGCAAGCCATGATTAATACTATACTAAAATGCTACCCACATACAGCAATCCAGGGTTGCTATTACCATTTTAATCAATGTCTATGGAGACATCTGCAAAAGTCAACCCTTAGGGGTCGATTCCGATTCCGGCTGTAAAAGGTTTTTCCCGACACGGACCCGTCATATTTCCCGACCGAACCGTACACACGCCTTCCAAATGGCTGAGTACGATGCAATGCTTGAAATTTACAACCGACTCGGCCGGAATTTTTTTTTACGGCCGAGTCGGAAGGAAAGGAGCCTGATGCGATAGACTTGTATGCGCAAGATTCGAGATAGCCAAGCGTCAACCCGACGCAACAGACACGTATGCGAACGACTCCATGTAGCCAAGCATTAACACGACACGACAGACTCGGACACGAACGATGCCACATAGTCCAGCATCAACACAACCCAATAGACACGTACGCGAACGATTCTACACAGCAAAGCACATACACGACGCGACAGACACGTACGCGAACGACTCCATTGACACGACAGACTCGGACGCGAACGATGCCACATAGTCCAGCATCAACACAACCCAATAGACACGTATGCGAACGATTCTACACAGCCAAGCACATGCACGACGCGACAGACACGTACGCGAACGACTCCATTGACACAACACGACAGACTCGGACGCGAACAATGCCACATAGTCCAGCATCAACACAACACAATAGACACGTACGCGAACGATTCTACACAGCCAAGCACATACACGACGCGACAGACTCGTACGCGAACGATGCCACATAGCCTAGTATGAATGGAACAGACTTGGACAAAACAAATAACACAAGAACAAGCATCATGTGCCGTCAAAACGACTTACATAATCCTGAAAAAATAATACAATAGAAACAGAAAAAAGACTACCAAAAAATGCATTGTCATCTACAAAAAAAACTAAATTTAAATATTGAGACACACCCACAACTCAACCTATATAAAGGGAGCAAAAACTTCCCAACACCATTTGCTACTTCGACAGACATGCAAGCAGACCACACTACTACACAGACAACTCATCTACCCACTACAAACACACACAACTCATCCACCACACAACCTCCACACAACTAGCACCACTGAAACACACCTCCACTCACACTCACTCACCCTCACCTTCACACACACATACACCTCCACCACCACCCATCACCATGCCCCCAAAGAAGAATCCAAAGTTCTTAGATGCTGAGTTGGAAGTCATGATAGATGAAATCATCCGAGTTGAGCCACAGTTATTTGGCACCTTGGCCCAACAGACCTCCCAGTCCCAGAGAACCAAGATGTGGGAGAGGATTGTCAACAAGGTGAATGCCCATTCACCTACCTTGCGCACAAAGGAGGATATCCGGAACCGGTACTATGATGTACGCAGGAGGGTTAAGAAGCTGATTGCCAGAGAACATGCCCTGAGCAACAAGACTGGCGGTGGCCGTCATAAACCGGTGCGTTTCACCACCTGGGAGGTGAAGGTGCGGGACCTCCTCCCACCGGAGGCCATAACTGGATTAGCTGGAATACCGGAACCTGGTGAGTACATGTCCAAATAGTCTAAAATTACCTCAAATACACAGCCACAGACATCACAGCCAGACATCTTGAATGTAACTTTGTACTCACTGTCATGGAACCATGGTACATGCTGGCACATTTGGTCTGGGTGGGAGGAGGAGTGGAAGCCATGACTACTGCCAGCAGCACCCACTCGTCACACACACACCCCCCACTCCCACAATAACACACCTGTCACTATGCTGTCCCTGAGAGTGAATGCAAATGCACTGTCAAGATGGCTGACACTGGCTTTTGGTGTGGGGAACACAAGGCCCTGTTGGCAGTCATGTCCAGCATGACTGCAGGCACCACTGTCAGACATCTTGAATGTAACTTTGTACTCACTGTCATGGAACCATGGTACATGCTGGCCCATTTGGTCTGGGTGGGAGGAGGAGTGGAAGCTATGACTACTGCCACCAGCACCCACTCGTCACACACACACACCCCCCACTCCCACAATAACACACCTGTCACTATGCTGTCCCTGAGAGTGAATGCAAATGCCCTGTCAAGATGGCTACACAGGGGCATCATGTACGAATTAGGAAAAACTGACAGCCAGTTCTTGGCCTACTCACACAACTACAGACCATAACCTTAACTGTACATTCCACACACTGACAGGTAAAGATTAGTCACATGTGCCCTCACTGTGCATGCCACAAATGTGCGTGGAGGACAGGCCACAGTCTAGTTAGCAGTCACACCACATAACACAAACCACACACACTAAAAACACACATCAGGGACAATGCCCATCTGACAGTAGATGTGAGGTGCAATGCAAGATGGCTGACACTCTTGGGTTGTGTCATGTGCACAAGGCATTGTTGTGTTTTGCATTGTACTTCAACATCAGTCAGCGGTGTCAGCATCCTTGAACTACACTACCCTCACTGTCATTGATCCTCTGTCAATGCTGAGTAAGCTGGTCTGTTTGCCATTGGGAAGAGGGGTAGAAGTCAACGCAGCCTAACTCAAGCACTAAACACACTGTACCTCACATCCCTGACCATGAAAAGGCAACTGATCATCCTTGGGAAACTCCTCTGTCCATGGAGAACAAGTAGATTGTACATGAAGTGATCATGCGCAAAAGTAAGCTGCGACAAAATGTACTACAGAAAGATATTCACATGTGTGCAAAGTGATGAGAAATATCAACACAAATATGTCTTCCCACATTGCATACGTTTACAAACCCTGCAAAAACAACACAGGCATAACAACGACCGTGTTGTTACATTGCAGAACATCACAACGCAAAATATCACACAAACTTGCTGTAGGTACTGCGCAGGATTACGAACTGATACAATTTACCATTACAAGTCCAGTGTGTGCAACAGTAGGGAATGTCAGATCATACAAATATCTGATTATACAACCACTCATGTTAGCGAATCCCCTACTGCATGTCAATGTAATGACTTGTGTTTCAATGGACTGCCATGTAACAATGCATTTGTCATAACAAACGCGTTGCTATTGCATTCGATGTCACACATGTGATGTCATTGATGGTTCACATCAACACATTCATCCAAGCTAAATTAGTAAATGCTGACACAGATTCAGGATAGTGAGTATGTATATCACCTCAGCAATGTGACAGTTACAAACATGCACAAAGGCAAGCACAGATGCACAAATCTTGCTAAACATCAGAATTGTTACAGTATGTAAGTCATAGTGAAAACACTGATGTGTGAAATAACAACACACCTGGGCCATGCACAGTGTGTCACTTGACAATCAATTTCTTCGTACAGTCAAGGATAAAAAGACATGCACATTGATGCACAGAGCTGGACATGCACAGTAAAGCACATCTTTACTAAATCCCAATGTCCCATGAACAAATATCCCAGTGTCTGTGACGATTGATGAGTATAAATTTGAAGGAAACGCTACATTATCCACAACATCTTCACATTTGTCTGTGTATGACACCATAACATGTGAAAATACACAACTAACATTGTGTCCCTCTTCTACCCACAGGCACTCCTGAACTGAGGTCAGCATCTGGACACGATTCTGAGTCCACCAGCACCTCCAGCACTACGTCGGACACTGAGACCTCCAGTGGGGATGACTCTCACACCTCCTCGGGCGATGTGGACCAACCTGGCACCTCCGGTGTGGGTCAGCATGCGGCACCAGTACGATCACCAGCCCCAGCGACCACTCCGGCAACATCTGTGAACATCCAGACGCCCAGGATCCCCACGGACACACCCAGACAACAAAACACTGGGAGCACAGCAACACAGGCCACTCTGGAGTTGGCAGGAAACACCAGCCCTGTCAACAATGAAGGAGGACAGGAGCTGTCAGTGCGTGCAACGCCAGGCAATGTCCGTGCGGGTAGGGTTAGGAGTGGTGTGAGGGTGCGTGGTGGGAGGACACGTCCCACAGTTGGTGTCGGAGATCAAGCTGAGTTGCAACGCATATATGATGTATATGGTGAATGCACCGGAGACTTTGCCCAGGGTGTTGGGAACCTCAGGGACATCAAACATCAGCAGGCTGCACATTTTGACTGGATGGACCTCCATATGGACTGTATGGACCAACACATGGACCGTATGGACCAACACATGGACCGTATGGAGTCCAACTGGTCGAAAATAGACGATCTCACAGCGGTGCATAGGGACATACTCACATGCCTACGCCATATAACTACCAACATTACCACACATCATCAATTTTTTGTGTATGTGATGAGACATGTAGGTCTGACATCACATCATGACAATGTCCTCACCATGAAAGTGGTGTGCATGGTGACAAGCTGTCTGTATCTAGTGTTGTTGCTAGGTTGCGATACATGATCCATGTCTGTGTACCTTTAGAACATGTGCTAGTTGACCTTGACATCTATGTTTGATACTTAATTAGGTGTGTGTCATGTATGTTACGATTGATCACATGGAGAGTGACAGACAACAGTGAATAGTCACAGTACAACACTGTATCACTTGAATATCCATGACAAAATTGAGTGTATGTTCAGGATCACATAGCTGTCAGTTGTGTATTAGCTCAACCTCACACCTCTGACTTCACTGTGTCTTAATTGAAAGTGTAATGCGATATGTTGAATCTAGATTACGTGATTTTTATTAGTACTAGTAATACGTGTGCATACTTTGTCATATGTTACGCAGGGGACCAAATGTCCACAGACCCTTCCCTGACCTTGCGACCATGGTGGAACGTGAGTGCATGAGGAAATACAGGTTCACAAGGCAATTAATTTCTGAATTGACAGACCAGTTGTCACCACACTTGCAACCTGGACGCACATATCCCTTTGCCCTGACCCCCAAGGTGAAGGTGATGGTGGCACTACATTATTTTGCGACAGGATCGTTCCAGTTTACTGTGGCTGATGCTGGTGGGATGTCGCAGACGATGTTTAGTCGAGTGCTCCGGGATGTGTGTGAGGCCATGTTGAGGTTCCTCAACCTGTACATACAGTTTCCTACACTGCCACAGTTCTGTGCCATTAAAGATGACTTTTATGCCCTGGGACACATGCCACATGTGATTGGATCGATTGATGGGACACATGTGGGTTTGGTCGCACCACGAGCCCATGAACAGGTTTACAAAAATCGTAAACACTTCCATTCGATCAATGCCCTTGTGGTATGTCTGGCAGACCAGATCATCTCCCATGGATGTGTGCGTTTCCCGGGATCTGCCCACGACGCATACATAATGAGGATGAGTTGGATACTCCAGCTGATGTCCCAGCTCAGGAATGAGCGTGCTTGGCTTGTTGGTGACTCATGGTGTCAGTATCAGTTGTGTGTTCATTGTCTGTCATGTTGTACCCTGTTTTTGCTCAAATGATCTTTTATATTTGATAAATGTAGGAGACTCTGGATACCCCAACATGCCCTGGTTGCTGACACCACTCAGGAACCCGGTCACACCAGCTGATGTCCGTTACAACGAAGCACATGGGCGGACCAGGCGAGTGATAGAGCGCACATTTGGGCTGCTGAAAACCAGATTTCACTGCCTGGACCGGACAGGAGGTGCACTTCAATATTCCCCGGCTAAGGTGTGCAAGATCATAATCGTGTGCTGCATGCTTCACAACTTGGCTGTGAGGAATGAGCTCCCGCTCATCCAGGATGATAGGGACCAACGGCCTCCATCAAGGGAGGATCCAGGCCTCGGGCACGTTGCCAGTGACGAGGACGAGGAGGAGGAGGTGGATGTCAGGAGACAGCTCATTAACAACTTTTTTACATGAGTGTAAGTATGCAAAGATGTTTGATAATGCCTTTCCTAATCGGGATGTGTTAATGTAGAACAATATGTTGTGATACGTGTGTGTGTATGCTAATTTACAGGGTCATTGTTGTTGTACAGTGAATGTTAAGTTATGAGGGTCACCACTACATTGTTGAACTTACTCCTAGCTTGGGTTCAGAAGTTACAATGGACAATAGTGAGTCAATTATTGGATATGTCATCATAGCAAGTTGTATTTAAGACTGTACTATGTCTCTCCTTCACAGGCTCCTTTGGCTGTTGTGTGGGTACACACAATGCTGTTCCATAATGAAATTTCAATTTGGAATAGTACTCTCTGACAGACAATGTTTTCGGTCAGATTTTTCATTTATTTAGTTTATTTGAATACTTGGAACTGTAATCAGTTTGCTTTTTGTGTTGAGCAGAGCTTGTGCCTGTGTAATAAACCTGTTACACACATTGATGTTTGCCTTGTCTGTTTCCACACATGCTACAATCGTTTATATCCTGTATTTATGCCATAGTGTTCATTTCATTAGACAATGGTCATTGTTTGTGCGGTTCAATGGTCTAATTTGACAACAGTGGGCCTGATTCACAGAACTAACTTACGTCAAAATCCTAAACTTACAACAATTTTGGTATTCACAGAATGAACTTACACATTTGGGTATTCACAGAATGAACTTACAACAATTTTGGTATTCACAGAATGAACTTACACATTTGGGTATTCACAGAATGAATTTACAACAATTTTGGTATTCACAGAATGAACTTACACATTTGGGTATTCACAGAATGAACTTACAACAATTTTGGTATTCACAGAATGAACTTACACATTTGGGTATTCACAGAATAAACTTATTCATCCTAACCTTATCCCCACACTCAGGCCGGAATTTCCGGCCCGGTGGCGGACATAAAGTTAGGATGATTAAGTTCATTCTGTGAATACCAAAATTGTTGTAAGTTCATTCTGTGAATACCCAAATGTGTAAGTTCATTCTGTGAATACCGAGATTGTTGTAAGTTCATTCTGTGAATACCCAAATGTGTAAGTTCATTCTGTGAATACCCAAATGTGTAAGTTCATTCTGTGAATACCCAAATGTGTAAGTTCATTCTGTGAATACCAAAATTGTTGTAAGTTTAGGATTTTGACGTAAGTTAGTTCTGTGAATCAGGCCCAGTGTGTGCAATGTTTTAATGTTGCATGTGCTATGTGTGTTGTGGTGACCTTGCGTGTCTATCTCTGGTATGTGTCATGTGACATTTATTCACAAGACGGTAGATGATTTGTCAGCTGGTCCCTAGGATCATGCTGGATTATGCTAAGTTACCCTGATCCAAGCTTACATTTTAGCTCTGTGTCTTACATTTTTGCGCACATTCTTTCTCTGCTTGTTGTACAAGATGCCTTTGAGTCCACATGAGATCATTTTGGTACTGTTCAAGCGCTGCGCCACAAGGTTGAAATTCAAGACTCTTTGTAATGGACGATCTAGTCAGCACGTATTGTTTATCCATGAAATGGTACACTTTTTGACACAAATGAGAAATACTAGCATTACATTGACGCACAGGGGATTCATCTACACAGATGGAAGATTACCTTCTATGAACATGAGCTTTGCTGTACATATGCTGTAACCAGTACTCATAGTTTATAAGGTGAGCGGTTCACCCGATTTGGCACAGAGATCTTCATTAGTATGATAAATATGTCACCATCACAGGGAGGGTGGTGATTTCCACACTGTTCATAGATACACATTTCACCTTTTGTCTTCTATGGAAATATGGAGATGAATATTGTTTGATTATCATGTATTCTGCTGCTGGTGCGAAGCTCGTATACTGCAGTGTAAGACAACGAACAGAGATTGTTCTTTCTTAAACGTGACATTTTAGACTTTACATAGACTATGCATTATATTTTTGTGGACAAGCATGGGTGAGTGAGCGAGAAGGTGTGCATTGCTTCCGCGACTCTGAGAGGTTCATAGTACTGTGTTCTGGGTGGTAGAATCATTGTGTATCTTCTGTATGTCTTGTTGAGCTAATGGGACACTAGAGGTAGTGGCTCTTTGGATTGTGGGTTCTGATGTGCAAGGAATGTCCAACCATCTTTCAATAACGGCCTATTTTATTGTGCATGGTTCTGTATGTGCAGAATCCCTACCACAGAACTCATGCACATCATTTGGAGACAGTGCCAGGTTGGGCTGATCATAATTTCAATTGTGGGTACAGTGTATAATTCACAGATGACACATGGATTGTGTGAATATGATTTTATTAATGTGCATATGATGAATCTAACAG
The DNA here is from genome assembly GCA_963921515.1 of Calotriton arnoldi. Classification (NCBI taxonomy): domain Eukaryota; kingdom Metazoa; phylum Chordata; class Amphibia; order Caudata; family Salamandridae; genus Calotriton; species Calotriton arnoldi. The sequence goes on from CAWUFW010014780.1 coordinate 73,771, forward strand.
TTAAGGGTAATTGCATTCCAAAGTTTTAAATCCAAAGTTCATGGAGGAGTTGGAAGTGTTGTTAGATGAAAATCTTCCAAGCAAAGTCCACAGTAATTTTAGCAAGTAGTCCAACTTAAACACTCCATCCCATGTGAGAGTCCAGGGACTCAACAAAGTGAATTCTTTGCACACAATGGAGGATATCCTGAGCATTTCTTTACTTCCGGGGGGGATGCATGGCCATCAGTCTCTCACTTGCCAGTCTTCCTTGGACGGCCCCTCTTCTTCGGAGGGGGGGGGGCCCTCAGTATCAGGCTGCTGCGGTGGAGGGGACTCTACGCCAGACTCCTCATCCCTCACTGTGGCAGTTGCAGATGTTGAGTCAACAGGTGTGGAGTGACAGCTTGTCACCATGCACACCACTGTCATGGTGTGGACATTGTCATGATGTGATGTCAGACCTACATGTCTCATCACATACACAAAAAATTGATGATGTGTAGCACAGGAGGATGATCTGTGAAGTGGTCACTCACACTTGTCCTGTTCCTCACAAACAATGCAATTTTTGCACTGTAAGCTAGGAACATCATGGGAGTAGTCTTGTATATGTCTGTGTCTCATTTGACATGTGCTTCACTCCATCCACACAGGGCATACAGCATGACATGAATCTTACATATACTGTCTGACATGATGAGTGAGCATTGCATGGACGCGTGAGCCAACTCCTGGCCGAGCCGGACTGACAGATTGCATGCTTAAGACAATGCTGTTCGACGCGGGTGAGCATTGCATGGACGCGTGAGCCAACTCCTGGCCGAGCCGGACTGACAGATTGCATGCTTAAGACAATGCTGTTCGACGCGGGTGAGTTCTCAAAATACGCGTCTGCCATATCCTGACCGATCCGGACGCACAGATTGCATGCTTGATTAAATGCTGTTCGACGCTGGTGAGTTTTCAAAATACGCGTCTGCCACATCCTGACCGATCCGGACGCACAGGTTGCATGCTTGATTAAATGCTGTTCGACGCGGGTGAGTTTTCAAAATACGCGTCTGCAACATCCTGACCGATCCGGACGCACAGATTGGCTGTTGGTCGTCATGGTGACAGACGCGCATTTTGCATCGTGCACGATTCGCGTGCGGTACGATTCGGTTTCGTTTTTACACAAATGTATCTAAATCTAAACTGTCGTGAGGCAGATATTTTGAACGTTGCGGTAGGCGTGTCCGATGCGTGGTATCTCATGGATTGGACTAATTCATAGGATGCGAGCGACACGGACCTATTGCTTCGGACGCATGGGACAGAATCTGCCTCTGCAGCACAGATATAAGGCTGTCTCTTCCCCTGAGAGCTCACTTGCCTGCACTACATGCTCCAGATTTACATCTCTGCTACCACTGCTGCTGTCTCTGTATCCTCTGGCTCCAAGAATGGCACGTACTGTGGACAGGGCCCCAGCCTTCACAGAGGAGGAGAACCAGGCCCTGCTGGACAGCCTCCTACCACAGTACAGCAAGCTGTATGGGAAACCAGGGGAGCAGGTGAGTGTGCAGTCCACATCCTCTCTCATTGTGCATGTTGTCTGACTAGCACTAGTGGCATTGTGTAAAGCAGTGGCTAGCATGTTCACTCAGTAGTTGTCACACCCAAGGTGTGTAGGTACCTGCAGTGAACAGGTACTGTGCTGGGAAAGTGCATTTGTAGACGGTCATACTACCCAGGCACTGTTTCCATGTTGGTGATGCAGGACAAGTGTCCATCACCATAGTTGCACTACCTGTGTACATCAGATGTCCTTGTGAGAACAACATGTTTATCCAACTGTGTGATGCACAAACATGTTGCATGTGTGTTAATGGTCGTTTAACTTTGTCATCCTCACAGGTTGATGCCCATCAGAAACAGGAGATCTGGCTGACCATTGCCCGGGCAGTTCGATCTGTGGGGGTCCACAGGCGTCGCATCCGCAACTGCCAGAAGAGGTGGCAGGACCTACATGGCTGGACCCGTCGCATCGCAAGAGTCCAGCTGAAGCTGTCGCCTCCTCACAAAAGGGGCGGACGACGGACCCTGACCCCCCACATGCTCTGGATCCTGGCAGTGGTCTTCCCTGACCTGGATGGGCAGTTAAAGGCCAGACAGCAGCAAGGATGGGGTAAGTGCATGCCTTGTCTGTGAACTGTGTCTAACATGATCTTTGCACTCCTTAAGCCTGGTTACGCTACCACAGTTTGTCTGTCTGCTTGTACCAGAGTCATGTGCATGAATTAGGTTATGGCCCTTCCTCATCTGAGACACAGGTGTGGCCCTTTCAGTCTGTGACCTGTCTCACTTGGGGTGTGTGTCCCTGCTGTTGTCCAAGGTTGAGGTGGGAAACAGCATCTGCTACCGGTACAATATTTAGGGCTACATGAGGGAGGCAATTGATTGACATGTGTCTGCACATTGCCAGATGTCTGACATGTACTCTGTGTGGGCCATTAATACATGTTCTAATTGCTGCTCTGCCTCACCATATGTGTCTGGGGTGTTTACCACACACCCATGCAGCAGGTGGGACAATGTTGGTGCCCAAGAAGTATGTACGTCATGTGTGTCACACATGCATAGACACATGCCTAGTGTTCAGGGTAATCCCATGGTGCACATGGACAAGGTCAGGTATGCCTACTCCGGAAATGAAGTACACTGTGTTCTCCTACTCCTGTGTGTCAGCCTACATTTAATGCATTGTGAAAAGTGCAATCAGGTGTCACCCTCTGTGTCATTGTGGAGTGGCCTACCTTTTTAGACTCATGGGGTGTCAAACAGTTTGGGGTGGGCAGCCAGATGAGATGTGGCTGTTGGATCATCACAATGGGGTCAAACATAGGTGTGTTATCACTTGACTGTGCCTAATGGTGTATTCGAAATTTAAGTGCACCCTGCTATAATTCATTCGCATCAGACTGTGATGTGATCATGTTGCCAGACTTGTGCCTGCTGTCACTCTACTGTAGCATTTGTATGACGTGGGATCATCAGAAGCCTTCAAATGTGGCTAGCAGTGGGGGAACATGTGCACTTGACAGCTGCAGGGCTTACATTCACCACAAATACATGATTGTGATACAGTGCAGACTGTTTGTTTTTGGATGCACTGCCCCTGTGACTGAAGCCAGTAATGACTGATTAGCCAGACTGGCCTGTAGCATGGTATACCACTTCCAAATGTGTATCCTGGAGTGATGTCAGTTGTCCTGCATGCACTCAATTATGGCATTGGTCATCAATACATGTGTACATCATGGTGTGTGGTGTAGGAAGCATATCCATATTACTGACAATGACTTTGGCCATCCCTTATCGTGACACATGTACTGATTCAGTGGCAGGAGATGGGATATGTGTGTACTGGCACATTTGCATCGGAAATCCTGCAGTTCAGACAACTGTATATGTGGTGCATGTGTGCACATATGAGTAGTGGCTAACTACATGCACCAGACAGATGGGTCCATGGACGGGTAGGATATGAGGGGCATGGTTGACTGGCAGACTGACATGTGTCTTGTTCAGATATGTGTCAGCACCATTGGTAATCTACTGCAAATGATGCAAAGCTGTGTGCTGTTATGTGCTGTACTGACTGTGATGTGTGAGGTCAATACAGGTGACTGATGTGGATCTGTTTACCCTGATTGTTTGCAGTTACATCTACGGATACTGGAGGAGACAGCTCCATGGACCAGGAGGAGCCAAAGAGCCAGACAGGGTCTGCTGCGGAGGAGTCGGAGGGAGCGAGTGGCACGGAGGGTGAGGGGAGCCACACTGAGGAGACCTCAGCTACGACCACCTCGGCTGAGGAACACAGCAGCTTCAGTGATGACTCCCTTGTGGAGGCGGGTGTCAGCAGCCCCCAGACAACACCTAGCGAGTCTGTCCCCGCCACCACCACCATCTCCACCCTCCCATCTGCTCCCATCTCAGATGTCCGTGGAGGCTCCTGTGTAAGGGAGCAGGTCTCCTTCGTGCCAGGCACCGCACCCCCTGCCCCTGTCTCCCCTGCTGCCCTGAGTGTGGAGTCTGTGGACTTACTTACGCAGATCCATGTAGGGCAGACCGCAATGCTGAGTGTCCTCCATTCACACACCAATCTGTTGACACATCTGGTGTCCTTCATGGAGGGCATCTCATCAAACATGTCTGCCCTACATCGGACCATTCAGGGCATGGCCTCCACACAGACGGCAGCAGTGTCCCTCCTCCAACAGGCCCTCACCCCTCCTACCTCTGCCACATCCACAATCCCCACTACCCTACCTGTCCAAAAACGACACACACCGGCACAGGCACGCACCACATCAGACACAAGCAGCACACAGCCACAAAAGACAAAATCCAGACCCACAAGCACGCACACTCCGGGGACTGATGGCACACACACAGGGGATGGGTCGCAGACACAAACAGGCATCCACAAGCACTCCACAGTCCTCAGATGCCTCTCCCTCCAAAACCCCTTCCCTTGCCTCACCTAAACCCCCCCCTTCCCAGCAGCTCTTCCTCTGTGACCTTGGCCTCTTCCCCACCGATCCATCTGATCCAACTTACAAGGGGAAGAGGAAGTCACCAGGCGCAGAGGGGAGTTTCCCTGCCACACGGACACCCTCCCCCAGGTGCACAAACACTGAGGCCCCCACACGCAAATCCCCCCGGACCAGGAAGGGCAAGACCCCACCAAAACCACTCACGTCCACCTCACAGTCTCCGTCCTGCAGCCCCCAGGCCACCACTCCACAGGTCCCACCGCCATTCCCTGCCCCAGGTTCACCCACACACAGATACCACATCCCCAAAATGCTTAGGCCCTTCCCCCCTTCCACATGCACTTCCACCCCCACATCACATGCTCAGCCTGTTCCTGCCACTGGTGTGGAGTCCGTGTCCCCCCCCTGTCCTGCCCACCTCATCAGAACCCCATTTCACTCCTCTTGAGATTGGCACTGCAGTAGGGAGCACATCCACCCCGTCTGACTTGGGCACTGCAGTGGAGACCCCATCCACACCATCTGACCTGCCCACTGCAGTGGTGCCGGCAACCACCCCATCAGGCTTGAGCCCTGCAGTAGTGACAGCACCCACCACATCTGACTTGGGCCCAGCAGTGGTGACGCCACCCACTGTGTCAGACACCTCCACTGCAGTTGCCAGCAACACTCCTGCACCCACCACCACACCCCTGCCCCATTCTGCTATCCCCTGATCCTGTCCCTGCGGTGCCTGACCTGCCCCTATGTATGCCCCTCCAAGGGGAGATGTCCCTTGGCCGTAGCAGTGCAGGCAAGCAATGGGTGTCAAGTTTCCACATGTCACCCTGTTGGGACTCCTGGAAGGACTGGCCATTGGCCTTTTGACATTATTGAGTTCACAGTTACATGGATATCATTGCTGAATAAAGCAAATTGTTGTTCTCCAGTGGTGTTGCATCTAATGTACATGATGTTGATGATGTGTATCATGAACTTGCAGTTGTAATGGTGTTTTAAAGGTATAAGAGACTGATTTGTTAATGTGATGGACTCCATGTGGTCCATGGGATATGTGTACTTTCCTGGTATGTATTCATGACATAATTTGCTGCTATTTCAGGGTGTTATGTTTGCAGAATTTGTGGACCAGGTATTACTCCTTCTGTTTGCTACTTCACATCTTTGCCATGCACTGTTGCACATATGTTGGGCTTACATTTCGGCACATTGTAAGATTCCCTGACTGGGCCCATCTCTCCACTGGACAGGCAGGTTTGTGCATCAATGGTACACAAGTCATCTGTGTCATCAGTGCAACTAGCTCTACATTTGTATTGCGTATGTGCAGATGACTGAAGGGACACTCCCGTACACAGGCTGATGTGACCAGAGCTTTCATTGTGTTATAATTGTTGGCTCACTGAGCAAGTGTTATGCTGACATGACAGAGCCCTGCACAGACAACGTTTGGCACAGCTAACCTTCCCCAGGAGTGGAATTAGTATTAAGTCAGGGAAGGTGCTGGACACTAAACCTATATAATTTACTATTCCCACTCCAATTAGTATTAAGTCAGGGAAGGTGCTGGACACTAAACCTATATAATTTACTATTCCCATTCCAGTTAGTATTAAGTCAGGGAAGGTGCTGGACACTAAACTTATATATTTTACTATTCCTACTCCAATTAATATATACTCAAGGAAGGTGCTGGACATTAAAGATTTATATTTTACTATTCCCACTCCACTTACTATTAATTCAGGGAAGGTGCTGGACACTAAACCTATATAATTTACTATTCCCACTCCAATTAGTATTAAGTCAGGGAAGGTGCTGGACACTAAACCTATATAATTTACTATTCCCACTCCAATTAGTATTAAGTCAGGGAAGGTGCTGGACACTAAACCTATATAATTTACTATTCCCACTCCAATTAGTATTAAGTCAGGGAAGGTGCTGGACACTAAACCTATATAATTTACTATTCCCACTCCAATTAGTATTAAGTCAGGGAAGGTGCTGGACACTAAACTTATATATTTTACTATTCCTACTCCAATTAATATATACTCAAGGAAGGTGCTGGACATTAAAGATTTATATTTTACTATTCCCACTCCAATTAGTATTAAGTCAGGGAAGGTGCTGGACACTAAACCTATATAATTTACTATTCCCACTCCAGTTAGTATTAAGTCAGGGAAGGTGCTGGACACTAAGGGGCCGATTCCGATCTGGGTCGGAAAGCTCTCCGACCGATCCGGATTGTTTTCCGACCGAGCCGGACCCCTGCAGTCCGACCGAGCGAGTACGATGCGGCCGTATGCTGCCGGACTCGGTTCGGTCGGACTCCCATTGAAGTCAATGGGAGCCGGTCGTACGACGTGTACATGGGCTCCCATTGACTCAATGGGTATGTTGCGCACAAGGGGGCCCCCTGTAGTGGGTACGCGTTGGTGCCATCCGCACCATACACGCATGTATAGGGGGACCCATGGGTCCCCCTGTGTCCGACCTCGTACGGCTACGGGTGAAGGGGGGTCCGGCACGGACCCCCGAAGTCCGCTTCCGAGAGCTTTTTCGTGTTGGAGGCTCCGACTCGATCCGGCTGTCTGGATCGTGCATCGTACTGGCTCGGTCATAAAACGTATCCATTGAGCGGTCCGAATCGAGTGCGAACGAGTCAGACGGAGCGGTTCGGACCCGGAAACGAGTCGGTCGGCGATTTCGCGTTCAATCACATCGTTCTTGCTCGCTCGGACGACTGTACGAATCGGTCGGGTAAACCGCGTTCGGCTCGTATTGTTTCCGGACGAATCGTTTTTGGTGCGCTTCCGCCCAAGATCGGAATTGGCCCCTAAACCTATATAATTTACTATTCCCACTCCAATTAGTATTAAGTCAGGGAAGGTGCTGGACACTAGGGGTCCATTAGGATGTCGGGCGGTGGCACCACCGTGGTGCTGGCGGTGCGGAAAAATGCTTTTTTCCGCCCACGAGCAGCGGTACTCACGTCCGCCATGTTAGAATGGCCAAACATAGACCATTTCCCGTCCTCCGCCGTGCGACGCGAACCGCCATCAAAGTGCGCCCGCAAGCGCGGCGGTGGGAGCCAATGGAGACACACCACCGTGCAGAATGACGTCCGCTCCGGTCCACAAATTAGGATGCTCCAAACAACCAGTCGCACCGCAGCGGAGAAACCGGCCAATCCTACATGGTGGAACCTCGACAGCGGAGCGCGAAACCAGAGACCCGGCCCACAGCGCCCGGACACGACCGCCATGGACCCAGCACGCCACATTTTCCCGGTGCTGTACCTGATACATCACCAGCAAATCATGGACCGTCGCAGCCGCCGCCGCAGGTAAGCAATAGCACAACCCCACACACAACCACAAAACACAAACCATGGACTGGCACAGGGTCCCTAACCACATCAGATGCCCTGGTGGGGATAGGAACACATCCCCAAGTGCACACACACATGACCCACCTGCCACCAATACACCCCTCCGCATCCAGGTCACACATCGACCGCGATCGTGCGGCAATGTCACGGCCACGTCACCGCAGCGGTGAAGACAAGGGAATACATGCACACAATGCAGAAGGCTGGGCCAGCGCCAGGCATGGGCATGGCACAAAGACCACAGGGCCACTACTCCACCCTCACACACTAGCCCCCCACTGAAGGGACATGCCATGTGCCCCCCCTGTGCAACCCCATGCACAACAACAAGTCAGGTGACACCACACCCTGCACCACACACAAAACAAATAGGGACACAGCCACAGCAGGAGTGGCTGCACAGGAACACACAGCACAGAAGCACAGGGCCAGGGCTACACACACACACCACAACAACACCACACCAATGGCAAGTAAACTAAGTACAAGCATCAAATGGACACACACACATACAAGGAACAAACATCTCACTGGACACACAGCCTGCCAAGTCACACACATACCCCACACTGACACACATACACATACACAGACCACATGCCACCAGCAATGGAGCACACAAAACAGGAAAGCCAAAGTGAGGTGCACACAAATGGAAGGCCAAGGAGACAACAACCAAGCATGTGTACAGCACATGCAAGACAAGGAACATAGAACAACACCCCCAGCCCATCTAATCACACATAGCTTGCATAGTGATTGAAGTCAAACCACAGACAGCACAGTGCAACAACCCAGGGAGGCAGTAAGGCAACACATGTATAGGCACAAGGATGAAAGGAAGGCCCTGAAGTTAAACTGTGAACAGCCACACATATGTATACAAATACTTCACAGGAATACTCCAGCAGCACAACACACAGGGCCCATTCACACACTCCATGACTGTCAAACACTAGTAGGAATCCACACACATACCCCCCCTCACATCTGCAGCACACAACACCAGTGTCAAACAAACAGAAGGGTGGCAATAATGTCCAGGCAATACACAGACAAACAATCACACTCCCTGGGGGTAGCCACAAACATCACATACACACAGGGATACCAGACCAATGTCTGCACAAAAACAACGGACAAACACATAACCCAACAGAACCACACACAGAACCACAACAAGAACAGACATGCCCTGTGCAGCAAAAATGTGGAAAGGCAATGGGAGCACAGACACAACAGGAGTGCACAACCCCATCAGTCAGGAACAATGCACAGACAACATACCACAACACAGACAAGAAGTGTACCATCACAGATAAACACAGCCACAGCAAACAAACAACAGCTGCACAGCCAAAAAAAAACACATACCAAACACAGCAGGACATAAGTGGATGCATACCAGCCAATGACAAGGCAACATACCCCCGCAGCACTGCATGCACAACAAGCAGTGTCTGCACAACAAGCATACCAGCCACACACAGAAATGAGTGACACAACATGAACCCACACAACACCAATCAGCAAAGCACAAAGACAACATCACACACAGGAAGTGAAGCAGTACCACAGCAAACACACCTACATGCAACACAACACCAACAGATGCACAAGTCTGGCACAGAAAGGTGGAAACAACTTGACCAGGGGACTGAGCAGCACACACAGTTGAAGTGCATATGAGCAAACCTGACTGACAAACAGCCCAAGAACATCACACACAACCTATTGGGGAAATGTCCTGAGTGGCACATTGCCACTGTCCAAAGAACTGCACCACAAAGCACAGTGTCACATATCAAGTGATGGGGAGGCACACACACATGTAAAACAAGGGGACAGCTGACATCCAAGTGAAGTGCCATGGCAGGAGTGTACCATACACAAATAGAGGGAGTGCAGACTCACAATGGGCAGGCATCCCAAGCACAGATAGGGGATGGCAAGACACCACACACAACATCACATACTGGAGGCAAACAGGCACCATGTGACAGCAATGCATGAGAAAATACAACCACAATGTCAGTGTGGATCAGCAGGTCTGCAATGTCTCCACAAACAGTAACATGACAGATGGATGAACAACAAAACACAACACTGACTTGACAGACACACACACTGCATACTCACAAGTGACAGAAATAACAAGTAGGAGTCAGCCACAACTGCAAGGACACACCAACACACTGCACACTGCACAACATACAACTTACACATGTGCATACAACCACATCCACAGGGATAAACAATCCAAACAACAGGCACACACATCCTGGGTGAAACATGTGTGTAGTTGACAATGCAGGGGCACACACATATCAACACTCCAGACAAAGTCAAGACCTTCACACTGCACACTTCTTGACCACCCAAGAGCACACATTGAAAGAAACCCATGGGACTAGGATGACTGCCCATCACAAGATGACCACACACATACACTACTGGGCACACAAAATAAGAACACACATACATGATGAGCCTGGCCAGCATGCCTGCAATCCTCTGGATAGAATCCCATTCTAAGCTGGCAGTGCACCACAACTTGACATGTGTACAACACAGCCAACATGAACAAACAATGACAACTGCATCACACCTCAAATCTAATACCTTGCCCACACAAGTTTCATGGCCAGGAAAAACTGAAGTCCCTCTCCCCTGCAAAAAATAGAGTAAGTGAGTAAAGACATTGGCAAGGTTGAAGTGGCACACACAGCATGTGGCACAGTAAACCATATACACACAGCAAAAGAACTTTATTCAGTAAGGACACTGACAAAACAGACAACAGGAGCAACTGTCTTTATTCACAAATTGCACAGATAGGCAACAAGAGTAGATAATAGCAAGGCACAAAATGCAGGGCATATCCATGAGAAGCTGCACAGGCAGGGGCAAAACAGCAAGGCCAGTGGCCAGTCCAAGGTGCAGAGCATGTCCATGAGAAGCTGCACAGGCAGGGGCAAAACAGCAAGGCCAGTGGCCAGTCCAAGGTGCATGGCATGTCCATGAGAAGCTGCACACGCAGGGGCAAAACAGCAAGGCCAGTGGCCAGTCCAAGGTGCATGGCATGTCCATGAGAAGCTGCACAGGCAGGGGCAAAACAGCAAGGCCAGTGGCCAGTCCAATGTGCATAGCATGTCCATGAGAAGCTGCACAGGCAGGGGCAAAACAGCAAGGCCAGTGGCCAGTCCAAGGTGCAGAGCATGTCCATGAGAAGCTGCACAGGCAGGGGCAAAACAGCAAGGCCAGTGGCCAGTCCAAGGTGCAGAGCATGTCCATGAGAAGCTGCACAGGCAGGGGGCACACAGCAGTGAACGACAAGGGCAGTGGGCAGGACAAAGTGCAGAGCGAGTCCATGAGAAGCTGCACAGGCAGGGGGCACACAGCAGTGAACGACAAGGCCAGTGGGCAGGACAAAGTGCAGAGTGAGTCCATGAGAAGCTGCACAGGCAGGGGGCACACAGCAGTGAACGACAAGGCCAATGGGCAGGACAAAGTGCAGAGCGAGTCCATGAGAAGCCGCACAGGCAGGGGGCACACAGCAGTGAACGATAAGGGCAGTGGCCAGTCCAAGGTGCAGAGCATGTCCATGAGAAGCTGCACAGGCAGGGGGCACACAGCAGTGAACGACAAGGCCAGTGGGCAGGACAAAGTGCAGAGTGAGTCCATGAGAAGCTGCACAGGCAGGGGGCACACAGCAGTGAACGACAAGGCCAGTGGCCAGTCCAAGGTGCAGAGCATGTCCATGAGAAGCTGCACAGGCAGGGGGCACACAGCAGTGAACGACAAAGGCAGTGGGCAGGACAAAGTGCAGAGCGAGTCCATGAGAAGCTGCACAGGCAGGGGGCACACAGCAGTGAATGACAAGGCCAGTGGGCAGGACAAAGTGCAGAGCGAGTCCATGAGAAGCTGCACAGGCAGGGGGCACACAGCAGTGAACGACAAGGCCAGTGGCCAGTCCAAGGTGCAGAGCATGTCCATGAGAAGCTGCACAGGCAGGGGGCACACAGCAGTGAACGACAAGGGCAGTGGGCAGGACAAAGTGCAGAGCGAGTCCATGAGAAGCTGCACAGGCAGGGGGCACACAGCAGTGAACGACAAGGCCAGTGGGCAGGACAAAGTGCAGAGCGAGTCCATGAGAAGCTGCACAGGCAGGGGGCACACAGCAGTGAACCACAAGGCCAGTGGGCAGGACAAAGTGCAGAGTGAGTCCATGAGAAGCTGCACAGGCAGGGGGCACACAGCAGTGAATGACAAGGCCAGTGGGCAGGACAAAGTGCAGAGTGAGTCCATGAGAAGCTGCACAGGCAGGGGGCACACAGCAGTGAACGACAAGGCCACTGGGCAGGACAAAGTGCAGAGTGAGTCCATGAGAAGATGCACAGGGAATGTGTGCAACTGTACCCAAACCATGGTCAGCAACACTGTCTGGGGTGTCACGATGTGCAGCACAGGCCATGCTGTGTGAGAGACAGGCGTGTGAGGTCTACCAACACTCAGACTTGGCTGTCAGTCGTACTGGGAGCTGGCTGTGTGTCGGGCCCAGGTGGAGCACTTGACTGGGGAGAGGGAGGCACAGCTGAGGTATACCTATCAGTGTCTTTGCAAAACGGAGGGCTGCTTGGACCAGGTGGCATAGGGGCACGTGGAGGTGGAGTCATGCAGACATGAGACACAGTGTGGATGGGAGATTGTGGAGGGGTGCCTTTCCACTTCTTGGGGAGGCGCAATGGCTTCACTGTTTTGGGAACAATGGGAAGTGGCGTGGACCCATCAGGCTCACTCAACACCAAGGCTGCAGCAGGTGCAGACGCTGGCCCTCCCTCTGGTGACGTGCTTGAACCTGCGCAACGCTTTGCATGGCCCTGGCTTTGCCCCTCCATCCCCTGCCTACCAGGTGGTCCCCCCACAGTGCCCTCCATTCCCTGCTTCACTGGGCTTGCTATGGGAGTCGAGGTAATGGTTGAATTGGACTTGCAGCCCTTCTTATGCCTACCCTTGGCACTCACCACCTTCTCAGTGGGCATGGAAATTGTATGTTTGGTTTTGGGAGACGCTTTCGGGACAGGAGAGTCCTTGGCTGGGGATGTCCCTGAGGCACGTGACCCTGACGCCTGCTTCTGGGCTCTTTGTCCCCTGGTGTTGCCTGATGGGCTCTTGTCTGTGTGTACTGGGGTGGCTTTGGTCATCTGTGGGGACTGTGTCTGCGGCCTGGACGGCTTGGGCTTCTGTTGCTGCTGTGTGCTACGTGTGCCGTATCGTGACTTAGAGGTCTGTGGAGCGTGGTCACTGTCGTCCGACGTGGCCACTGGCATGGGTGTGGACAAAGGGACTTTCGCTGGACTCCCAGATTGTGCCAGTTGAAGGGCTGATGTCACTGCAGTGGACAATGACTGGACAGTCCGGTGCAGCCCACCCACGTCTGAATGTATGCCCTCAATGAATGCAACCACCTGAGCCAATTTACTGTTGTGGTCCATGAATGCATTGAGGAGAGCTGTCTGGCCTACACACAGCTGGCGCAAAAGGTCCACAGACTCAGCACTGATGGCAGCAGGGGGACCGGGGCAGGGGCTGCGGTGCCGGGGGTGAAGGACACCCTTCCCCTCTTAGCGGTGCGAACACGGGCAGCACCAGAGGAAGTGGCTGGGAGGGTGGGCACTGCATGCTGTGTGGTGGAAGATGATGCAGAGTCCCCGTTCCCTGTGCCCGCCAACATGTCTGCGCCACCGCTGGCATCAGATGACGTACTACTTTGCGTCTCGGGCTGTGATTCCTCCAGCAGACTCCTGTCCCCTCCGAGGCGCTGGTCACATCTGTCTCACAGGGCTCCTCTGCAGCTGTTGTGCTAGTTTCCCCACCACTGGTGTCCGTCCCCTGTTCCTCCATGACCACGGGAGATGCTGCATGAGAGAGAGAGATGTAGGGTCAGTGCAGTGGCAGCAACAGAACAAACATATGCAATACAGACAACCATTAAGATGTCTAGATCTATATGTTGCACGCCACCCTGTACAATTACATCGTTCAAACCCACCTCTGTCATCACAACAGTGCGTGTGCACTATCAAACCAGGACAAAGTGAGCAATGTGATGACCACACAGCACAACATGCTGCATGTGGCTCCGTTAGAACAGCAACACAGATAGCTCATACCTGTCTCACACCACCCACAATGCCATTTAATTGCCACATACTCGTTTCCCAGTGTTAAGTACAGGTAGGACACATGCATGACAGCTGCACCCAGCACAGGCACAAGCTTAGACTCACAGGCCACTGCATCACACTACCAACATCACATCGCCCAGCGCTGGCACATGCTGTGCACACATGCAGCCACACACAGCCATAGTCACCCTTCCCAGTACACTCACCCCTAATTGCCTGCTGATGCTCCTTCAATCGTGCATCCAGCTCAGGGTGAGTCACGGCCAAGATGCGGCACATTAGTGGTGTCATGCTGCGCCGTGCCATCCGGCCAGTGCGAGGGATCCGCCCAGGTGTCATCTCCGCAACGTTCTTTGCCAGCCGTGAGATGTCGTCCCACCTCTTTTGGCAGTGGGTGCGCTGTTGGTTTGATACTCCCAGAGCACACACCTTGTTCGCAATGCCCCTCCACACGGCCTTACGCTGGTGCACCTTGAGCTGCAGGCATGGGAGACAAGAGGGGGCAAACATCAGTGACACAGTGTCATGTGACAAAATCACTCAGGACAGTAGCATGATACAGATTAATCACAAATCCACATATCTCACATGCAGAGACAGGAATGCTTTTCACATGGTACATCTGCATGTGAGAATCACACGTAAATGCATGCATGTATGAGGGGGGACACAATACTTGCACATCTCATGTACAAGCAGGATGCCAGCACAGAAGACCATGTGTACTCTGACCAAGTTGCATAAACAAATTACATTCTTGCACTGAATCAAAGCACCATGCACAAGAGTACAATTGAAAATCACAAAGAGTACCAATAGTTCAAAACATCAGAGAACGACAGCATAGCGAGTGTTATACAGGCACTTTTGGACAATAAACAGTCATTGGTATAAAGCGCCTAAATCTCGGGGAAGGGGCTGGCCCTGCTGAGAAGTAGACGGGACAAGGAGGGGAGGCCTATTGCTATCCTACACCGGCGGCTGCCGCGGGTGGGACGCCGGCGGGGAGCACGGGAGAGGCAGCCAGGCACTGGGGGGAACGAGCAAGGAGGTATGACCCAAGGGGCCCCCATATGTCGAGTGGGCGAGATCTAGCTGGCATAAGGTCCCAGAATTCAGACAGCGCGATGCATCTTCGAGCCATTGAGCGAATTTAGGTGCAGGTTTGCAACCCCAACACATGGAAACCCTACGCCGTGCGAGGACAAGCAGCATGGCAATGAGACGGCGGGAAGCATCCGGGCAGAATTTAACAAAGCCGAGGAGGCAGAGCGGGGGGTCAGGCTGAACCAGCGAGGAGGTGATTTCTGATACAGCAGAACAGACCTCGCGCCAGTAATCGGCGACCTTGGGGCACAGCCAGGCAAGGTGAGCGAAATCCACCGCAGGAGCAGAACATCATAGGCACCTTTCACTGGGGGTGAGTCCCAGCTTATGCAACTGAACGGGGGTACGGTAGAGCCTATGCAAGTATTTAAAATGGATAAGGCGCAGACGATAGTTAGGGGACAGTCGCTTAGTTTGCGCACAACAGTATAGCCAATCAGCTTGAGAGATATCTATGCCAAGGTCCTCGCCCCATGCCACACGAGCGCGATCAGTGGAGATGGAGGTATCCGCTAGCGTGAGGGCGTATAGTTTGGTTACCAACTTCCGAGGGGATGAAGACGAATAAAGAAACTAGAGAGCGGTCAACGAGGCAGGAGGCAGAGGGAACCCAGGGTGCAGCTCCCTGCAAATAGCCCTCAGTTGATAAAAAAGCAGAGTGTCCATGGGGCCGGAGTCCTCAGCCAGGAAATAAAACATACTCTCCGGATAGAGATCCGCGACCGTAGTCAGCCCCAGGCGAGTGGCATGTTTAGCCATGCCGGAGGGTTGGAGAGGAGGAAAAGCCGGGTGCCGAACTATCGGCATCGAGTTTGCCGAAAGCAAGGGGGCACCGGAGAACCGACGAAGTCCCTCCGGGGCCCAGCGCAAGGTCTCAACTGTGTCTATCTCAGTGCGGGGGAGTTTGGCCGGGGCAAACAGGGCAGTGGTGAGCGGCCACGGGGCAGCAAGATCCGCCTCGACCGCCACGTGTGGCAGGAAAGGAGTGGGGTGCAGCCAAAAGTGCAAGAAACTGGCCTGAGCACACATTGCATAGAGCTTGAAGATAGGGGCGCCGAGGCCGCCACATGACATCGGAAGGGTGAGAACGTCATACGCGATCCTGGGTTGCCTGCCGGCCCAGATAAGAGAGATAATCAACGAGCGAACCCTGCGAAAAAAATGGGCGGTGAGGGGAATAGGTATGTTCAGAAATAAATATAAGAATTTTGGGAGGACGACCATCTTGGCAATGGCTATTCAACCAGCTAATGATAGGGGCAGCCGGCTCCAAAGGGGGATCTTCGACTCAAGCCAGTCAACCGCACGACCGAAATTAGCCCTCCAGAGTTCGTCCACGTCCCTGCTCAGCCAGACTCCTAAATAACGAGTGGGACCGGACGCCCAGACGAAAGGATATTCCGAGGTGAAAGGAGCGGTGGCGTCCGTGAGACGGAACAGGATCGACTTGTTCCAGTTGACCTGTATGCCTGAGTAGCCCCCAAATCGTATGATCTCGCGTACTAGAGGGCTAAGATGTTCCTGGGGGTGACGGACATATAAAGTGATGTCGTCGGCATACATAGAAACCAGGAGGGCGCGTGCCGCAAACCCGATTCCCCTCTGGGTGTGGTGTTGTCGGAGTCGGGCCGCCAGTGGTTTCATCGCGATAGCGAAGAGCATAGGTGAGAGCGGGCATCCTTGGCGGGTGCCACGTCCGATAGAGATAGGATCTGATACCATGCCATTAATTCGTAGACGGGTGGTGGGGAGAGTGTACAATAATGAGACTTTACGAATAAAAACCGAACTAAAACCGAGACGTGGGAGGATAGAGAATAAGAAGGGCCATTCCAGGGTGTCGAAGGCCTTGGTAGCGTCGAGTAGGGCGGCCACCGCAGGAAGCGCTGGGTTAATTTGATGCAGGACGGAGAAGATGGTCCGAAGATTGTGGGAGGTTGCCCGGCCCGGTATGAAGCCGGACTGATCCGGGCGGGCGATAAGCGGCATGAGGGGGAGAAGACGCGACGCAAGCAGTTTGGTGAAGATTTTGTTATCAATATTAATGAGGGACAGGGGGCGGTAGGAGTCGCGCAGTTCGGGGGGTTTGTCCGGTTTTAGAAGAAGGGTCAGCATGGCCTCGCGGAGTGAAGGTGGAAATTGGCCACTCTCGAAGGACTCATTATACATGGCGGCCAGATGCGGCACCAGTAGTGGAGCGAAAGTCTTGTAGAAAGAAGCGGGCAAGCCGTCCAGACCAGGGGCCTTGTCACCAGGTATACCATTGATGGCGGCTAGTATTTCCTCTTCAGAGAAGGGCTCGTCTAAATATTCCCGGTGGTGGTTTTCGAGCCATAAAAGCTCATGGGTATCGAAATATTGGTCGAGGGCATCACGCGGAGGGGCGGATCCCGCAGTGTACAATTGCATATAAAAGTCAGTGAACCGCACCTTGATCTCCTCGGTCGAGGTGGTGCGAGCTGGGCCACCGTCCTGGAGCGCCATGATGTAGGAAGCAGCACGGGCCGGACGGAGAAGGTTGGCCAAAGTCTTACCTGGCCGGTCGCCCTCGCCGAAGCGGCGCGCCCGGGCCTCCCTGCCAAGGAATGATAGTTCTCTGTTAGCCTCCTCAGCAAATTCAGTATGTTTCTCACGAAGACGGGCGAATGTGTCGGGGCTAGGGGCAAGGGCGTGAGAGGCGTCCAAGCTCTTAATTTCGGACTCCAGCTTATGTAGAGTATTGCGGATGGAGCGTAGGACCCCGGACTGTTTAGAAATACATGCGCCGCGAATGACGACTTTGAAACCCTCCCAGAGAGTGGAAGGGGAGTCCATTGAGCTCAAAGTAGTTAGTAATCGTGGTCTGGATCTCGTCACAAAAGACGGAATCACGCAAAGCATTAGGAGGTAGCCGCCAGGAGAAAGCACGTCGGGGGGACAGAGGTAGGCGGAGACCGAGCTGAACTGGCGCGTGTTCTGACAGAGTTCGCGCCATGTGATCAACGGAGGTGAGCCAGGAGAAAATGTCAGGAGAGGAGATCCAGAGATCCAACCGGGACCAA
Source organism: Calotriton arnoldi (assembly GCA_963921515.1). NCBI lineage: Eukaryota > Metazoa > Chordata > Amphibia > Caudata > Salamandridae > Calotriton > Calotriton arnoldi. The sequence goes on from CAWUFW010014780.1 coordinate 92,033, forward strand.
CATCCATGAGTGCCGGTGACACATGTGCCCTCGCGGGCCTCGGGATGTGTGTGGCGCCAAGCGTCGTGCAAGGAGTTCTCGGCGAGGATGGAGTTTAAGAACGCCGCGGCGCGAGGATGGGAGGCATGAGGGCCAGAGCGATCCAGGACGGAGGATAGTGTAACATTAAAGTCCCCACCCCAGAGGAGTGCGGCGGGGCCGAGTGATGAAATGTGGTGCCATACCTGCGCAAAAAAATCCGTGTCATCAGTGTTGGGGCCGTAGATAGCAGCTATCGTGAGGGGTTGGGCCTGAAGGGAGCCGTGAAGGATAACAAATCGCCCTGCGGGGTCAGTTATAGTGTGGGAGGTTTGCCAAGGGAGCCCCATAAGTATGAGGATAGAGACCCCCCGAGAGTAGTTGGAATTGTAAGAGGAGTGGGACTCTCCCCAGTGCCGGGAGTGCAGTCTGGCAACGGATGCAGGAAGCAAGTGGGTCTCTTGTAGGAGACAGATGTCCACCTTGTGCCGGACCAGATGTGCATGGACAATTCGAGCCTTGCGGTGGTCGTTCAGACCCCGGATGTTCCATGTCCAACAGGTAATGTCAGTCATTCAGACAGGGCGTGGAGTATAATCAAACACAATGTGGTGAGTAGGCCCTGGATCTTCGTGCGGGTACATATGGTGGTGCTATACAACTGAGAAAGCGGTGTGCAATACATCAATGAAGGGGATAAACAAAGACAATTGAGAGCCTGCCACGACAGATAGCTTGGCTGCAAGAGGGAAGCGCTAACGTCAAACCCCTGGAGGAGGATGCTGATGAGTGGCGAGTCCAGGAGCAAGGACCTGGGGTAATGCACAAAACAATGCAGCATGACCACGCAGAGCCAATAAAGAATTGCATTGCCAGGCAAGTAGAGGGACAGAACAATACAAAATAACCAAAGCAAACACACCACAGAAGGGGGCAGCAGATCCCCAAGGACCCCCAACCCCCCACTCACGCCAGCCCCACCAACAGGTTGAAGTCCATGTCCAGAGGATTGTATCAGTCGTTTCAGCAAGGAGTATAATGTGAATGCTAAGGAGAGCGATACAAGCGGCCGGGGTGCCAGTGCAAGTGGATAGGGAAGCGCCTGGCGACTGTGAAGAGTGTGAGAAATGCAGCAATATAAGAGGTGCAGGATGACAACCGGTGAACTGCCATGACAGGGAAATGGGCTTTGAAGGGGAGCCATTAGACCCAACACAGGAGAGAAGGTGGCAGCAGATGCCATGCGCGGAGGCGTGGCGTCAGAGGAACAAATAAGGTAGTGCAGAAAAGTGTATTGAAACAGTGCTGGAGCAACATAGTCAAGCATGCAATATGTCAGCAGAATGCAAAGTAACCAAAACATATTAGCCTCAGAGGGAGGCCATAACACCCCAAGAAATCCCCCCACCCACCTCCCACACCAACCCCCAAACAGGTTGAGAGACCACCCAAACCCGCCCTGGGGAACCACAACTGGGAAGGGGTAAGTCAGTAACCAAAGTGGGAACTCATCCCGCGGGGGCATGGCAGCGCTCGGCATACGCCCCTGTCGAAGAGACAGGGTGGCCAAGCCAACATTTAACAGCAGATAACCAGATTATAGAGTCTTGCAAAGGTCCATTTAGTCCTGGTCCCTCAGCAAACCACCAAGAGCCATGTGTTGCAAGTTAAGCCTGGTGGGGTGTTCGGGCTGGGAACCAAAGTGGAGAGCAGAGTACAGCTAGCAACGCAGAGTAGGATGGAGTCAATCATTGTCACTTAAGACGCCAGAGGCAGAGTCCTGTGAGGGGGCTGGAGTGGAACGGTTGGTGCGGTCGAGCTTCTTGGCAAAGGTGAAGGCATCTTTAGGGTCAGGGAAGATGAGAGTTTTTGAGCCCTGTCTGACCCGTAGCTTGGCTGGATACGCAAGGGAGTATGGGATCTCGAGCTTTTGGAGGATCCGCTTCGCAGGAAGGAACTCACGTCGGGCAGCTTGCACCGCCAGGGTATAATCTGGATAGAAGGACAGGGAGATACCTTGATGATGGACCTCACCCTTGTCCCTGGCCGCCCGAAGGATGGCATCGCGATCCCAGAAGTTGAGGATTTTGGCGATGATGGGACGAGCTGGTAATCCAGGGGCCGGACGGGGCCCAAGGGAGCGGTGGGCACGCTCTACGGTGAAGACAGGGGAGAGCACATCTCCAAACAATTCACGCACCAGTTGTTCCATGAAATCCTCCATTCGCGAGATGTTCATGAACTCGGGAACCCCCGTAATGCGGAGGTTACTTCTTCGGGAGCGGGCCTCCAAGTCCTCGTTTTTAGTGCGTATTAGCTCCAGGATTTTGTCCATTTGAAGGAGTTTTTGGCGATCCTGGGTTGCGGCATCCTCGACGTCAGAGATCCTCGTCTCGGCATGCAGAAGGCGTTTGTCGTGCGAGTCTACTCGTGACTTGACCACGTCGAGGCGAGAAGAGAGCTGGTCCAGCTGGGCAGCAATGCCAGAGGCGGCGGATTTAACCTCCAGCATGATGGCCTTGAGATCGTCCTCCCGGGACCATCTCCGCGGGAGGAGTGGACTCGCCTCCTTCGTCGACTGCGCCATCCTGGCGCATCTGGCGGCGTTGGTCGAAGGTGAGCCTGGGCTGCTTGGGGTCGGCCTTACCCATGTCACCAGCCAAGAGGGGAGTGGACAGGAAGCACCACTGGGTGCCGGAGCAACCGCCCCCACAGCAGGGGCGTCAGGCAGGGCAAGTAGATGGTGCAGGAGGCGGCACCTGGGATGATGCCACGAGAAGGAAGCAAAGAAGGTTGGCGCGGTTCCATGCCGTGAAGAATGGTAACAAGTCCCCCCTGGGCAATCAGGCCAGCCAGCAGGCAGAAAGGTGTCTCAATAGCGTGTGGCAGGCCAAGCCCGAGGGTACAAGCTGACGGGGAGTCCGTGGCCCACGCGTCAGGGAGCACCGCCAGTGGCAGCCCTGCAGGTAATAACAGGTGTGCCGCTGCGGGGAGCGGCGCCGCAGGGATACGAGAGGGGTGCGCGGCCTAGAACACATGGGGCCGGACCCCACGGGGCAGCAGAGGCGTGAAGACGGCACAGGAGCGGGGGCCCCGCGGCGCGCCGCACGCTACCCCCAACCCAGCAGCAGCGGCCCCCAACAGTGATGGCACTCACCCCAGTCCACAGGGATCAGGCTGCAGTCAGGCCCTATCAGGTGCTAGCGGCAGGGAAGAGCTGGAGGTCCGCACGGTGAAGTCGCGGCGTGTATAGACCCCTGGTGTCGCCGGTGAAAGGGCAGCTCCACGCTGGAACCGCGCCCGAGGTGGGGGTCCAGCGGAGCCCAAGGCGGCCAGCGGAGGTGCAGGGCAGAGGTGGGTAAACGGCCGCGCCGGGCCGGGAACGGATCCAGGCGTAGAGTTGGGTTGCAAAATGAGGCCGGGTATTCAGCGGCGAGGCGCGGGGTCAGTGAGCTCGCACCCGGGCGCCAGTGAGGGCGGGAGATGCACCACAGAGAGAAGAGCAGCGGCGGGGGAGCCGCGGGGGGCACGCCGCCCACGTCGCCCGGCCTGAGTGGAGTGAGTGTAGGCCCAGCGGGCGCCGATATGGGATCAGCCGGCGCCCGCACCCAGCGGCAAAGGAGGCCGGGCGGTATGGCGTACGAGCCCCCAAACCCCGCCGCCGAGAGCCCCCGGCGATCGAAACACTCACCAGGCCCCTCCGGCAGCAAGGAAGTACAGCAGTCGGGTCAGCTCTTCAGGCGCGGTCAGGCTGAGGCGAAGCGGCCCTGTAGCAGCGACTGGAAGGCCCGATCCCGAGGCGCAGGCCCAGGAGCGCAGCTCGGCTCAGGAGCGGCGGAGCGATGTGCGGCAAGTGTTCAGCGGCACCCCAGGATGAGGTGAGAGTGGGAGTTCCGAGGCCAGGCGGTCAGGAAGCCGTCATCTGCAGGATTATGGCGGATTAAGAAGCTTGGCCGGCAGAGCCCACCTAAAGTGCGGCCATCTTGCAGCCGGCCAAGCCACGCCCCCGTGCAATCTACAGGGTTGACATGGCACATTGTTGGGGAGTCAAATTTGAAAATGAACATGTTACACCCTGTACAGTCAGTGATGTGTTCTTGTTGTATTGGGCGGTGACTGTGCAGGCCAGGTGGGCTCACACTGAGATGGACAACAGGGAAACGCAAAGACATGCACACTAGCAATCACTGGCCTGAATCCTCCATTACCAACTTGCTGCTTCACTGTATGGCTGACAAGACAAGACATGTACCTCCAATCTTGATGTGCAGGCAGGGAGACTTGAGGAGTAGGGTACACACCCCTTCACCCAATGGAATGCAAGTTAGGCAATGCATGACACAAACCCACACTCACATGCACATACTGCAACAGACCGACTACATGTGTGCCCCCCTGCACTCTCACACCCACTGTGGAAGACTTACCACGACATTTGGGGCACCATATAGCCTTGGGTACTGTGTGAGCACCTCGTCCACTCAAGCTCCTCGCCGGTGAAGGGACTGGCACGGATCTTCTCTGTCCTTGACATCACTGTTGGTTAGAGACAGCAGCGGCAGCAGCAGGTGAGGGTCTCAGGCAGCAGTCCCTGGAGGCAGCAGCAGGTAAGGGTCTCAGGCAGCAGTCCCTGGAGGCAGCAGCAGGTGAGGGTCTCAGGCAGCAGTCCCTGGAGGCAGCAGCAGGTGAGGGTCTCAGGCAGCAGGCTCTGTGAGCAGTGGAAATTCTGGGCACTCTCCCACACATATATAGCCCCCTGGTGTCGTTCCAGTAGTCCTGGGCTGCTGCAATTGGTCTACCAGGTCAGCCTTTTACAAATGCATCCAATGACTGGCACCGCGGTGGTGTAGCACGCCTACCGCTATTTTCAAAATTGCATCGAGCTTCCGCGATCGCGGAGCCCATTGGCTGCAATGGCATGGACCATGGCGGTGACACACCGCAGGGGCCAGGCGGGCGCTACCGCGGCATTGCATCTTTTGATTGCATCCAATGACCGGCACCGCGGTGGTGTAGCACGCCTACCGGTATTTTCAAAATTGCATCGAGCTTCCGCGATCGCGGAGCCCATTGGCTGTAATGGCATGGACCATGGCGGGGACACACCGCTGGTGCCAGGCGGTAGTTTCCGCAATTTGGGTGCCATAGACACACATGAGGCACCGCCATTTGGGTGGCGGAGCATGCCAACCGCCATTTGGCCATGTCTCTGGGGCTATCAGTACCGCACCTGTGCATTGGGGTGTGTTGCACACACACCGCTGGTGCCAGGCGGTAGTTTCCGCAATTTGGGTGCCATAGACACACATGAGGCACCGCCATTTGGGTGGCGGAGCATGCCAACCGCCATTTGGCCATGTCTCTGGGGCTATCAGTACCGCACCTGTGCATTGGGGTGTGTTGCACACACACCGCTGGTGCCAGGCGGTAGTTTCCGCAATTTGGGTGCCATAGACACACATGAGGCACCGCCATTTGGGTGGCGGAGCATGCCAAATGCCATTTGGGCATCACTTGTCTCTCAGTACCGTACCTACAGTACACTACACTACAGGACAGTGTTGGTATGGACAATACAATGTGCACACATGTCAATGTGTTGATGTGCATTGTCAATCACAGCATTTTTTCCACAATTGATGATGTTTGTTTTAGCATGTCCTCTCATGTTAGGTCATGCACACACTCGTCATTGATGCTCAGACTGTGGTCATTGTGTTGTTGAGGTGTGCCAGGTTCAATTGACGCCTGAATGTGTGTCATGTACAGCAGCTAGGTAGGATACCGTGGGGTTGCCTTGTCACACATGTGCAGGATGACAGACTCCCAGGCGTGCCCATGGGGAATGTGGCCATATTCCAATGTCCATTCACTTTGACCGAGGTGTTGTTTGGGGGACTTGCTGTGTGTAATCTGACAAGTGTGTGATTTGTGTAGTTGAAGGGGTCCCTACATGTCAGCTGGTCTGTGACTCAATTCATAAGACATTCTTTGTTGCCGTTGTGTCAGCCATGATGTGAGATGCTGTGCACATCCCATGATGTATTGCATTACAATGTGTCCACTCTCATCTCAACTAGGAGGAGACCAAATCTGCATCATCACTTGACAGTGCTGGCAGACATGGAGGATGAGGTGATCGTCCGGAAATGCCGTCTGGATAGAGCCACCCTAAAGACCCTTTGTGATTTGTTGGAGCCCCACCTGCAGCCTCGCCGAACATATCCAACAGCTTTCACCCCAACGTATAAGGTGATGGCGGCACTGCATTTTTTTGCGACTGGATCATTCCAGAACACGGTGGCCGAAGCAGGTGGGATGTCACAACCCATGTTCAGCACGGTACTGCGGGATGTTCTGTCCGCCATGATGATCTACAAGGACAGATACATCCATTTCCCCAGGGGGGCAGAATTGGCAGCTGTAAAGGGAGATTTCTATCCCCTTGGACACATCCCCCATGTAGTTGGTGCCATTGATTGCATCCATGTTGGGCTAGTGCCACCACAGGTCCGTGAGCACATCTACAGGAATCGTAAACATTACCACTCCATAAATGTCCAAGTGGTATGCCTGGCAGATATGATCATCTCACACGTGTGTGCAAAATTTCCAGGCTCGGCCCATGACTCATACATCCTGCGTAGCAGCATTGTACCCCAGCTGATGGCCAATCTGCTTCCTGAGCGTGCATGGATTGTGGGTGAGTATGCCTAGTCATTTGGCGTGCTGTGTGTGTGACCTGCTGTCCTCTGCATCTGCAACATTGCAATGTTTCTTTGTGTGTCACACATAGGTGACTCTGCATATCCCAACCGTCCTTGGTTGCTGAGCCCACTGCGGACCCCCAGGACACCAGCTGATGTCCGCTACAATGATGCCCATTGAAGGACACGTCGTGTGGTGGAGCGTACCTTTGGACTGCTGAAGTCACATTTCCGCTGCCTGGACAAGACCGGAGGGGCACTGATGTACTCGCCCAGGAAGGTGTGTCAGATTGTGGTGGCATGCTGCATGCTCCACAACCTAGCCATTCGCAAGGAGATTCCCCTGCTCCTGGATGATGGTGAGCAGCCAAGGCCCCCGCCTGCAAACCAACCCGTGTCCAGTGATGATGACAGTGGAGAGGAGGAAGGTGTTGACCTGCGTCAACAGCTCATCACCCGCTACTTCACTTGAAGGTGGGTGACAATGTACAACGTACCCATTGTCTGATGATGTTGCTGTTGTTGTGAGGGTGTAAGTGAGATTTGTGACCGCAGCCAGTTGTAGACTCAGGGGCCGATTTCGATCTCGGCCGGTAGGGCACCGAATCGGATTCGGCTTAACCGGATCCGATTCGGAGCCCTCTTTCCCGACCGATTCGAACGTGCGCCCGGACGAGCTAGTACGATGCGAGCGCACGCGAAATCACTGACCGACTCGTTCGCGGGTCCGAACCGCTCCGACCGACTCGCACGGACACGACTCGCACCGCGCAATGGAGACGTTCCCCGGCCGGGCAAGTACGATGCGCGCCTCGAGCAGTCCGACCGACTCGCGCCGTCCGGCTCCAAAGAGCAGTCGGAGCCGGACTTTGGGGGTCCGTGTCAGACCCCCCTGTACGCGTACCTGTGCATGTACGGCGCGAGTCGCATCGCCGCGTACCCACTGTAGGGGGCGCCCTTGTTCGCCTCACACCCATTGAGTCAATGGGAGCCCGCGTACGCGTTGTATGACCGGCTCCCATTGACTTCAATGGGAGTCCGACCGAATCGAGTCCGATTGCATGCGTACGCATCGTATTCGTTCGGTCGGACTGCAGGAGTCCGATTCGGTCGGAAATCTCTCTGGGTCTGGCTCGGTCGGAGTGATTTCCGGCCTGAATCGGAATCGGCCCCTCAGTGTTTGCTGTCAATGTTGATGGGACAGTTCATTTCTGAACATCTACAGGATGTGTATGTTGGCACTTGTTGCCCATTGTTATGTGTGCATGTGGGTTGTTCTTGTTGTGAAGTGTTGTGTGATGTCTGTGATGCCACACCCAGACTAGTGAATGTTGTTCTGTTGTGTTTTCCTAGGTGCCTTTGACCTCTCCTTGCCTACATACACTCCGTCCCCTGGTACATTGTATTCCTGTTGAAAATTGTACATCCTGGAATAAAGACGGTGCAGGTACAACAACATGTGTGTAAGGATTTGTTTATTTACAAAGGTGACATGTGAGGGGGTACATTGACAGTGAGGTGATTAGTGGAGCAGTGAGTTGACATTCATGGTAAATGAGATAATCGAGTGGTCACCAAATAGGTGTGGTGACCCAGTCCAACAGACAGATGCCATTCACAAGGCAGTGTGGGGAAGGACAGTCCAACAAGTCAAAGCAGTGGTGCAGAGGGTTGCCATCATGGCTGGCTGCGTGACTGGCGTTTGGCAGGTGCTTTGCCAAAAGATACTCCCAGGGTTTTCTTCGGACGGCCCCTTTTCCGTTTGGCAGGGGGGCCTCTGCTATAGGGCCAGTGGGGTCTGAGGACTCACCACTCTCTGTGGCCGCAGGGGAGGATGGTGAACTGTCATCCTGCGGACCACCAGTGGGAGGGGGAGGTGTTGTTTGTGGCGCAGGCCTGTGCCTCAGTACCGCCACTAGTTGGCCCAAGAGGTCCACAATTTGTCCCATGCGGGTGTCCATGGACCTCATCAGCAGGAGGAGCTCACGTGAATCTTGTTCGGACCGGGCCGTTTGTCCCTGGGCCCGTTCATATGCCCCAAGGACTCTGTGGATGTGGTCCAGGGATTCGGTCCCAGGCTGTGTTCGTGTGTGGGTGACCCTGCCCCTCCCACCTGCTCTGCTGCCACAGACCGGTTGCCTCTCCACTGTTGGACCACACATCCTCTCCCTGCCCTCCTCAGTTGCTGGGGTGGGGTGGTCATCCTGTGGGATAGGGAGGGTGTTGCAGGCACCACTGGTGGTAGTGGTTGTGGTGGTGGTGGAGGCCGCACCGGACCTAACAGCAGGGTCCTGCAGATTGGTTGTTGTAGCTGCAGGTGTGGTGGGGGGGACGATGGGGTCCTGGGACCTGTTGCGCCCTGGAACACCAGATGGCCCGGCCTCAGTCTCCTCGTCCGAAGATTCCTGGAAGTCAACATCCGAGAGTCGATGTTCCGGGGGGGGAGGAGTAGACTGGCCCTGCAGGTTGCTGGTGTCGTCCTCTGCAGTCAATTCTTGGTCACCTGTGGATCAGATGGGAAATGGTCATTGGGGTGCACCACGTAAGATTTGTGTTAGCTGTGTGTCATTCACTGTTAGTACACTACACAGTTGACTGATCATCACATTGTTTCCTATGTGCACTACTGTGCCTCCTGACATGCTGCGGTGGTACATGCATTTCTTGTCCATGGTGTGAGGTGTCAATATGTACCATGCGCCACGTGCATGATTTGTGATTACAGGGACATGTTGACATCTAGGGCCTTGCGCTAAATATGATTTTTGTGCGGACTGTATGTGGATTTTTATGACCTGTCAGCCGTCACATCTGGGCATGTCCTGGCCATTGTCATCTCCTGCATACCTTTGTCTTGTCATGTGCATATCTGGATTGGTACCACATAACATGCTTTCTTACTGTTCATATGGTCGTTGTTACTCTGGCCCCATGGCACTGAACCTGTCATTCATTGCTGTGCATGATTGTTCCCAGTCTTTCCTCTACATGTGCATTGGTGTGTCACACTTTGGTTGCTGTGACAGTTTCCTTTGCTTAGCTGTGTGCACACTGTGCGTGGCAATATGATCGGTGTGCATATTTGTACATTGAGAGGACTGGTGTTGTCATATGGCACCATTCTTTTTGTGTCAAATGGCTAGGTGCACGTACTGCCTACTTGCCTGTTGTGTGTTAGCATTTGTGTTTGTTTTGTGACACATCTGTGTGTGCGTGGTGGAGGCTTGCATCCTGCTCAGTGGTGGCACAAGACAGAATAATATGTCTGGCTAGCTGTTTGTTTATTTGGAGTGATCCATTATATGCCACATGCATCTGGGTGGGGTGGGGGAGTGCCCCATCCTGCTGAGGTGTGGGACAGGGGGCATGGTGGGAGTAGTAGTACAGGCCTCCACTCCCAAACAGCCCTCCATGACAAGATGGCTACCTACCTGTAAGTTTGTTTGTTGGTGATGTAATGGCTGACACATGCTTCTGGGTGGGGGAGTGCTCCATCCTGCTGAGGTGTGGGACAGGGGGCATGGTGGGAGTAGTAGTACAGGCCTCCACCCCAAACAGCCCTCCATGACAAGATGGCTACCTACCTGTAAGTTTGTTTGCTTGGGGATGTAATGGCTGACACATGCTTCTGGGTGGGGTGGGGAGTGCCACATCCTGCTGAGGTGTGGGACAGGGGGCATGGTGGGAGTAGTAGTACAGGCCTCCACCCCAAACAGCCCTCCATGACAAGATGGCTACCTACCTGTAAGTTTGTTTGTTGGGGATGTAATGGTGACACATGCTTCTGGGTGGGGGAGTGCTCCATCCTGCTGAGGTGTGGGACAGGGGGCATGGTGGGAGTAGTAGTACAGGCCTCCACCCCAAACAGCCCTCCATGACAAGATGGCTACCTACCTGTAAGTTTGTTTGTTGGGGATGTAATGGCTGACACATGCTTCTGGGTGGGGGAGTGCTCCATCCTGCTGAGGTGTGGGACAGGGGGCATGGTGGGAGTAGTAGTACAGGCCTCCACCCCAAACAGCCCTCCATGACAAGATGGCTACCTACCTGTAAGTTTGTTTGTTGGGGATGAAATGGCTGACACATGCTTCTGGGTGGGGTGGGGGAGTGCCACATCCTGCTGAGGTGTGGGACAGGGGGCATGGTAGGAGTAGTAGTACAGGCCTCCACCCCAAACAGCCCTCCATGACAAGATGGCTACCTACCTGTAAGTTTGTTTGTTGGGGATGTAATGGCTGACACATGCTTCTGGGTGGGGTGGGGCAGTGCCACATCCTGCTGAGGTGTGAGACAGGGGGCATGGTGGGAGTAGTAGTACAGGCCTCCACCCCAAACAGCCCTCCATGACAAGATGGCTACCTACCTGTAAGTTTGTTTGTTGGGGATGTAATGGTGACACATGCTTCTGGGTGGGTGGGGAGTGCTCCATCCTGCTGAGGTGTGGGACAGGGGGCATGGTGGGAGTAGTAGTACAGGCCTCCCTCCCACATACAGCCCTCCATGGCAAGATGGCTACCTACCTGTGAGTTTGTTGTTGGGGATGTAATGGCTGACACATGCTTCTGGGTGGGGGAGTGCTCCATCCTGCTGAGGTGTGGGACAAGGGGGCATGGTGGGAGTTGCAGTGCAGGCTGCCTGTGCACATGCACCCATGGTAATGTTGCTAGGTACATTCGTGGTGTTTGGGAGGGGGTGGATGTTGGATCTGTGAGACATGGTTTAGTGAGTGTGTGGTGCAGATGAATAGAATTGGTCCTAGGAGGTGTATCTTTGTAGTTGTGCAAGGCAGTACATAGCAGTGTGGTGGTAGTCATTTGTTTGTACTTACCAGCCTCCACTCCCCGGGTACTCCTGTGAGACTCTCTGGATGCAGTATGGCAAGCACCTTCTCCTCCCATGGGTTGAATGGTTTTGGTGGTATGGGAGTGCCACCGCCAGTCTTGTCAGCCAGCTGACGGTTCTTGGTCCTCCTCTCTTTGACAACCCTCTTCAAGTCATGCCACCGCTTCATGATTTCCTTTCTGGATCTTGGGATGGTCCCTACTGCATTGACCTTCTGGACTATCCTTGCCCACATTTGAGTCCTTGTGGCTAATGGTGTCTGTTGGACCAGGCTACCAAACAGTTGTGGGTCCACTCTGACTATCTCATTACCTTCAACTCACTCTCTGTGAATTTGGGCATTTTATGTGTTGACATGGTGTATGATGTGCAGAGGTGTTGTAGGTGCAGGGGTGTAAGTGGTGGTGGTGATGTGTATGGTGTGTGATGTGCAAAGGGGTTAGGAGTGCAGGTGTGGAAGTGGTGGTGGTGCTGTGTGTGGTGTGAGTGGTGATGGTGTGTAGCTTTGCCTATCCTTTGTTCTCAGGGGTTGGGCCCTTCAGTTGTGGGTTAGTGCAGAGGATTGTGGTCAAGGAAGGGGCTGGTTTTATGCTCTGCTATGTGGGTGTGTCCACATGTGGGAGTGCTCTCAGGTGTGTTGTGTGGGTTGTCCTTGTAATTTTGTTTTTGTGTGCAATGTTGAGTCATTGGGGTGTGTTTTCTGTTTTTGGGTGGCATGACTACTTTGGTGTGGGCACTTTGTGGCCTTATTGTGGGATTTTGGATTTGTCCGCCAAATTTGTCACGGAGCGTCCGCGGCGGTGGCTTTGCTGCAGCTCTTCCGCATGCTCTCCCATTCATCACTGTTAGCGATCGCGGCGGTCGGAAAGAGCGGAACGTGCTGCGGGACCAGCGGGGATATCCTAATTTGCCGTGCGGTGTCCCCGCTATCCTTGCGGCGGGTTGGTGTTTTTCCGCAGCGGATCCGTCTGCCGCGGACGTGTTTGGCCATCTCCGCACGCTACAGGCGGTTTTGTTCCCCCGCACCGCCGCGGTCGGTGTTTTTGGCGGTTGATCCTAATTTGGCCGCCGGTTTCTCCACGGTGCCGGCGGGCGGTTGTTTTCCGCTTCCATGGCGGTCGGGGTGATTTTCCGCCCGCCATCCTAATGACTCTCTAAAGATCTATAATTTACTATTCCCACTCCAATTAATATATAGTCAGGGAAGGTGCTGGACATTAAAGATATATAATTTACTATTCCCACTCCAGTAAGTATTAATTCAGGGAAGGTGCTGGACACTAAACCTATATCATTTACTATTCCCACTCAAGTTAGTATGAATTAAGGGAAGGTGCTGGACATTAAATATATATAATTTACTATTCCCACTCCAGTTAGTATTAAGTCAGGGAATGTGCTGGACACTAAACTAATATAATTTACTATTCCCACTCCAATTAATATTAATTCAAAGAAGGTGCTGGACAATAAACCTACATAAATTTCTATTCCCACTCCAGTTAGTATTATGTCAGGAAAGGTGCTGGACGCTAAACCTATATAATTTACCATTCCAACTCCAGTTAATATTAATTCAAGTAAGATGCTGGACACTAAACTTATATAATTTACTATTCCCACTCCAGTTAGTATTAATTCAGGGAAGGTGCTGACACTAAACCTATATAATTTACTATTCCCACTCCAATTATTATTAATTCAGGGAAGGTGCTGGACATTAAAGATATATAATTTACTATTCCCACTCCAGTTAGTATTAACTCAAGGAAGGTGCTGGACATTAAACTTTATATTATATAAATTACATAAAAATTAATATCTTTATATATTATTAAACTCTAATTCATAGACTAACTATAATGCATTAATCCACATTTAAAATATTTTTTTCACCAATAGTTATAACATTCTTATTACTTAACCATTTAAAAATATTAACATTTTAAAATAAAAATCCAAGAAATTTATAAAAAGTACACTTATTAATGATTAATTATAAATAATTTTTTTATTTATTATTTTTTGATAAATATTTAAAAAAAAAAATTTAAATAAAATATTACATTATATTTCTAAACACTCTTCATCTCTCATCCCTATAAACACAAATTTGCAATTATAAAATTAATTTAAAAAAAAAAGTTTTTAATTACAATTTAAATTTTAAATTTTGTATAAAAATTTAATTTCTCACCAACATCATCCACTAGAATCCCAACATCCCATTGCAAACAACTCTATATTTTTATTATTGAAATTAAAGTAACTCCCCACCATTAAGCCCTAAAAACACTAAGGGGTCGATTCCGATTCCGGCCGTAAAACGTACCGACCGACTCGGAGCCGGAATTAATTCCGACTGACACGTACCGGTGCAGCCCGACCCGCAAAGTACGATGAGAAGCGTGCAAAACCCGACCGACTCGTACGGAATACAAGCCGAACGACCGAGCCGCGCGGAAAACACCAATCCGGCCGGAAAAACACGCGAATCTAACCGACCGACACGCACCCGGAACAATCCCGAACGAAACATACCCGCGAACTCCTACCCGCCAAGTACGATGCAACGCGTGGAAAACACGACCGAGTCGCACGGAGGACAAGCCGTACGACCGACACGCATACAAAACTGCGAGCCGAAGCAACCCAAAACACCGCGACCGACGCGTACGCAGCATAGAAAGCAGCACAAACACAGCATGAACGAATCGGAGAAGCTCGTACGAGACAACTGCAGGGTCAGACTCGGTCACAAGAATGTCTCCTACATGCACGAAAAGTACAAAGGGAAAATACACAAAAAAAGGTCAAACAAGCAATTACAAAGCCAATAAATACTGGGGGAGGGGGCAGGGAACAAAGACACACCCACAACTCCACCCATATAAAGGACACAAATCCCTACCATGATCCTTTGCAAATTCAAATTACCTGCCAGCACTCAACAGACAGCAAACCATACACCCACAGCTCATCCATCACACAAGCCACACACCATCAGCATCTCAACAAATAGCAACTCTCACATACACCCAGCAAAACACACACTCACACACCTTCACCTGCACACCAACACACACATCACTCACCATCACCACCCATCACCATGCCCCCAAAGAAGAATCATAAGTTCCTAGATAGTGAATTGGAAGTCCTTGGAGATGAGATCCTCAGGGTAGAGCCACAGCTGTTTGGTACACTGGTCCAACAGACACCCATGGCGCAGAAAACCAAGATGTGGGAGAGGATCGTCGACAGGGTGAACGCACAATCACCATGTTTGCGCACAAAGATAGACATCCAGAACAGGTGGTATGACGTGCGCAGGAGGGTCAGGGAGCTGTTGAAGAAGGACTACCTCGTGAGCCAACACACCGGCAGTGGCCCTCCTGCCAAGCCAGTATACCTCAGGCCCTGGGAGGAGAAGGTGCGGCCATCCTACCACCAGTGAGCGTATATGGACTAGAAAACATCCCAGAGCCTGGTGAGTACACAACAAATGTACACAATATTGTGCGACAACACACACACATCACTGTCAAGGGGAGAGTCAAACCATGCACCCTTAGCAAATACACAGCAACCAGAACAGAATCATCCCAAAATGTGTATGTCAGTCAGATAAACACAACACATGAAATCTCATAGTGACATGTAACTGTCTCATCACATGTACAAACACAACTACAACTACAGCTAGGCAGTGGCACAAATACAACTAACAAACACATCCAGACATGTAGCCACCACTACAACACCACCACACAGTGAAGCCCACTGAAAGGAAGGAATTCTGTGTATGCTGGCCAAGTCAGTGTAGCCAATAGTATCATGGGAGTCGTAGTCACAGATATTGCCCACCCTCACAATGCGCACATCAACACCACCATGAACCATGCTCACATCACAGGGAGTGGAAAACAACTGACAAGATGGCTGACACTGGCTACGGCTGTGGGGAGCACAAGGCCCTGCTGGCAACTGTGCACCAACCAACAGCAGGACACCACTGACTGACATCCTGAAAGACAACTTGCACTCCCTGCAATGGAAGCACGTTCCATGGTGGGATATCTGGCTGGGTGGGAAGGAGGGCCGGATGTCAACCAAATACAACCAATGTAGACCATGTACACACCCCAACATTCACATAGAAATGCCCAAATAATGCAGGACAATGTGCTACACCAATATCAACCCCTGACTGTGACAACTTAGGACAATGCAATGTACAGGCCCGCATCCAGAGGCACAGTCACAACTGTCAGGTGTGTCAACCATTGATGCCTGCAGAAACATAACATACATTGTGTGTGTCTCCCAAAAACAGGTGATGATGGGGACACAGCAGCAGACGCTGAGGAGTCCCCGTCCCAGGCTCAAGAGGATACGGAGCTCACTGGTGTGGAACAGCCTCTGCCCTCCTCGGATGAAGAAGACCCACCTGGCACCTCCGGAGCAAGTCATCATGCAGCACCAGCAGGACCACCAGCTGCATCCCCTGCACCCACCCCTCCAACGACTGTCAACACACATACCACCCTCTGCCGACATGGACAGACCAAGGAGCACCACCACCACCAGCACAGGGACCCTGGACCAACGTGGGGCCGTGGACACCAACACCACCAACAACCCCCAAGGTGGCCCAGGGTCACCTGTGCGTGCCACCTCAGGTACTGCACGTGTCGCCAGGGGTGGTGGGAGGGGTGGAGACATAGGTCGCTGCTCGCAGAGGGGTCTGGACTGCATGATGACCCACAACTGGCACGCATAGCCGATGCGTACCAGTCCAGCAACCGGAGAGTTCAGCCAGGTAGTGGGGCTCCTCAGGGACATTAAACAGCAGCAGGCTGCCCATCATGCCCGCTTGGACTCACACATGTCCCGCGTGGAGTCCAAGTGGGACACACTGCAAGAGATGACGGCGGTGCATAGGGACATATTACAATGCCTCCGCCAGATGAGCAGCAACCAGTCAACACCTCCCTGTGTGCCCACAACATCTGGTGCTGAAACAACTGCAACTGCCACAGGGAGGCAGGATGACTCTGGCGGAGAGTCCCCTGCACCGCAGCAGCCTGCACTTGAGGGTCCCCCACCAAAGAAGAGGGGTTGTCCGAGGAAGGACAACTGAGAGGCTGATGGCCATGCACAACCCCCATGAAGCCAACACCTGTTCTGGAAAATCACCTTTGTGCCCAAACTGTTCACCCTGTCGAATGCAACACAACTCTCCCACATGACATGGGGAGCTCAAGTTGGACCAATGTCTCAGATGACTGTGGACTTTACTCTGGACATTTCTGCTACCAGGACTTCCAAATCATCTAGGAACTTTGGATTACAATCACAATGTACAGCACCCACCATCCTGTGCACTATACTCACACATGTATGTCAATAAACTCACTAATACACCATACTTGCCTCTGTTGTGATTACAACGTTGTCTCTGAAGTGGCGATGATGATCTGGGAAATGACACTGTGCATGCTAACTGCTACAGCAAGTACAACACCAGCATGTGAGTCATGGCGACGTCACACATATGAGGGAGACACACCACCAGGGCTACACAACACATACACACCAGGGCCATCTGACTCATCGCCTACACTGATGTTGCCAGGAAATACGTTGCATTGCACAGACCCAACACCTATTCACAGTCTGTGTTAACTAGCCCACTGGTGCAGTAAGCAAATGTCAGTCAGATGTGTGACCACAGACAACGCACATCACAAAGTGAAGCACAGGTTTATTACACATTTGCAACATGTTGTAACCACCACAGATGCAAGGTAATCCCACCTGGCAGCGGGCACACAGTCAACAAGTGTAGAAGGAAGGAAGTCCATGGGTGTGGCGCACATCACCTGTAGGGACACGACAGCTACCACCCTGGAAGTCAAATCACGGTGTCGGGATTCACAGTTGACCAAACTACTCTGAAAGTACCCTGTGAAGGACAGAAATGACACACAGTCAAAAGCACTGAAGAACAGGACAGAACTGCAATACTCATGCCCAATACATGTCACAAGATACCCACCCAGAACCAAGTTAGCATGTCAACACTGTTGGGGAGTACAGACTACCTGTAAGGACACATCGCTACACGCATACAGTCATGTAGCCCATGGACACACTCAAACAGCACCAGAGCACCACCAACACATATCATGCAAACTCACATCATTGACATGACTTCTCTGGATACTCACATTCAGCTGAAGAAGTTGGTGATGAGCTGTGTGCGGACATCACCATCATCATCATCATCATCACTGGCATCGTGGTCCAGGCCAGGATCCTCCACAGGTGGCGGACGTTGGTCATCGTCATCCAGGATGAGAGGCAACTCCTTCCACACTGCCAGGTTGTGTAGCATGCAGCAGACGATGACAATCTTGCACACCTTTGCTGGGGCATATGGGAGGGACCCTCCTGTCTTGTCGAGGCAGTGGAAGCGGCTCTTCAGGAGACCAAATGTCCGCTCAATCACTCTCCTGGTCCGACCATGTGCCTCATTGTAGCGCATCTGGGCTGGTGTCACAGGGTTCCTGAGGGGCGTCAGCAACCACGGCATGTTGGGGTATCCGGAGTCACCTACATACAGACAATTGCACATTAGCTGAGTTGGAAAAGAGGGTGGAACACTACATTGCAGATCACACACAATGGTACAAAGTCAGTACACACCAACAAGCCAGGCACGCTGGTTCCGCATCTGTGACATCATCCTCGGGATGCGACTACTCCTCATCACGTAGGCATCGTGTGCAGAACCAGGGAAACGGGCACACACGTGTGAGATGCTCATATCTGCAAGACAGACCACCAGTGCATTGACCGAGTGGTAGTGTTTGCGGTTCCTGTATGCCTGCTCTTGGGCCTGTGGTGGTACCAAAGCCACATGTGTCCCATCAATGGAGCCAATGACATGCGGCATCCTCCCCAGGGCATAGAAGTCACTCTTCACGCCAGTGAGTTGTTGGAGTCTAGGGAAATAGATGTACTGGTTCAGGTATATCAACATAGCCTCCAAAACATCGCGGAGCACACGGCTGAACATGGTCTGTGACATCCCACCAGCAGTCGCCACAGTGTGTTGAAAGGTACCGGTGGCAAAGAAGTGTAGGGCTGCCATCACCTTCACCTTGGGGGTCAGCGCTGTAGGGTACGGCCGGCCAGGTTGCAAATGTGGTGCCAAGCGCACTGCCAAATCCTCAATCAGCTGCCTGGTGAAGCGGTACCGTCCGGATGCTGTCATGTTCCACCATCGTTGCCAGGTCAGGGAATGGTCTAAGGACAGCTGGTGCCCTGCAGTGCATAGGTGAAGAAAGCAAGATTGTCAGTCACCCCACATATGTGGCATTGAACACACTCAATATCACATGATACATCATTATGAGGCACAAGTACATGATGTGTGCAGTTCCGTAAGGATATGTAGGGCACATACATGGCCAACATCTAACATCACAGTTCAACAAGAGGCATCAATAAGTCCCAGGTTGTGCCATTGGATATCATGAGGCCGTGTCCCAGTTCCCATCTCCTGCTGCCACGTTACAAACACACCCCACAGTGACATGTGAGGACAAATGTGCCCCAGGCATCACAGCTCAACGACAGGTAGATTCCCAGGGACCCTGTATTGCCACATGGACACTGGCATGACATGGTGTATCATGTATACACCACAGCAAAACAACCATGACCCCCACAGGTAGTGGTCCCTGTTGCCTCGGCAGGACAGACATGGACGTCTGTGACACACACACGCACAACATCAAAGGCCATGCACAAACAACGTGGATGTGGAGACTGCCTCCCATTGTGCACATGAAATCAGAGACATTGTAAACACAACATGCACACAGACTGTGGAGGACCATCACTATTGTGCCAATGGGTCACCCTGGGTTAAACATACCGTCCCACATGGGACTCAGGGGGTATGTGACATGACATACACATACACCACCGTGAAATGTGACCATGCCACATGCTCAGATATGAACAGTTGCACATCACAGTGGTCATGTACACGAAACACCAAGGATTCTGTCCCCATGAACACGTGCACAGCCTGGGGGTGGCTGCCCCCAAGTGACACCCACAGAACAACATGTTCACCCCCGTACACGGAATAGGTAATGCAGCTTTACATGCCGTAGGATACAGTTTGGACAGGCTGTGGTGTTGTAGGTGTGCCCCTCACTCCCTGGGAAGTATATGTGGCTGGCATATGTTCACCTGTGACAGGCATGGTGACATATGCAGGTGACTTGTACAGGGACGCGTTGGACAGCAATGGACCGATCGGTGCGCACACATTGGCCATTGCATTCAATGTGAGCTGGTACGCGTTGCATTCGCAATACGCGTTGGACAGCAATGGACCGATCAGTGCGCACACATTGGCCATTGCATTCAATGTGTGCTGGTACGCGTTGTATTCGCAATACGCATTGGACAGCAATGGACCGATCGGTGTGCCCGGCCGGCCCATTGCATTCAATGTGTGCGGGTATGCGTTGTATCCTAGGTACGCTGTTGAACAGCAATGGACCGATCGGTGTGCCCGGCCGGCCCATTGCATTCAATGTGTGCGGTACGCGTTGTATCCTGGGTACGCGTTGAACAGCAATGGACCGATCGGTGTGCCCGGCCGGCCCATTGCATTCAATGTGTGCGGGTACGCGTTGTATCCTAGGTACGCGTTGAACAGCAATGGACCGATCGGTGTGCCCGGCCGGCCCATTGCATTCAATGTGCGGGTACGCGTTGTATCCTGGGTACGCGTTGAACAGCAATGGACCGATCGGTGTGCCCGGCCGGCCCATTGCATTCAATGTGTGCGGGTACGCGTTGTATCCTAGGTACGCGTTGAACAGCAATGGACCGATCGGTGCGCACCCATTGGCTATGGCCTGGCCTGGCAACGGACGCGTTTTCAAATTTTGAACGAGTCTGATGCTGTAAATTCAGTTGGTCACCCACAACAATGTTGCAAATTCATGGGTGTCATGAAGTTGAACTTTTGAAGGATGCTGGGGGCGTGTGTAAGTGGTGCAATTCCATGGATTGGCCAGATTCAGAAGATGCAAACGACTTGGACCTATCACTTTGGACACATGGGACAGTATCTGCCTCTGCAGCACACATATAATGCTGGCTGTTCCCCTGAGAGCTCACTTGCCTGCACTACATGCTCCAGGACGACATCTGCCACTACACTGCTGCTGTATCTGCACCCTCTGGACCCTGCAATGGCACGTACTGTGGAGAGAGCCCCAGCCTTCAGCACTGAGGAGAACCAGGCCCTGCTGGACAACCTCCTTCCACAGTACAGCAAGCTGTATGGGAAAGCAGGGGAGCAGGTGAGTGTTCTGTCCACTGCCTTTCTAAATGTGCATGTTGTCTGACTAGCAAGGCTAACAGTCTGCACGCCACTGGCTAGCAGGCTCACTGAGTAGTTGTCACCCCCATAGTGTGTAGTTACATGCACTGGACAGGTATAGTGCAGTGACAGTGCATTTAAACAAGGTTTTACTTCCCAGGCAATGATACCATGTAGTAACTGCTGGCATACTGTCCATGGCCATCGTTGCACTGCCTGTGTACATCATGTGCCCCTGTGATTGAGACATGTATATACAACTGTGTAATGCACGGATATGTTGCATGTGTAGTAATGGCATTCTCACTTTGTCATCCTCACAGGTTGATGCCCACCAGAAGCAGCAGATATGGCTGACCATCGTCCGGGCAGTGAGATCCGTGGGGGTCTACAAGCACCGGATCCGCAACTGCCAGAAGAGGTGGCAGGACCTTCGGGCTGGACCCGGAGGATCGCACGGGTCCAGCTGAAGCTGTCGCCTCCTCGCAGGAGGGGCGGACACCGGACCCTGACCCCCACATGCTCAGGATCCTGGCGGTGGTCTTCCCTGATCTGGATGGGCAGCTGAAGGCCAGAGAGCAGCAAGGAGGGGGTGAGTCCATGACTGCATTGTGAACTATGTCTGCCATGCTATGTGCCCTCCTCTGGCCTGGTTAAACTTCCACAGTACATCAGTCATGTGGTCCAGGACCCATGTCCCTCTATTGTGCACTGCCCACTCCTCATCTGATACCCTGGTGTGGCCCTTACAGTCAGGGAATTGTGTCACTTGGGTACTGTGTCCTTGCAGTTTGCTTGACTCAAGGTGGGGGACAGCATCTGTTTCCCTAACTCTGTGGTGGGCATCATGGGTGGGTCCATTGCTTACACAATGGCTGTGTTCTGACATGTAATCTGCGTGTTACTTTGATATGTGGTCCAATTGCAGAGCTGATCCACCACATGTGCCTGGGGTATCTGGCACACACCCATGCTGCGGGTGGGAACAATGTTTGGGCCCCAGGAGTGTGTATATTACGTGTGTCACACATACTTAGCCAGCTGCCTACTGTCCAGGGCTCATCCCTCATTCATGTGGGGCAGGACAGTCATGCCTACTCCAGGCCATACAATACACTCTGTACTCCCACTCCCGTGTATCAGCTGACACGTTGTGCTCAGTGATTTGTCCCCTCAGGTGTCTGCCTCTGTGTCAGTGTGCTGTGGCTTCGTTGTCAGGTCTGCTGGGGTGTTTCTCGGTTGGGGCTCAGCATGCCACCGGAGATGTGACCATAGGAGACGATACTTGTGTGACACATAGGTGTTTGATCACCTGACCGTGCAGACTGGGGTATGCGAATGTGAAGTTCAGGCAGCTGTTTCCCATTCACAGCAGATTGTGAGGTGCTCAGGTTCAGAGGGTAGTGTTACAGGTCTCCCATATGTCCAATCGGTATGACCTGGACAGATAAGTGTTCAGATGATGTGGTGTGTGGGGATGTACATGTGCACTTGTTCAGCTCCAGGACTTGCATTCCCCATGACCTACTATTGTGACACAGTGCAGAGTGTTGTTGTCTGGCTGCCCTGCCCATGTGACTGGAGACAGTGATGTATGACTTAGCAGGCATGCCTGTGCCATGGCATGTGACTTCCTATTAGTGATCCTGCAGGGGAGTGACATGTGCTACATGCACACCATTGTGGCAATGGCTATCAGGACATGGGTGCATCATGGTGTCTGTCGCTGGTATGCATCACATGCATTTCCTATTTGACTCTGGGCATCCCTTTCATCCGGACACCTGTACTGACTCAGTGGCAAGAGTTGTGATGTGTGCATGTTCACATGCTTCACCGTGTTCTCTGCACTGTCCAACTACTGTGTAGGTGGTGCATGTGTCCACACTGGGGTATTGCCATCCAACAGACACCAGACAGATGGGTGCAAGGCCAGGTGGGATGTGAGTGCCATGGTTGACCATCAGACTGACAATTGTCTTCTCCTGTTCTGTTTGGGCACTTTTAGCAATGTTCAACTAAGGATGCCAGGGCTTGCTCTGTAATGTGCTGTACTTACTGTGGTGTGTGCGTTCGGTGCAGGTGACTGATGTCTGTCTGTTTCCCTATTGATTGCAGATACATCCACGGCCACAGGAGGGGACAGCTCCACGGACCAGGAGGAGCCGCAGAGCCAGACTGGGTCAGCAGCCGAGGAGTGGTCGGAGGGACCCAGTGGCACGGAGGGCGAGGGGAGCCACACCGAGGAGTCCTCAGCACCATCCACCTCAGCTGAGGACCACAGCAGCTCGGAGGATGACTCCCTTATGGAGGCGGGTGTCAGCAGCCACCACACCCCAGCTAGTGTTGCTGTCCCCGCCACCACCACCACCAGCCCTCCCATCGGCTCCCATTACCGAGGTCCGTGGAGGCTCCCATGTTCGGGAGCGTGTCTCCTTCGGGCCAGGCACCGCACCCCTGCCCCTGTGTCCCCTGCTGCCCTGAGTGAGGAGTCTGTGTACCTCCTTCGCCAGCTCCATGTAGGGCAGACAGCGATGCTGAGTGTCCTCCATGCACACACCACTCTGTTGACTCAGCTGGTGTCGTTCATGGAGGGCATCTCATCGGGCATGTCTGCCCTACAGAGGGGCAATAGGTCCATGGACTCCTCCCTGACGGCAGCAGTGTCCCTCCTCTGACAGTCCCTCACCCCTCCTGCCTCTGCCCCATCCACACTCTCCAGCACCTTACCTGTCCCAAGCACACACACACCGGCACAGGCACACACCAGCACAGACATGTGCAGCACACAGACACACACGCCACAAACAAGACGCACACGCACGCACAGTCAGGGGACTGAAACCACACTCACAGGGGATGGGGCCCAGGCACACACACACGCATCCACGAGCACTGCGCAGTCCTCAGTTGCCTCTCCCTCCAAAGCCCCCTCCCTTGCCTCACCTGCAACCCCAAAGACACAGCGACTCTTCCTCAGTGACCTCGGCCTCTTCCCTCCGATCCAGCTGATACAGCATTCAGGGGGAAGAGGAAGCCCACCCACACGGAGCGGAGTGCCCTCGCCCACGGACACCCTCCCCAGGCGCAGACCGACTGACGCCCCCACCCGCAAGTCCCCCGGACCCGGAAGAGCAAGACCCCGCCGCCGCCCTGCAGCTCAGGCACCAAGTCTCCTTCCTCCATCCCTCAGGCCCCCACTCCACAGGTGCCCCCACCACACCCTGCCCCAGGTTCCCCACCCACAGATACACCATCCCCAAAAGGATCAGGCCTTCTCCCCTGCCACTTGCTCTTCCGGCCCCACAACCCCCGCTGCGCTTGTCTGTGCCACTGGTGTGGTGAGGGTGTCCTCCCCCTCTGTCCTGCCCACCTTACCTGATCCCCATTCTCCTCCCCTGGAGGTAGGCACTGCAGTGGAGTCCACTACCACCCTGTCTGACTTGGGCACTGCAGTGGCGAACCTGTCCACTCCATCTGCACGGTCCACTGCAGTCGTGCCGGCACCCACACCATCTGAGTCATGCCCCCAGTTGTGCCGGCACACACCATGTCAGACACCTCCACTGCAGTTGTCAGTGGCTCTCCAGCACCCACCACCCCTTCCCTGCCTCCTCCTGGTGAGCCCTGATCCTGTCCCTGCGGTGCCTGGCCTGCCCCCCAGTATGCCCCTCCTAGGGGATTGTCCCTGGTTTTTATCAGTGCAGGCATGCGTAGGGTGACATCTGCCACTGTCACCCTGTTTTGACTTTCATGATGGACTGGCCATTGGCCTTTGTTTATTTTTTAAATGACTTCAAGTTTCGAACACACATATGCTGAATAAAGCAACTTTCTGTTCTCTAGTGCTTTTGCTTCTGATGTACATGATGTTGATGATGCTAACCATGCCCTTGCTGCAGTGATGGTGATATTTGGTCTCATGAAAATGAAGTGTTACTGTGCCGGAACCCATGTGGTCCAGGGGGACTGTGTCCTATCCTGTGGTGTATCCATGTCATCCTTAGCAGCATCTGAGGGTGTCATGTTTTCAATATTTGGCAATGGGATTTCCTACTTACATTTGCAATGTCACATCTGTGGCTTCCACCCCTGCACATCTGTTGTGCTTGCCATTGTTCAATTAGTCTAGTTCCCTGACCGTGTGGCCATCTCCACTGGACATGCAGGTTTGGGCATCAATGGGGAAGGACTCATCTGTGTTGTCAGTGCGACTTGCTATACATGTGTGTTGGATCTGTGCTGATGATTTCGTTGACACTCCCATGACCAGGCTGATGTGACGGGAGCCTTCATTTGGTGCTAATTGTTGACTGTGTGACCAAGTGTTCTGCTGACATGATGGAGCCCTACTGATGCGACATATGGCACAGCTTTCCTCACACAGGAGTGGAGTCCCCTCATGGCAGTGTGTACTCCTGTGACATCGCCTGCGCCCAAGGTGTGTGTTGTATGAGCATGTCTGTGTGTTCACTTCCATGTTGCTGTGCATGCTGGGATCCCTAGTGATGTTCCTGTTTGTGATGCTTGCTGAGTTGACCTATGTTCCCCCAAAGTCTTCTCCTGGGTTCTCTGTGATGTGGGTGCATGGCACATTACTGGTCATCAGGGTGTCACCCATAGGTGTGTTTGCTGTCAGGGCTGAGTTTGTGGGCAGACGCTGATGGGTCACAGTCAGGATTCCCTTGGCACTTGTTGTTTACACCTGTCATGTGATTTCCGGTTTGTGTTAGCTGTCATTGGTTGTGACACGTTGTGTGTGTGACTGCTGGCACTCCTCAGGGTCAGGGCTGCAATGTTGGTAGTTGTCTATGTGTGTTCTTTGTGGGTGACCTTGGCTTCTTCATTGGTGTGTGACTGTGGCAGGGATCCCATTGGTTTGTGTGGTATTGCCGTCATGTCCATGTACAGCGTAGTGTGCAGTGTGTCAGACATTCAGGAGTCTTGTTGAGTGGCCATGTGTGATGTGTTTCTGCACCTTGGTTCCCACCACCCCCTGGGATTGTCATGGGTGCATGTGCAATGTCACCAGTGCATGTGAGCTTCACTGCTGCACATTGTTGGAGGTCGAGGTGTGTGGTGTTGAGTGTGTGCAGATGAGAGTTGTTGCCCGGCTAGTCCCCTGCCTCCATGTTGCCCTTGGCTTACTGGCCGTGCTGATTGATTTGTGCTTGTGTAGGTGTGATGGTAGTTTGTTGCTCAGGACACATGACTGTGGTTCACAGTGTGAACGACATCTAGCTTTGTCATCAGAGTGGGATTGTAATGCAGCCCAGGGTCACCACATTGTGGGGGCCCAAGGGGTAGTGCTGTGGAGTCTCTGTGTCTTGCTGTGTCAGTTGCTGTTCCTACATGCTTGTGTGACATGTGTGATTTGTGCTCCCTCTCATCTGACAATGCCTGATTGCCCACATAGGGGATTTGGATCCATGAGTTGCCTTTGTGTGGCACTGTATGCACATCTGTGTAATTGGTATTCAGGCCTCCTCATGTGTTGTGTGGTTGCCTGGGGACACTGGTACCCCCCTCACCTGTTGTGTTTGATGTGCAGTGTGGGTCTGCCTGTTTGTGTTTGTGCATCTGCACCACTGCATTGGCATATCTTTAGTGTGCCATTGGCTGTATGTTGTTTGGTGTGTTTCCCCTGCTGTCCCTGGGACTCCTAGGTCATCAGTCAGCACAATGATCATTGTTTGTGTGTCCCATTGCTGCCATGGTATGGTATCTGTTCACCTCACATCTACAGTCTCCACAGGGTATCTGCATTTGTGTGCCCATTGGTGCAAATATGTGGGTCTGCATTCTGATGGTCACTTCTGTCATTGTGTCATTGATGAATGTTGACAGTGTCAGCCCCCATGGGTGATGTTTGTCTGCACATGGCCAAAGGTATGTCTTATTTGCACTGCACTGTTTGCCTCCCCCAATCTATGTTGCTATGGGACACAAGCACTACTTTGCCACTGATGTGTTTGTTGTTCTGTGACCAGGAATCATCCATGCAGTTTGGCAGTTGCAGCTTTTTCTTTGTCAACACTTACATTTTGGTCACTGTGATGATGGGGGTTTGGACCCCATTGCCACAATGTTCAAAATGTGCTTCAGCTATGGACCCCACACTTACATTTTGGTCACTGTGATGATGGGGGTTTGGACCCCATTGCCACAATGTTCAAGATGTGCTTCAGCTATGGACCCCATACTTACATTTTGGTCACTGTGATGATGGGGGTTTGGACCCCATTGCCACAATGTTCAAGATGTGCTTCAGCTATGGACCCCACACTTACATTATGGTCACTGTGATGATGGGGGTTTGGACCCCATTGCCACAATGTTCAAGATGTGCTTCAGCTATGGGCCCCACACTTACATTTTGGTCACTGTGATGATGGGGGTTTGGACCCCATTGCCACAATGTTCAAGATGTGCTTCAGCTATGGACCCCACACTTACATTATGGTCACTGTGATGATGGGGTTTTGGACCCCATTGCCACAATGGTCATGGCCTGCTTGCATTGTGGGGGCCACACACATTTATGTGTGGCACATGTGATAGGGGGTCACATTGTAGGTTCAAAGTCATGTTCAGTGTTGTAGGCATTTGACACAGTCTACACACGCTTGTCATGGTGTTGGGGGATGTCTTTATGTTGCATTCTTTATGTTGGTGTGTGCTTGTGGTGTCATGTATTAGCCATCCTGTGAGTGGGGGTGTTGTTGGTGGTAGGCATCCAGCCCTCCATGGGTAGGGGTGGTAGTAGTGGTAGGCATCTGGCACCACATGGGTAGAGGTGGTAGTAGTGACAGGCATCCAGCACCCCCTGGGTAGAGGTGGTAGTAGTGACAGGCATCTGGCACCCCTGGGTAGAGGTGGTAGTAGTGGTAGGCATCTGGCACCCCTGGGTAGAGATGGTAGTAGTGGTAGGCATCTGGCACCACCTGGATAGAGGTGGTAGTAGTGGTAGGCATCTGACACCCCTGGGTAGAGATGGTAGTAGTGGTAGGCATCTGGCACCCCTGGGTAGGGGTGGTAGTAGTGGTAGGGCATCTGGCACCCCTGGGTAGAGATGGTAGTAGTGGTAGGCATCTGGCACCCCTGGGTAGAGATGGTAGTAGTGGTAGGCATCTGGCACCCCTGGGTAAGGGTGGTAGTAGTGGTAGGCATCTGGCACCCCTGGGTAGAGATGGTAGTAGTGGTAGGCATCTGGCACCCCTGGGTAGAGGTGGTAGTAGTGGTAGGCATCTGACACCCCTGGGTAGAGATGGTAGTAGTGGTAGGCATCTGGCACCCCTGGGTAAGGGTGGTAGTAGTGGTAGGCATCTGGCACCCCTGGGTAGAGATGGTAGTAGTGGTAGGCATCTGGCACCCCTGGGCAGAGATGGTAGTAGTGGTAGGCATCTGGCACCCCTGGGTAGAGGTGGTAGTAGTGGTAGGCATCTGACACCCCTGGGTAGAGATGTAGTAGTGGTAGGCATCTGGCACCCCTGGGTAGAGATGGTAGTAGTGGTAGGCATCTGGCACCCCTGGGTAGAGATGGTAGTAGTGGTAGGCATCTGGCACCCCTGGGCAGAGATGGTAGTAGTGGTAGGCATCTGACACCCCTGGGTAGAGGTGGTAGTAGTGGTAGGCATCTGGCACCCCCTGGGTAAGGGTGGTAGTAGTGGTAGGCATCTGGCACCCCTGGGTAGAGATGGTAGTAGTGGTAGGCATCTGGCACCCCTGGGTAGAGGTGGTAGTAGTGGTAGGCATCTGGCACCGCCTGGGTAGAGGTGGTAGTAGTGGTAGGCATCTGGCACCCCTGGGCAGAGATGGTAGTAGTGGTAGGCATCTGGCACCCCTGGGTAAGGGTGGTAGTAGTGACAGGCATCCAGCCCCCATGGGTAGAGGTGGTAGTAGTGGTAGGCATCTGGCACCCCCTGGGTAGAGATGGTAGTAGTGGTAGGCATCTGGCACCCCTGGGTAGAGATGGTAGTAGTGGTAGGCATCTGGCACCCCTGGGTAAGGGTGGTAGTAGTGGTAGGCATCTGGCACCCCTGGGTAGAGATGGTAGTAGTGGTAGGCATCTGGCACCCCTGGGTAAGGGTGGTAGTAGTGACAGGCATCCGGGCCCCTATGTGTATATGTGGCATTGGTGATGGCCATCCCGCCCTATGGTGCTGCTGTTGCTGGTGTAAGTAATTTCTGCATCCCTCTGTGTGTGTGTGATATGTCGGGTACGTGTAGTTTGTTTTTGTGGTTGGTGCCTGGCTTACCTTCTGCGCCATACGCGTCCGTGCCTGTTCCGGTAGTAGTTGTAGAATATTGGTAGGATCGGAACGATGGGATTCATGGTTGGTTCGTCTCGCTCGCCTTTCTCGTTGCTTCGCCTCGTCCCTCGTCGCTGGCGTGTTCGTCTCGTAGCCGTGGATCGTGTTGTGGCGCGAATCGGAGCTTATGTGCGCCTCTCCCGGATGCTTTGACGTGCCGTGCGTAGCGACGGGTTCGGGCGCGTACGGGAAGCGCATCGTACTAGTCCGGCCGGACGGGGCTGCATTTTGGCTTCTGTGCGACTCGATTCTGCGTTTCCGGATCCGGCTCGGTCGGGGAACAGGACCTGGATTGGGTGAGTACGACTGGGTCGGAATCTGTGCTGTTGTGCGCATCGTACTTGTTCGCTCGGATTAATGTGCGGATCGGTCGGGAAACAGGCATTCGCATGGCTTTTTTCCCGACCGAATGGTGTTAGGTGCGCCTCCGACCGAGATCGGAATCGGCCCCTAAATTTCTAATAAAAAATAAATATTTTTTTCCATTAATTCATTATAAACTTTCAAAATTTAGTTTCCTAATTTTTAAAAAGCACTACCCACCCTTATCCCCTACAAACACATCACGCTCATAAAACATTTCATAATTTAAAATATTTAATTTAAAAAAACATATTTTACAATTATTTTAAAAACACTCCCCACCCTTATCCCCTAAAAACCCAACATCCCACTCTTAAAACAACATTTCATAATTTAAATTATAAATTTTTATATTTTTTTAAAAATTTACAAAATATTTTAAAAACACTCCCGAACCTTATCCCCTAAAAAGCCAACATCCCGCTCCTAAAACAACATTTCATATTTTTAATTTGCAAATATTTTAATTATTATAGATTTTTTTTTTCTTATATTAAAACACCCCCCACCCTTATCCCCTAAAAACCCAACATCCCGCTCCTAAAACGATATTTCATAATGGAAATTATTTAAAAAAAAAAAAAAAAATGTAATTAAAAAAAAATATTTTTAAAACACTACCCACCATTATCCCCGAAAAACCCAACATCACGCTCCTAAAACAACATTTCATATTTTAAATTTTCAAATATTTTAATTATTATAATTTTTTTACAATTATTTTAAAACACTCCCCACCCTTATCCCCTAAAACCCAACATCCCGCTCCTAAAATTTATGTAACATTTATTTTTTTAACAATATACTACAACTATTATTACATTAAAAACAACAATGTTTTAATATAAAATAATACTATGGCGATATTTTAAAAAAACGATATTTTATACATTCTATATTTTTTTTCTCGATATTTTTAAGAACACTAACAAACTATATTTTTTAAAAACGATATTTTGATTCGATATTTTATACTTCGATATTTTATAAACAAAACAAAAACGATATTTTTAACATCGATATATATAACATCGATATTTTAGTATTATCGATATACTAAACTCGATATTATTGTATATCGATATTAAAAATTCGATATTGTGACTAGTTACCATCATGATTGCCTAGCAAGGACACTATGTACCACAAGGTTAAAATCTAAGCATTCAAAGTGGTCACCACCATTTGCAAGTCTTGTGAGAGTTCTGTGACTCCATTGAAAATAAAGTCCTTCTTGTCTTCTCTCATGCATCTAGCGTAGCGCATCCATCAGAATTGTGAAGCATCTTTCCAGGTGGCACCCACACTCTGTAAACTCTGCCATGCTCTTCTGCTCCTGAAGACATCATGTCAGAAGGTTCAGAATAATATGTCTCTGCGTGCTGCTGGACGCAGAGGTAAGAGTGCCCCCATCCTGACTTTTGGCTGCTTTCCGTGGGAAAGACAATTAAATTGGAAATTATATTGGTTGATACTTAGCAACAGAACTAGGCTCTCAAAAGCCATGGCCACGGCGGACACAGATTACAAACAAACGGAAATGCTCAGTGACTTTATACCATGACAGGGTACAGCCCGGGTGGTTCAATTCCTTTGAAAGCACCAAGAGTTGTTAAATTGAACGGGCGGCTAGGTTTGAGTCTCGGCATCGGCTCAAAAACATATAAATTGAGTAAATCACCTAATCGCCCTGAAAACAATCATGTTAAGCGCTCCAATACCTTCGGGTCGAGTTTTCACTAGAGGGGAAAGAAGCACCAAGCACAAGGGGGGTGGGAGGGGCTGCAATGCTTTATGCGCTCCACGGAAACATGGCAGAACAGCATTGGAAAGAAAAATGTAAAAAACAAAGAGCAACTCGGGAGTAGGTGGGAGCGTGCATGCAGGAACATGGGAGGAGGTGGGAGGAACGAATGCTGCATTAAAATGCAAGCAGCTACCGCCACCGAAGTTGAACACAGGCAAACAGTAACACGAGCAGGAAAGAAATAAAAAAAGAATCCCCCAAAGAATAGATAAACAACCAAAGCATAAAGATACAGTACTTGGTCCCTGCTCTGTGAGAGGAACAAAAGAGGAAAATGAGGGACAAAGAGGCAGGACTGGCCACTAGCAAGCAAGGATTTTTAATACAAGAGGTCTTGAATGCTCGGGGCGTGGCTTGCCAGCTGAAGATGGCGGACACGTGAGCGATGAGCTCCGCACCGGCCTGGCATTTATCTGGCAAATACTGGCAGAAATCCTCTCTTGCTGCCCTGGGGCAAGTGGGCTGACCTCGGAGGGCTATCGCCGAGAGGATAGCTGCAGCGTGGGAACCCGTGCCTGCAGCTGAAGCCGTACACGCAACTGTGGGGTCTGGACTGGCCCGAGGCCTTTGCCTCCATCCCAGGTGTGGCGGGACTGCCGTGGTGCATCACCCCAGGGGCTTCGCTAATCCCCTGGCGCCCAGAGGTGGGACTGCTGATGCACCCTGCTGGCCCGGGCCCGCTGCCTCCACGCCCCGGACAGAGTGAACGGAGAACCGGAGGCAGGCGAAACCCGGCACGTCCTGTGGCAGAGGCCTGGGAGAGGCCCGCGATGCGGCTGGGCCTGAGGCATGTCGCACTGGCTGGATCCGGCCAGAGGGGTCATCCTGGGGCAGCCGGGAGTTTGTGAGTGCGATCGCCACTTTTTTTTTGGGGCCCAAATCGGGGTCCGGTGCTGGGTGGGGGCATAGCGACTGGGCCCCTACCTGCCCCTGGCAGCTTCTGGAGCCCGAGGCCCTGACGCAGTGACCGGGGAGGTTGGATTGCCCCTGCATCCTTCGATTGGTGGTCCGGTGTGGTGCCTGGATTGGAGAGCGACCCTGGCTGGGCGGGCCCTCCCCCGTACCTGCAGCGTTCTACCTTTGCAGTGCTAGGGGGTGTATAGGAGGCTGCTGAGACTATATGTGGGTCACGGAGTGCAGTGGAGCTGCAGCTGAGCGACCTATGCGTGGCTCTTGAGGAGGCTGGGCCTGGAGTGTGGGGGCAGCTGGAGGAATACCCCGGGGCCGCGTGGAGCTGGACAGTGTGAGCCTCTAGTACTCGGGTCTAGTTCGAGGCTCGGCGATTTTGCGGTGGGATGCTGTGAAGGGGCTGGGTCCCGTTGCGCCACCGGCCTGCTAGAACGAATCCCCTGGAGGGCAGAGCAGTTGTGATGGGGGTGGGCCACCCTTGGAGCACTGGCTGGACTTGCGGTGATTTGAGAAACTACAGTGGCCATGACCACGGTGTCTGCGTCCTGGACGGCCATCACTTCAGGGCCGTGAGGGGCTGACATTTAAGCGCTGCCTGTGGGGATAATAGTTGGACACTAGCCATTACTCACTTTCTCCCGTGGTGAGCGCAATCTTACATCTGAGGCCGTCGGGCCTAGACGCACTGGTGGATCTGGAGGGCCCCCCCCCGTTGACTTCTGGTGTGCGGGCAGATCCGCGAAGAAGTACAGGAGATCGGTGTGTTGAGGGAACCTGCTTTTGGACCTGGTGGGGTTGGGCTGAGGGACACCGCTCTGAGGCCCCCACATACCCTGCGTTCCTCAGAAGCTGTAGAAATGGGTAAAACAAGGGCAAAGCCCACTGGGGATGCCCCAGAACTGGAATATGACTCTCAGGAACAGGCACGGGGCAACCTAAAGACCCAACCGAAGGGGGATCCCATCCAACAACAATTGTCCAGGATACTGGAGGCTATCTCGGACACCAAGGCGATGCTACACCAGGACATTAGTACCGTATCTGTGGGCCGGGGGCTCCTCCGTGTGGAGCACCAAAAGCTAAATGAAAGGGTGAAGGTGGTGGAAGAGGGACTCGAAGAACTATCCCCAGCGCATAAAGCCCTCACACAGTAGGTAGCAGAACTCAATGACAGGATCCGAACATCAGAGCGTAGGGCGGAGGATGGAGAAGGCCGCAGCCGACAAAATAATATACGGATCCTTGGCCTACCTGAAGGGATCGAGAATGGTAATATGGTGGTGTACTTGGAGCCGTGGCTCAGCACTGTGTGGCTCCCAGGGCTTTGACATCGTTTTACACCCTCGAAAGGGTGCATCAAGTGCGGGCCCACCCACCAGCACTGGGCTGCCCCATGCAACAAGTGGTGGCCAAGCTGTTGCACTACTGGGACAGAGATATCCTGCTGAAGAAAGCCAGGTCAGATGGTCCCTTTGTGGTTAAAAATGCTAAGGTCTCAATGTTCCCGGATTATACCCTGGACGTTCAACGGAAACGTGCCTCGTTTTTGGAAGTGAAGTGAACACTCCGAGAGGAAGGCCTCCAGTATTCCCTCATATTCCCTGCCCGGCTCAGCATTATCCTGGATGGCAAGACCCACTTTTGTGATGACCCCAAGGAAGCCTGGGACTGGATAGAGGCGTATCGAACTGGGACTCCCCAGACTGTGCAGAAGCTCCATCAAGCAGCGGAACCCCGTAAATACAGGAAGCGGCCAAAAAAAAGACCCGAATGTATTGCATCAAAGAAGCCAAGCCCCTCACAGACCGAACAAGAGAGAGCGGCGGCGCTGCAGGCGGTGGCTGAGATCGTTTGGGATGGTGGTTCCCCATCAGAGGTGGGATCGTGCCCCTTGAAAGCGACTGAAGGTTCAGACTCGGACACCTCTGACAAAGCTAGCTTTGACCTGCCAGTAGTGACCCCGAAGATGGCAGATGAAATCATTTAACTAGTGTGCCCACATGGTTAGCGGCATGCTTGGACCCTCCGGGGGGGCCAACACTGCCCGAGGCAGTTAATGTCCTACCTTGGCTGGATAAACACTGAGGCCGGTGCATGAGGCACCGCTCCGCATCTCATCGTTCCTCACAGACTCGCACCGCACACCACGGTGCGCTCACTTGTGCGGCCGCAACCCCCCGGAAGGCCCCTACTGTGGTTGGTCTGGGCCTCTAACAGCTTTCATAACGATTAATTTTGAGTTTGGGCAGATGGCCGTTGCCAGTATGCTCTGGGACTGGGGAGTTGTTGATTGTTGGGACCTTTTTTTGTGTTTGATTTGCTTTGTTAGCCATGCAGGCGGGGACCCACTAATTTACCTTTTTGATCACATGGGCTGGGCGAGGGACATGGAAGGAGTGGAGGTCGGGAAAACGTAGGATGCTGACACAGCTACAAGACGTGAAGTTTCTCACATGGAACATTAGGGGGATGGGGTCAATGTTCAAACGCCACAACATACACAACTACCTGAAGCGTCGATGTATACCAATAGCGATTTTACAGGAGACTCATCTTATTCAGGGGGAGGTGGAAAAATTGCGTAGGAGATGGAGAGGACAGATATTTGCCACCACATTCTCAGCATATGCCCGGGGGGCGCTGATATGGATACGCCCAGGGGTCCCATTCAAAGCTACAAGCACCTTAATCGACAAGGAGGGCAGATATGTCCTCCTTGCGGGGAGATTACTGGGACAAGAGATTACACTAGGTTGTTTATATGTGCCCAACCACGATCAACTGACCTACATGACCTCTCGCTCTGCGCATATAGCTGACATACAAATGGGACATGTGATTTTGGGAGGGGACCTCAATTATGTGGCTGACGTGGTGCTGGACCTCTCCCACCCCCCTCTTTTGGGAGCGCAGCCCCTTAGGGCGGCGGCGGGGTTGCGGGAGTGGATGGCCCACTGGGACCTGCAGGATATTTGGAGGCTTCATCATATGGGGGACAAGGAATATTCCTTTTATTCCCATATACATCAACTTCACACGTGGATAGATGCATTTTGGTGCTCCCCGGGCGTCAGCGGCTCCATTAGGCATACAGAATACTTGGGTCGGACATTTTCAGATCATAGCCCACTGTTACTGTCGTATCAACCATGTGGGCAGCGGACTCCGATTCCCACATGGAGACTTAACCGCCTGTCGCTGGAGGACGAAGCGTTTGCGGGATCCCTGCAATCCTAGATACGTATTTCGCTGATAATGCACGCTCAGCGTCCTCAACATTAGTAGAGTGGGAGGCATTCAAAGTGGTGGTGAGGGGACATTGTATGGGATAAACAACTGAAATACAGTGGGAGCTACACCGGGAGCTCCTGGCTGTGGAGGGGTAATTGCCGACACTAGACAATATCCACGGTAGTGGAGTACAGGCACATCCACGGCTACTTGCCACACAACAACGGTATGATGAGGCCCTTGAGAGACTTTGATCGCACGATTATAGGGCATATATGGACAGGGTGCAGAATGGAGAAGGGAAGGCTGGTCGCTTATTGGCGTGGCTAATTAGACCGGAATCCCAGGATTCTACCATTACTCGCATTAAGACCGCAATAGACACAACTGAATTTGACCCAAGTAAGATTAACGGCCTCTTTCAAGGGTACTATGAACAGTTATATACCGCGCCTCGGGAGACCCCCTAGGCGGAGCTTTGTAATTTCCTGGCTCCGTTGTGCCTTCAAACAGTGGTTACTGTGTCGCAGAGGAGTTGGGTGGCCCTGTCACCATACAAGAAGTCCGGGGCGCCATTGCCTCACTGACTGGTGGTAAAACACTGGGCCCGGATGGCCTCCCGGATGAGTTCTACACGAAATATGCGGCTGGATTGGCCCCCACCAAGTGGCTAGGTACGCTGAGGCTCTACAGTTAAGACATTTACCGGACTCTACAAACAATGCACTAGTGGTCCCGCTTTCCAAACTGCCGGGCCCAGACGTCGGGGTAAAAGACTTCAGACCCCTGTCTATGCTCAATACCGACTTTAAGATATTAAGTAAAGTCCTGGCGTTTAGATTGATCCCTTACATAAAACAGCTGATTCATCCTGATCAGAATGGGTTCATCCCCTTGCGCAATACCTCGTATAACTTGCATAGATTGTATTCGGTGCTCTATCACCCGGACGCCAGGCCTCTCCTACAAGCTGCTTTCCTGTCGGTAGACCTGGAAAAGGCGTTTGACACTGTGGACTGGGACTATCTACTCGAGGTCATGCAGAGACTAGGGTTGGGAGCAGGATGGGTGAAATGGGTAAGATTATTATACACCCACCCCACGGTGCAAGTTAAGATGGGCAAGACTATCTCCCCACAATATGTGATAGCGCATGGCACCCACCATGGGTGCCCACTATCTCCGCTTTTGCTCGCATTGGCAATAGAGCCGCTGGCCGCGCTCTTTCGCCGGGGCAGGGAGGGTTTGGGTCTGACGCTGAGCAGTAGAGCCCTTATTATATCCCAATATGCGGATGATCTATTGATCTACCTTGGTGAAGCTGTGAGGGGAAGGGAAACTGCCTTTGGGCTACTGGATGCTTTTGGAACATTGTCGGGCCTCCGGGTTAACCGGCGTAAAACATACCTGTTCCCGATTGCCGGTCCACTTCCCAGACCCCGGGAGCTTTCAGCTGATCACAATTAGACACCCGATACATTTAAATATCTGGGCATTCAGATTTTCCATGCACTGGATGACTTAAAAGAGGGTAACTTAGATTGGGCGCTACGGTCACTCCGCTCTAGTGTCACCTTTTGGAGCTCATTGCGACTTCCCCTGATGGCCAGGATTTCCTTGACCAAAATGTTCATGCTTCCCCCCTTCTGTACTTTTTTGCTAAAGTGCCAGTGCTAATGCCCGCGAGCTGGTTTCGCCTGCTGGACGCACTGGTACGGGACCTTATATGGGGGGATGGGAGACGAAGAGTGTCAATACAAACCTCACAACGCCCTATGCGGATGGGGGACTCGAGGTACCGGACTTTGGCTGCGCAACTGTACTGGGTGGCCCAATGGCTGGAGGGGGTGAACCAAGAGGGGACTTATTTGATGGAACAAGGACAACACCCACGCCTTCTGTTGGCAAGACTACTAAATCAGTCCACTAAAGTCCCCTATTATCCTTGACGTTACAAACAGTGTTGGAAACGTTGTGTGACAAGACTTCCGGATGTCCCAAGATACTCCCCAGCACTGCCACTAGTGGGGTTGCCCTAAGGAGAGCCTCAATTGACCCTTGGAGTGGGACAGCTAGCACCCTGGAAAGGGTCCGGGATTGAGAAGGTGGGGGACTGCTACAAGGACGGACTTCTGCTTCCTTTTGCAGAATTAGTTGATGGGTGTGGACTTTCGCAGGGTCAGTTTATCACATATGAGATACTGGTATGGACATTCAGGAGACTATGGGGTGTGAACAGGGAAGAACCGGAAACACATGCAGTGCTATACTCCCTAATCACACTGGGTACCGCAGGTCACCAAATTAAATGGTTCTATGTATCCCTTCTTGAAGTGTCCCTGCCCCCCCTGTTGAAACTAAGGGGTAAGTGGGAGAGACTTGTGGGTAGGGAACTCACTGACGCAGAATGGGGTAAAGTGCTAGAATCCCCCCGGAGAATTTATTGTAATACTCGACCAAAATACATCCAATTTAACTACATTCATATGTCTTATATGACCCCACATCGTCTTTTTGCTGCCTTTTGGGGTGAACCGAGAGGATGCCCGAAGTGCAGCCAGCTAGACGCGGGCTTCCTACACATGACTTGGGGCTGTGTTAGACTGCAGGCAAGCGGTGCTGGCCAAGATCAATGCTACGCTAGGACGTACACTTAATCCATCGATAGAGACCTGCCTGCTTGGCCTTTTCCATAGACCCCCTAAGCGTAAGGTGGGAAATAGATTTCTAGACCTGGCCTTGGCACTGGCCAAGAGATGAATCGCTGTGACATGCAAGATAGCTGCGGGGCCGCAGCTTAACATCTGGACGCAAGAGGTGACTAAATGGGCTGGAACTGAAGGCAGAGCTCTAAGGAAGGAGGAGTTAAAAGGTCTACGCCAGCACCCAATTGCTGACCTTTGGAAGGACATTCTATTCGCTTGGGAGCACCCGAGTCACCCCAGTAGCGCGGATGACGACATTGGGTCTTCTACAGACTAAGGCATGGGGTGTAGTAGTAGTAGTAGGGGTGGGGCGGGATAACCTACAGTAGTCGTGTGAGGCAAATATGAGCACTTCATCGCCCTCCCCCCTTTCTTTCTCCCTCCCCCCCTGTTCTCCATGTGTCGCGCTACGGAACACATGACTACATTCGACACGGCTGGGGGTCGGGTCCGTACTG
Source organism: Calotriton arnoldi (assembly GCA_963921515.1). Taxonomy (NCBI): domain Eukaryota; kingdom Metazoa; phylum Chordata; class Amphibia; order Caudata; family Salamandridae; genus Calotriton; species Calotriton arnoldi. The sequence continues at coordinate 130,803 of CAWUFW010014780.1, forward strand.
ACTTGCTGGAATTCCACAACCCCCACCGCCCTTAAATTGCCTCTCATATAAGCTCTGAGGTCCCATAATCTGCACTAGTTGAGTTTTTCCTTTTTTTCTTAGCTTATGCTTATTTAGTTGCATACCTGTTATGCTGTCGCAAACAGGACCATAAGATGGCGATACATCATTTCCCACCTGATCAACATGACCCCAGAATGAAGGGGGCACGCCACTTACCAAGGGCACTGGCCGTGTGAGATATACAACCCGACACAACTTAATGACTCACTGATTTAAGTGGGCGGGAATCGTTGGCCGCTGAGAGGGCCCCTTGCATTCACATAATGGCAGTCACCTACGAATTTTATTACTTTTGTATATTGCTGCCACTTGTTGTATTTCATGTGCCCAAAGAAAACGTACTAAGAAATGCCACTTGCTTATATTAAAATGTAATGTTCGATAATAAAATGCCAATAAAGATATCTTTAAAAAAAAAAGAGGTTGTGAATGCTCGAACTAAAAACACGTGCCACTCTAAAAATGGTGGTTTCATCCAAGAGAGAACAAATGTTCATCACTTGGTACAAGTAGTAAGAAGTAAGTTTATTCTCAAGATGCCTCATATACCACCATTCACACCAACTCTTCTAGATACTGGTTCTACTAATCATAAGATACATGGAACTCACCTTATGTCATAACATTCTATATATGTGGGTTCCTTACATATGACGCATCTTCCCTTTATACAGAGAATAAATAAAACAAACATATATGTAGTAATGCAGCAAACTGTACAAAAGAAAAATCTTTACACACAAAATAGATTTACATTGCTACTTACATTGAAATAAGTACCACCAAGGGTATATTGAAAAAAATGTACAGTGAGCAAAGTAACACATAGGGTAAATATGCAAGATTATTCTAAAATTTACTCAAGGATTAAACTTTTACACGTCTAGTGACACAGCAGTAAATTTTAGATATCTTGGAGAGTTCACAATTCTGCTGTTCTACCTCAGATTAGAATATTTCTCTGCCACACCCTCATCTTTTTTCCTACTTTGCATGTTTTCCCTACTATGACACACCATGGCCCATATTTATCATAGTCTTGTGACGCAACACAAAGGTCAGATTTATCAAGCCATGCAAGGTCACTGTACGAGACTCTGCATGGCTTGATAAATCTGGAGCGCAAATTACTGCCTTGCGTTACTCTGCACCAGGGAGGCATTCCATGGGTGAAGGGTGGGTGTTCCCACGCACCCACCCATGGATTTTGGCGCATTCCCAGATTTACCATGAGTGGTAGACCTGGGAATGTATCAAAATGCTATACTACCCGAGAGGAGGCACAACAGGGAGAAATAACTTTATTTCTCCTTATTTTTCCTCTTTCGTGTGTGCTGCATTCTGCAGCGCACATAGAAAGAGCAAAATGCCTCTGAAGAGTGTTTTTGTGCAAGAAGGTGTCCATTCCTGCACAAAAACAATTGTACCTACAACACAGGCACCCTTGCACCATGATGCAAGGGTGTTTGCGTTGGTGCAAAGCAGCACATTGTGCGCCAGCACATGGAAAGTACAGAAATGCACCATATAATGTTAAATACAGCACATTCCTGCCCTTTCACGCAGAGCAGCAAGGTAGCTTGCTGCGTTGCACAGTGTGAAAGTATCATATATATGCCCCCAAGTCTTTTCTCCAGAGCACTCCCCTTTTCACAACTATAACCCTGTTAAAGTTCTGTTGTCACATCATTCATAAGCAATTGAAGTACAAGGATTGGTCTGGAGTATTTTGACTAATCCTTCATGCAATATGGGTTCTTGATTCTTACTAAGTCAGCAACCCTTACTTTTGTCACCATGCTTCTTGTCAAACCATCTTTTCCTTTTTTTCATCGTCATCTTTTCAAACTTTCTCCATCTGTCTTCTGATCCATTGACATCATTCTTATCATTCATCAATGAAGAACATAATATTGAATTGGGTTAAACAGATCTTTGCCTGCGACTGAGTGTAGAGTCAATCTATACCTTTCCATACTCAATAAGAAAGGCTCTCTTCAATTTTTACCATTGTTCTTAGCTAGCCGCGTTGGTTCCTTGAATACTCTGATAAGCCCCTCAACCATTCCATTGGTCTCTGGGTGATAAAGAGCACATTTCTATGTTTAGTCTAGTTGTAACCCATTTTTGGCTCTACTGCAGACATCGCTTAAAAATGTATACGAGTTTCCACACTATTAACTATAAAAAATTCTGGCCATCTGGAATACATATCCGACAACACAATGACATATTGCTGTCCTTCTTTTCTCGTCATTGGTCCTAAAATGTCCAGTGCCAAACAAAATCCTGCCAACGTTTGACTGGTGAATTCCTAGTAACCATAGGCTTCATCCTAGATTTGCAAATGTTATAACTCCATAGACATTCAAAACAGCCTCTAACTGTTCTCTCATACTGAAAACATGAACACTGAATTGCATGTGCTGTGGAATCTCAAAAGGAGAATGGGCATGCTGATAAGGTACACAGTATAAAATTGAAGAATCCTACAGAGAATGGCAGGAAGGATTTTATAAAGAAATGTTACTGGTGTGGTAATGTAGGTCATTTAGCTAATGATAAAGATTGTCCTTCTTGGAAGGTTACATGCAAGGGTCGTGGGAAAAGGGCGCAAAATGCCAAAAACTGTTGAACTAGACGGTATACAGAGAGGATCAGAGAAATTGGGATAGAGAGAGAAACTTTCCCTGGAGATTTAGACTGTGGAGAGATTGTACTGCAAATACATAGGGGTTGTAAGAATGGCCCCATAGATGTGGTAAAAGTATCTGGAGCTGATGTGCGAATGTTGTATGACTCAAAAGCCAATATAACTCTGATTCCCAAAGACTTTTTCATGAAATGTTGGAAAAAACCAACTAGATTGTTTAGGCCAGACATCAAGCCCTTAGCCAATGGAGCGAAATCAATAAAGCTCGAAGGATATTGTTATGGTAAGTTAGGAAATAATGGGAGCATCACTGCAGGGAAAATATATGTATCTACAAAGGGTGTCAGTATTTATTAGTTGGGATTATAAAAAGGATATGAGACTAATTTTAGATTCCAACAGGGTACCATCTATCAAATTGAGAGAAATAGTAGAAGACAATACGGTAGGAAATGATGATGGCATGATCAACAGAATGCTGACAGAGTACCCCAAGGTGTTTGGTGACAAGCAAGGATGTCTTAGAGGTTATACTCATAAAATCGTTTTAAAAGATGGTGTTGGTCCGGTAGTAAGTAAGATAAGAGGGGCCCCAGTAGCAGTCAAAGATGCCATGTGGGTAGAAGTGGAACAAATAAAAAATGTAGGCATAATTCAAGAGGCGGAAGCAGCTGATTGGTTGGCTCCTGTGGTAATTGTACACAAACCCACAGGTGAAGTGAGGTTGTGCATTGAGCTCAGAGGTTTGAATAAGTGTGTAAAAGTGGATAGATATCCACTGCTGTGCATCTCTGATATGTTATCCTCATTAAAAGGAGCTAAAATATTCTTGACATTAGATTTAACATTGGCGTACCACTAGATTAAACTCTTTGAACTATTCAAGGAACTAATAGCATTTATTACCTCCTTCAAAGAGCTCAGGTACCTAAAACTGCCCTTCGGTCTCATCTCTGCAGCATCAGTTTTTCAGAGAGCTGTGGAGCAAGTACTGATGGGTATTCCAGGAATAAAAGTATACCAAAGTGAGGCTTAGGCAGGGCCACTGGAATTATATGATTGTGCGGCAGCTGCAATTTTCGCATAATTATGGATCTGCTGCATTTGCAACATAATCCACCATCTGCTGCATAATCTGCAGAATTTCACAAAAAATTGTTTCTATCTCAAATAGTTCAAATGTTACTAAAAATGTAGTGACACATGTTGCCCCTCGGAGAAGGCCCTTTGCAAAGCTAGACTGGTCACCTTTCTGCTGCTTATTACTATGTTTTGGTATTAAATTGGTACTAATGAGGTGCACCCTACGCACAGACAGTGTTAACAAGTGTAAAAATGACAAAATAATCAAGTAATGCTATCAGAAAAAAGCTGCATTATGCAACATAATTTGCCTTTTCTTGCCACAGAATTTAGTCAACCCTTCCACATAATTTGGCCTTTTACTGCTGCATAATTTCAGTGGCCCTGGCCTTAGGCAAGTGCTCACTAGATTTACAAACAGTGGTTTCACTCTGAAATACTTGAAATGCAAAATTAGCAAACAAGAAATAATTTATCTTGGTCACAAGATAACAGAGAATGACATCACACCGAAGAATTAGTTACTAAATCAATAGGAGAATGGCCCTGTCCAGAAAACAAGCATGAACGAATGAGGTTTCTTGGAATGTCTCAGTAATACAATAAGTTTGCACTTAGACTTGCTAATTGCACTAAGAGCATGAGATTATTGTTAAAAAGGGAGTTGGTTTTATATGGTCTAAGGGGTGTTTATGTGAGTTAGTGGACATAAAAGGGAGTCTAGAGAATGTACCAGAGCTCTAATCTATGGTTATCTCTAGTATCAATCATGGCAATGCAATCCTCATCGGAGTCCCTAAATCCTCACTCACCCATGTCAAGGCTGTTATTGACTCCATGGCCCTCTTAATCTCGGACACCTGCAAATTTGATCACACCAGCCCAGTACAAAAAAACTTGTACTGACTCCCCACTGATGACCGAATAAAGCTCAAATTAGTGTGTATTATCTATAAAGCAATTCACAGTCCTCACCAAACTGCTTACGCTCTGCTATAAAAATCTTAGAAAGCAATAAACATCTTAGAAGTAGATGCATTCGCAGACATGAACCAAAACAAATCTGAAAATCAAGCTAACCAAGTCACAGCCCTTGCTGAAGCAGCTCCCACCCTCTTGAACTCTCTCCCTTCTGAAATGCACAGCAAAGAAGATCTACTGATCCTTTGTAAGAAGCTAAAAACCTTCTATTTTAACGGTTTTCTAAATTAACCCTGCATTTGATCGCTAACTCCCACTCTTTACTGACATTAGGTCCTAGCTTTTCATCCACTTTACCTCCTTATACCCTTCTGGGTGCCTCTCAACTCCGTCACGGCCTCAAGCCTGCCGCCGCTCTCTATCTTCATACTAACTCCCAAACTCCTATCTGTCCTCCTTGCCACCTCCTTTGTACTTCTTCGCCCCTCCTTTTCCCACCCTCCATCTTTACTTTTTTCAGGTTGTCCTGCAACCTCTCTCACTCCCTTTTATTAACTGCCTCCTTCCCACTAGTCTTGCCCCTCTCTCCTCCCCATCCTCCTTTCCCCTTCCCTCCTGCCTATTCCTCTTGCCACAACCCTAGTCCCAGTAGTTAATTTATAAAAAAACACAAGTGCTGGGTCTTTTACAAGGAGGCAGCTTGCATAGTACCAAATAGAGAGAGGATGTGGCATAATGGCCAGAGCTGCCCACTTCGGAGCTGGGGAACCAGTTTTGAGTCTCGGCCCCATCTCAACATCCTGTGATTCTGGGCAAATCACTTAATCTCCTCCGGCCTACCATAAATAAATGAGTCCTTAACTGGTGCTGATGAAAAGCGCTGGTGTTGATGATTAAATGCTGGTGCTGAGCACAGGAGCTCAAATTAAGCACTGCCTGGTTCTCTCCCTGACCTCCCCTTCCTGCTCTTTCAATAATTACTCTCAGTACGCTCTTGGGCCTCTTTCCACCCTCCTCCTCATCATCTTCCCCTTCCCGCTCCTGTTACAATGTCCACCATCAGTGCCCTCTCCCCACCTCCCCTTTCATCGTCCTCCCCCCTTTCCACACTGCTCTTTCAATACTCACTACCTGCTCCTGCTGATTCCCCATCCCGTACCCTTAACCCTCTCTGACCCATTCTTCTTTTCTTCCCCAATCTCCCTATCTCCGCTCTACTTCTCTTCTATTGTAACCCCTTCCCTCCTGACCTCCCTCCTCTCTACTCTGTTTCCTGTTCCTTCTGATGGAGCAAGGTTTCAAAAATGAAACTTGCTTGTACGCAATCCTCCTCATAGTATTAACTTATTAAACTTGTATTGTCAAAACTAACCTTTGCATTCACAAACACAAGAGGGACAGAAGCTTGCCTATGTGTTTTACTAATGAATAACGCTTGTCTGTAATCCAAAATGTCCGCTAAAGCGCAGGAACTTCATTGCGCATGTCGCAATCTGATCACATGGTGTGACGTCTTTCTTTGCTTGGTGGGAAACTTCTGCTTCTGCGCAGTGTGCACTAAAATGGCCGCTAAATGTTTTCACATGCTTCAGCTTGCTCTCATGTCATTATTAAATTGTCGTTTTCTTAATGCTACTAATGCAGGATAGTATTATAATTAATTGGGAATAGAGTAGGGAAAGTGGGCATACAGTGAAACATTTTATTTGTGATTTTAATATTTTCTTCTTGCACTTTTAGTAATTCGTAAACTTGGGCCTGGGTTGGTGACTTGAAACTCGAGAGAAAGATGGTTCTGCGCATGTGTCCTGTGTGCCTGCCAAGTGAAGTCAACTTGGACGTCTCCCAAGGCCATGACCCATTGGCCGAAGATGCTGTACTTTATGTTTCCGGTGGACAAAATGATACTTTTCCCTGTAAAATGTATAACATTTGTCGTGAGACGGGTGGGAAATAAAGCGAATGTATTAATCTGAAGGGGTGGGAACGTAAAGACAATAGGCTTTACAATTTAGGCCAAATCGATATGGTGCGAGAATCCACCCCTGTCCCTGTCCAATCAGAAGTAGTGGCCCCATATTTTAGCAACATTAAGGGGAGGTACATGGGCGTAGAAGGGTATAATAGAATATAGCATTAGTTAATTAGTGGGGGCATGCTTTCACGAAGAACAGGCGTCCATGCTGCGAGAGCGCTCTTAGCTCCAGACTGCCATGCTGATCGGTTGCTGACTGAATCCCTGTCCAGAAGAGGTCCTGAGGAGGGGGCGGCAGAGTCCATTAGAACGGGAGAATCGAGGAGAAGTCGAGTATCAGAAAGGGGAACGGCGCAGGCGTCGTTGTAGAGAGGTCACCGGTCCTGTCCTGATCCTGGAAGAAGTCTTTGCTCTTCATCCTTCCTGGGTTCTATCTTTTCCAACTCCTTGGCCAAGGGGCTTGGTTCTCGCATTTAGGTAACTATACTGCAACCTTTAGTTGCGCTGTTGTCTCTATCTTCTCCTCTTCCTTAAACACCGTCATTTATTAGCAAAATCATTTCTATGCTTTTTCTTGGGTATTTCAATCAAGTACCGTGTTTTCTGTATTTTACTCTGCTAAAATTTTAGATAAACATTTTTAAAACTTCCTGACTCAGTGATTATTTTAGGATTATGTACTATAATGAATGTCACTCATTTTAAACTTCCCAATTAGCAAAGGATCCATTGGTAAGTTATTACTCTTCAATCAGAAGGTAATTGGTAGCAGGGACTTTGATAAAGAGTACATCTGACACCCAGCGTAAGTATTAGTGTAGTGTGAATGTATGGGCCCAAGTGAGTATATGGTGTATGAATGTTGTTGGCTAATATTGAGCTGGATCACTTCCATCTCTTGCTTTCACCTCTCTTGTCCTCAACCCCTTTCCACCTGTCCTTCTCAGTTTTTATGTCTCTCCTCTTAGCCTGTTCATTGTTCTTCAGATGTTTAATGGAAGACAATACCGGCTCTTGTCATTTTGTTACATTGTAAAGAGTACTCACCCCCACACCCTCAAATAGAGCAGTGCTGTAGAAAAATGCAAAATAAAATAAATAAATTGTAGATATTTGCACATTTCTATAATGTGCTGTGGCTGTCATATTATACCAAGTTTGAATCTTAGAATGTGTTGTGACTGCATCACCTGCACTTGTGTTATGAAATTTGGAAAAGAATAAAAATCATTGAACTCTAGAAACGTCCGCCGTAGGTAATTGGTGGAGTGAAGGCAAAAGGGGCGACACTTGGTCAGATCCATCCTTTGTGGGGGGAAAAATGATAACTTGTTCAAAACTGCAAAGATAATATGGACTCCCATTCCTGGGTCAATATCATAAATGTATGCAGCCTCCTGGAATTGATTATCGGAATAGCTATTGGAACAATTCTTGGTTGTGGAGACTTTCTGGCCCTAATGGATATGATTAACCTTGCCACACTATCTAAGGAACTGGATTAATGCACTGATTACTTTTTTGATAAGTGTATAAATAACCAGGGGGCAGGAAAATTAAAGAACCTGGCCATTTCTGTGCCAAAATTCATAAGCCCTAGAGGGGATCTAATATTACCCTTTCTTTTCCATTATACCGCAGTAAGACTAAACTGATGGCTCCTGGAGGCAAATATGTATAATATTAGATGTATGATCTCCTTTGGCAACGGGGAGCATATGATTTAGAAATGACAGAAGCTGGGCATTTTTTGGACGCAAAAAATAAGTATGTCACTTAGTTGAAATTGAATTTATGTGCCAAAACAGCAGTATTAGCTCTACCTTTTAATTTCATGCTGTGCTGGACAAATGCTGATCGTTCCATTTTTCTTGGCACCTTAGCTGCTTGGCATATGATGGCTAAAAGATTGGAAAGACAAATTACTTCTTAATTTGACTGTGTGGATGTAGTACATTTGGATGATTACTGAGCTTGAAATGTATTAGTGTCAAAGGATGAGATTGTCTTTTCAGGATGGAAAGGCCCCTAAGGGGTGTACGGTCTCTATGTATAGTTGGGTGAGTCAGAGTCGCTGAGGGCATTTCTTTTGACAGTGTGAACACACATACACACTAAGATGCCCTCACGAGTACAATGTGGAAGGAAAAAGTGCTGTTAGAAATAGGTAGCATAGACGTCCACAGTCATGTGCAGATATTTCAAAAACCTGTTATTCCCTGTAGTCTTGTCACAGCAATGAGAAACAAAACTTGATTCCCACAGATTTTATGTAATAATGCTCAGCCCCGGAGCTCGAACCCACTCCTTCAGTCCATGCTTATTACTCTGTTTAAAATACTACAATTGGGACAAACAGGGAGTGAGAGAGAGAGAGTGAGAGAGAGAGAGAGAGAGAGAGAGAGAGAAATACTTTATTCGGCGACTAAAGGCCATAAAAGCAAACATTTGATAAAAGTTACAATAGTTAAAAGGTCCCAAATATGCAGTTAAAAAAACAAAACACGCAGGTCAGTAGGCTAAAAACCAACAGTGCACACAAATACAGTTAAAAAACACTTTTTTTTTTTTTAAAGTAGTCACTGAGCATTATGTTAGGCATAAAGTGCGACAAATAAAGTGCATAACAGGGAGTGATTTTGTTAGACTACTGATTTCCAAATCAAGCTCCACTCGTGGAAGACGCTAGATCACTATTTCGCCAATACCAAACCACCATGAATCCCTCAGCACACCATGTAGTGGTCTCATAGGGGCCGATTCACAGAACTAATCTGAGATAAAATCCTAAACTTACTACTTTTGGTATTCACAAAAGGCATTTAGTAGTAGTAAAGTTAGGAGTCCTAACTTACTACTACTAAGCGCCTTCTGTGAATACCAAAAGTAGTAAGTTTAAGATTTTATCTCAGTTTAGTAGTAGTAGAGTTAGGAGTCCTAACTTTACTACTACTAAACGCCTTCTGTGAATACCAAAAGTAGTAAGTTTAGGATTTTATCTCAGTTTAGTAGTAGTAAAGTTAGGAGTCCTAACTTTACTACTACTAACGCCTTCTGTGAATACCAAAAGTAGTAAGTTTAGGATTTTATCTCAGTTTAGTAGTAGTAAAGTTAGGAGTCCTAACTTTACTACTACTAAATGCCTTCTGTGAATACCAAAAGTAGTAAGTTTAGGATTTTATCTCAGTTTAGTAGTAGTAAAGTTAGGAGTCCTAACTTTACTACTACTAAATGCCTTCTGTGAATACCAAAAGTAGTAAGTTTAGGATTTTATCTCAGATTAGTTCTGTGAATCGGCCCCATAGTTATTACGTCCCATGAAACTCTCTCTTGCCCATCGCCAAACTGTTGTCTCTTTGAAAATGGGTATGCTGCCACTTTCAGTTCCTGGATTGTCATGCCTGCTATTGTAATATCTTGTCCTGCTTTTTTTTCTTATGATTTATATGATTCTCAGGATGTGTTTTATCTTATGCTTTGTTTTATGCTTTGTTCTCGCCTTCTTTCCCTTATACTGCATTAAGCATTTTTACACAAGAGATTAATTCACGTCACCTGCCTTTTCCAACACGTGTTCTGCATTGCTGTATCATGGCAACTTTGGTTTTTGTATTTTTGTATAAAATCCAATGAAGTTCTTTAAAATTAAAATACTACAATTGGAAATGCCTGCTCACAATAGTGAACATGTTTGAAACTTATATACACCATAAAATTGTTGATGCATCGCATCAAAAAGATTTCTTTAATGTCTAAGTGACATTATAGACAACTCAAGATTTGTTATTTATTTCATGTCACTTAGAACCTCTCAGTGAAAAAGATCCTGTTCTTCAGAGTTATACAGTTCTATATATTCTACAGGACATCATTCCACATTGGGATGCGGGGTGCGGGGTAGCACCTGATGTTTACTTGCATTGTAACACAATTCATGACACATCCTAGGTGGGTGGAGGGGACCGACCAATGCGCTGTAAAAATGGTCTTCGACTGTCGGTCAGATGTGATTGCCCCATCCTTGTGCAGTTACAAATTCATGACATAGGGGCATTCCATTATGTGGCTTTCCTTCCCCGTGTTGCCCTCTCTGACTGCTTATGTAATGTAGTGGTAAAGTGTGTTGCTGCCAGCATGCTTTTCTGATGAGGACAGTGTTGCATTTGTTAACATTGTGTGCATATAAATGCAACGCATGCAATGAACACACGTAATGTGTGATGTCGGTGCTAGTTTTGGTATCAATTATGATACCATGTGGATATAGGCATCACAAAATTGTGACATTTGCCTAATGTTTATATAATGCTCATAGACCTACAGCTCAATGTGTGCTCCTGGACGTCATTTAGGGATCGCCAGAGGTCGACTCCTGGCCTCAGAGGTGGCAAAATCAGTGCCAAGAACACAGGGGTGACTCGCCATTATGAGCATCAGGACACAAACCTTCTTGTTTGCTGCCTTATTTTATTACACTAATGGTGAATAATAGTCAACTATTCACTGTTCGTGTTATACAAAATTAAATGGAACACCAGGAGTTGGAAGAGGACATTAGCTGGCAGGGGAAGTAAGTACAATAAAATGTTTTTCATATGTATGTCATGTGAGTGCATGCATATGAAAACATGGTTGTGTATGTGTAAGTGTGCATGTCTCTATGGGTTAGCATGTATGTGTGAGTATGAATGAGTAACAATGAGTGGTGGTGAGTGTGAGTGAGCCACTCCATTGAAACCTAGTGGCGGCTTTAAATGATCACCCGCCACCACTGCAAGAAAAGAAGGTAAACAGTGTCTTGATGAGCACTGTTTAATTCCTGCAGCTTCCACTTGGAGCGGGACATTACACTTTAAGTTTTATCAAATGTATAAATTCAGCAGTGCAATGGACACTCTTCTAACCAGATTAAAAATGAGCTAAAAACAAACACATTCTTTAACAAATTATTGCCTTGTTTCATTATTCTGATTATATTAAAAATGACGTTTGATTAAAACCTTCACGTCTGTGCTTACAAACATCAAAATGTACTAACAATAAAGAATAATTTAAGCCAACAGCATAATTCATATTCAATATATGTCTATGCGAATTAATAGATAGGGACATAATTACTTATTTAAAACTCTTTTTTTTCCTTCCTATTATTTAGCAATACATTTCTCATTGTAGCATAGACCAGGGGAACTATTGAACCATGGCAGTTTGTGATATGAATAATTTAGGTTTGAATTGCTCTTCTTCACTTTATCTTCTTCATACAAACACATAATTGTTCAGGTAATACAAAAAGAAATTGATAATATTCCCACTGGAATATCATGTCAGCACCATAATACAGGTGGTATCTAAAATAGACATTTGTTTGTGCTGTGTTCTTACATTATTCATGCAGTTATTATGGAACATCAGCAATGTAAACTATTTTGATTTCATCAGGGTTGAGGACATAAGACATTTCTTCCTGGGTAGATTCCGAATCAAAGGTCATATGGTGTCACTTCCTAGAATGTCATTAAGGTCAAAGGGTGTGTGATGTTACTTTTGCTACCACAGGCATTTTGGTGAATGGAAGTCCATACCTGTGCTCGGTGCTGTTGTGGTGCTTGTCGGACACTTGCTCTAGATTGTTTTCTTAACATCCCTTTCTGCCAGTCTTTGAGAGTTGGCATTGGTGTGCTGAGGGAATGTGGTACTTCCTCGCTTGGAATATACGTTTTCTGTTACACAGCCTGCAATTTATTAGGCACGGGCAGGTTGTGAGCAGCAGCCATTTTAAGGGATGTATCATGGAAAGAAGCTAGTCCTTGCAGGTACCTGGAAGGGGGTCATGTGTGCCAATATTTTCCAATGGAATTCAGCCAATTTGTTGGCAATTTTTTTGCTGATAATACTGTGTATTGATTGCTAGTGGCACGAGGGATTTTCCACTGGGTCTCGCTGGGTTTGATCATGATGCCTTGAGTTGCCACACACAGTGGCGAACTGGCGCTATGTACGCTGTGTTGATTTTTTTCTCCTTTAAACCAAGTAACGAACCTCCAAAAAGGAGTGGATGCTGCAGTCACGCTTTTCTACTTCACCATACTGGGTTAGGAAAGTTGTTCTCTGGCCTGGCCGGGCAGAAAAAACACATTAATTCACTTTTTCAAACTAATATTTTGCAATGGCGAAAAATACCTAAAGTTAAAGGCTAGTTGTGCAAAATTAGGCAATATTAGAATATTTAAATTCTAGGAAAAAGTCATATTCTTGTAGAATCTCCCTTTCGCTGGTACTACCTTTGCACAATTATTATATGTCCCAGTATTCTTATTTCCAGGCACCTTCATATGGCGAAGAACAGCGTTTATGCTCCAGCAACTTTTGAATATTGGACTCCGCTCTCATAAAAAAAAGAAAAAATAAACACCTTAAGTGGCTGGTTAACTTTCTTAGTCCAGAGCCCTCAATTTGAATCGCTTTAGAATATCTTCCAAAGCATTGCTAGTACTCCATCCGAGTGGTGCTCGGGCGATCTCGGTGATCTATGGGGCATTTAAAGCCCCTGAATCGCATTTAAGTAATTTCATTAGATTATCAGCCCTCCTCAAGCTGAATGCCAAGTAGCTCTTGGAAGGATGGGGGTGGAACCGAAAAGCAATAGATGCGCGGCAGTTAATTATTATTGGTTCATGAATAAATGAAAACAGCTTTCAGCAGCAGTTCCAAATGTATTAGCTCCTTATCTGCTCAGCCAAGCGGTAATGGGATACTGCACACTCCTTCATTTTCATAAACGCTAAATTATTTCTAAACAAGCAGATGCTTCTTTGTTAAATTCTAGTTACATCTGTTCAGGATGGAATTATGTAGATGTCGAGGGCTATCCGAGGACAATGTACATGATTTGCGCTTGTTGTCGCGTAGCACTGCCACAAAAATTGACTTTTTATACACAACGTAGTCCCAGTAGAGATTAAAGTCCCTTTGCTTAAGGTGGGACGTGGCACACAGCCCAGCACACGTTGGCTCAATACAACGCCAATCTCATGAGACACGAGTATGGGTGTCAATAAATCAGGAAGCTGTATTGTTTGAGTTTTAGTTTTGAAGGTAGTCGGTGATTTAGGAGAACCTTGCTGCAAGCAAGTCCCCTCACTTCGGTGCCTTTTTAGAATCTTCCAGTCTGAGAAGACATGTATATCACTGTGTTATGTTAGAAAGTTTCCTAAAGCGCACAGATTCTCCAGCTGGAGCGTCCCGGCGCTAGGGTTGCTGTCCCAACAGGAGCAGGAAGGATAAAGAGGTAGACCAGCTGGCAAAAAGGCCTCTAAAAAAGGGGAACATAAGGGCGAGAAAGCTGGTAAAAATTGGTGCTGAGGCACTAGGAGAAATTACTCTGTCTAAACAGCCCTGTTTAAAGATTTTTTGCTTAATGACTTCATGTTGCACGGGGGCAGATGGCAATAATTGTCTTACTGAGCCAATAGGCAGAAAGTATGAGCAGTGGCGGCAGGTGACCTTTGAATACAGGTGGGGCAGGTGGCGGCTGCTGTTAAAGAAAAGTGGTGAGCAGTATGGGGGAGAAAAAAACTGAAAAAATATAAGAGTACTTACCTGCCAGCACCAGCCTTGCTGCTCTTCTGTTCCTCTGCTCCTGTCGAATCCTGGAAGTCCATGGGCTGGTGCACAGGCTCCCAGACTCCCCTATGCCAATCCAGGCACTGCTCTGTAATACTATTAACCAGCATGAGAGAAGCGCCGGGAGTGGTCTGAGTGGGCTGGTTTGGCGCTCAGACAGAGCCTGAGAGCCTGTGCCTGTTTTCCACCACAGCTGGGGTTGGAGAAATCTAAGTGCGCAAGTTGGTTTGGTCATCCTAAGACAGCCGGCCAAACTGAAATCTGCACTTACAGTGCCCACCACTCCTCCTCCCTGCTGCTATCCTTCAGGATGGCTCCGCTCCGCCCCGCCCTACACTCCGCTTTTCCTGATTAAAAATAAAAGGATAATAACATTGTTTGATTATCATTTTATTTTTCATGTTTGCACTGCTGAGAGAGCAGTGGGGCAACGCTCCTCCGCCTTAGCGGAGGAGCCTCCGCTGGGTGGGCGTAAATATCACCTTTATGTGGCGTTGAGTGACTGCAGCAGGCCAGATCATTTATATGAGATCTAGGTGAGGGCTCTCGTCCCCAAAAATGTTTTCTTTTTTAATTGGCCCAAAAGATACATTTTAATGAATGGGGTTTAACTGTTGTTCTGAAAGAGGTCTTGCTAACGCTTTAATACCGAGGGCATGTCATACTACCCAATTTTCCACAGCAGCAAATCATGTACATTACTCTCAAAGTAGTGTGCAATTGATAGGCACAAAGGTTGCACATTACGTATTCCAGCGATTTGTTCAACATCTGTGTGAGCCTAGTCAAAGATACTGATCAAGGATACTGCTCTGCATTGCCAGAGCTGCTCAAGATGGAAGCGGTGGTGCTCAAATCCAACTGAGCCTCTCAATGTGTCAATCCACTGAGCCACCCAGTTTCCCTGAAATAAGTGCTATATTGAAAAAAGGTAACACACCCCTTTACTAATCCACTGAGCCAGTAGCTACAGAGGCTTCCAGGAAGCTGGACCCCAGATCCCAGTGAGAAAAGTTATCAATGCCATGCTAAATCTCCTAAAGGGCATACATTTCAGGAAACACTAGGAAAGTCTCCGTAATTGTTCATGAACATCTTTAGTCAAATAAACAAATGCTATTGCTTTTTGTGTTGCTTTCTTTGCTTGTGTTTTGAAGGTCTTTGAAAAATCTGATGAAGAATGTATAATTAAGATTTTTTTCTTATCTGATAGTATATGTAACTCACCAAGAGCTTCTCAGTCCTTGAGCGACTCTCTTTTGCTATAAAGCTGATAAAGAGCTCTGCCTGATTATTATCAATCCAGACCTGCACCCCTTTCAATTACAGTACTGAGGACCCCACAGTGACACCTCAGCCAGTGCACCTGAATACTTCATGGTCTGCCCCACTTGTGCCATTCCACTCAGCTCTCCAAAGGCACATCAGCCCTTCATACCTGGCCTGCAGCACTCCATCTATAACACCCTGTTATATTCGCTTATCTTTCACCAGTTTAATCTCCTTGTAATTATTATTCTTCCTGCAAGTATTGGAACTGCCCTTTTCATTTCTTCTCCCTTCTCACCCCTCCTCCCTTTCCCCTACTGGTATAACCCTACTGTTGGCCGTGAGGCTACCATAGAATGTTGGTGACTGAACTGTAGGATGATGACAGAGCGCTGAACTGCAGCTGCTGGTTGTGGGACTGTGGAGGTGGAAATAAAGAGTTCACTTACCTGTACCTGGTGTCTTCTACTTCGTAACACTGGCGACGACTTGTCTGCGAAAGGGAGCAGCAACTACCTCCTTCCCTTCTGTGTGCATCCACGAACTCAGCGCTGGTATCCTTGCGTTGTTTTACATTGTGGCCCACAAGGTCAGGTACTTTACATCTGGTTTCTGTCAACCATTCTGAGCAATGACTCCTGCTGTCTTCAGAGTCTGGTGAGGCGCTCCCTCTGCCTGCCGAGAAGTTTTCACGTCACATCTGGGCTGTGGGGCTGCCTTTGTGTCTCTGCCGCGTGGTGCTCGCTCGCATTGAGACACTACGGAGCCAAGCCTATGACTCCTGCTGCCAGCGGACTCTTCTGGGACACTCTCTCTGCCTGCTGAGGATCTCCCAGTCATATTGGGGCTGTGGGGCTGCCTTTTGTATTCCTGCTAAGCAATCCTTACTCCAGTTGAGACATCGAGGTGCCTGGCCTGCGACTCCTGCTCTCGTTGGAGTCTGGTGAGGCACTCACTCTACCTGCCAGAAATTTTCTCGTCATGTCGGGTTTCTTTGTGTCTCCGTCACAAAATCCTTAGTCGAGACGCCTGGGAACCTGGTGTTGCTGCATCCTTCCGTGACGCACCTCGTTCTCCTCAGTGCCCGCCTTTCTGTGGAACTTCCTTTGCCTGCTGCCACACCTTCAGATTTTCAGCCATTGGAATTGCAACGGAGGCGTTCCTTCGTGCCTGCCGCTCTGGTGAAGGAATCTGTCCCGACCTGCTGCCTCGCCCCAAGCCTCAAAGAACACCCTCCCCCGAGACTTGGTAACCGCCTTCCTAACTCTCAGAGGCGTTTCTTCGTGCCTGCCAGTCTGAGGGAAGAATTATCCCAAGCCTGCTGCCACGCCCCATACCTTCTTGAGCACTCGCACAAAGTAAAACAAATTTTTTCTACAGAGATTATCCCCAAGCCTGTCACTCTTGTGGATCACAGTGACAGGCACACATCATTTAATTTCTGTTCAGCCTGTTGACACGCCGCTATCTTCAGTCATCTTTAGTGGAGGCATTTCCCCTTGTCTGCCACCCTGGTATTTCACAGTGACAGGCACCCTTCCTAAATCACAACTCAGCCTGCCGCTACACCTCAACCTGGTGTCACTCTCAGCGGAGGCATTTCTATAGCCTGTCTACCTCGTGTTTCAGTGACAGGCACACTTCATCTAATTTCTGCTCAACTTGCCGCTACACCTCTAGCCTGATGCCATCTTTTGAGCACATGTTTATATATGCCTGCCACTCTTATGCTTCACAGTGACAGGCACACTTCATCACATTTCTGCTCTATTTGCCGCCACGCCTCCAACTTGGGTCAAGCCTGCCACTTTTGTGCCTCGCAGTGACAGGCACACTACCGACCATAACCCCTACAATGTATTCTTTTCACGAGGTGACACGCACACCAATACGCGTGTCATGATTGCATCAGCGATACGCACACTTACAACTTTCCTTCATCTCCTCCTTGATTATTTATTAATTCTCATGGTGACACGCACACCAGTGATACACTCTCTTCCTTCATTTTCTTTTCTTTTATTATCTTTCAACATGGCTGCCAGTATGGCTCAACCTCCACCATTCCTGAATGAGTTTAGTGAGACTAATAGCCCTTGGAAGGAGTGGGTGAAAATTTTCGAATCTTATATTATAGCAATTGGGGGGGGGAAATTTAGCCCGATAAGGAAGCAGCATATTTTACTACACAATTTTGCTACTCATGGCAGGAAGATATTTGACACTCTACCAGTCCTGGATCAAGGTCTTAATATTGAAAAAGAAGAGGTAGATCTTTACAAATTGGCCCTATTCAAATTAAAAATACACTTTGGAGACAAGGTGACTATTGTTCTTGAACGCCACTAATTTTTCAGTAGAGTTCAAGGTAAACAAGAGAGTATTTCTAATTGCGTAGCAGTTTTAAGAGGGCTGAGTGAACTTTGTGAATTCGGGGATCTTAACGACTCCCTAATTAGAGACCAACTCGTAAGGTGTACAAAGAACCCTAAAATTCAAGAGAAACTGTTACAGAAGCAACCAAATCTTCATGATGCAATCAAGTTAGCTAAGTCCATAGAACATACTGCCATTTGCATAAAAGAAATGAAATCTCCTACCAATAACGAGCAGGTGTCAGAAATTGGCAATCTATCTATGGAAGATACAATTTGCAAAGTAAAAGAGAAGAGTCCTGACCACGTACGCAATAATGAAGTTAGTAAACTGAAATGTTACTGCTGCGGCAGTAGTAACCACAGAAAGTGTAATAAAAAGGGACACCTAGCTAGAGTGTGCCGTGGCTCTTCCAGGAAGCCTAACGATGTTAATGACTCCTCCGACAATAAACCCCAAACTGTGAAGAAAATTGTTTTCCTGGTGCATGAGCCCAGTGGAATAAATCAGATTAAGTACCCTCAATGTGATATTGGGTTGGATGGCAAAATGATTAAGATGTTTGCCAATTCTTGCTCGCCATTCACATTCCTTAACATCTCTGACTTCAAGGACATGAAGATTTGCGAAGAGAATGAACTACTGGTTGCTGACATTTCCCCTAGTAGCTATACCAGGGATTCCATCCCGGTAAGAGGGATGGTTAAATCGTGCATCACTTTCAAAGACCGTTCCACCACAGGCAAGGTCTACATAGTCGAAGAGGGAACAAATCTCCTTGGCTGGCATCACCAGAAGGAGCTAGGCATCACCCTTGACCCAAATAATCCAGAACAAGTTCTTGCCATAGACCGCTATGTGGCAGGCAAAGAGATTTGTGGTCAGTTCCCTGAAGTGTTCACAACCAAGTTAGGGCTTCTCAAACACTTCCAGCACCGCATAAAGTTAAAACCTAATGAAAAACCAATAGTACACAAAACTAGACCCATACCACACCTCCTGTGAGAACCGCTTAAACAAGAACTAACCAGATTACAAAACCTAGGCATCATCCAACCCATTGACTGCTCCGAATGGGTTGCCCCCATTGTCATTGCTAAGAAAGTCCATGGGGAGGACATTAGACTTTGCATTGATCTTAGGGATCTTAATGATAATATCCTTATTGAGAGACATCCTTTGCCCCACATACACAAAATTCTGAGCACCATGGGAGAGGCATCATGCTTTAGTGTTCTGGACCTTTCAATGGCATACCACCAGGTCGAATTACACCCCGACTCCAAGGAACTTACAGCATTCACCACTCCCCTAGGATCATTCATATTCTGCAGGATGCCATTTGGACTAGCCTCAGCGACCGCTGTTTTTCAAAAAATCATGCAAAGTATTTTGGATGGCATACCCAAGACCTTATGCTTCCAGGATGACGTTTTAATATATGGTGCCACCACTGAAGAGCATGATAAATCTCTTAAACAAGTTCTTTCCAAATTTAAAGAGGCAGGTTTAACACTCAAAGAAGAAAAATGCCAAATAGGGGTAGGGGCAGTCGACTACCTTGGGCACACTATTTCAAAAGATGTATTCAAACCAAAAATGTGCCTTATTGAGGCAGTAAAGAATGCTCCTGCTCCCACCTCGAAACAAGA
Source organism: Calotriton arnoldi (assembly GCA_963921515.1). Taxonomy (NCBI): domain Eukaryota; kingdom Metazoa; phylum Chordata; class Amphibia; order Caudata; family Salamandridae; genus Calotriton; species Calotriton arnoldi. The sequence continues at coordinate 150,421 of CAWUFW010014780.1, forward strand.
ACTTTTGTCATTTTTAGGCCTTACGGAATACATGCCGAAATATGTCAAGAACTTTGCCGAGTTGATTAACAATCTCAGAGAAGTTACAAAAAACCACACACAGTACATTTGGCAAGAGGAGCACCAATTATCTTTTGAAAAAGTCGTGTGCCATTCTCTCTGCTCCTTACTTATGTAACTTTGATCCATGCAGAAAAACTATACTCACCACTGACGCTAGTAACAAGGGTCTTGGAGCTACACTGTCCCAGAACATTAGTGGCAAAGACCGCATTGTGGCCTTTGCTTCACGCACCCTTAGCAATTCTGAAAAAAATTACTCTGTGCTTTAGAAAGAGACTCTCTCGTGCTTCTGGGCTATCAAGCACTTTAAATTCTATCTATAGGGTATCAAATTTACTGTGCGCACTGACCACAAGCCCCTCATTTTTATGTTCAACCCCAAGGGTACTTTCAACAGCACACCCAGGGTGGCTAGATGGGTTTTGGGATTAGAAGGTTTCTGTTTCAAACTTGAATACGTCGCAGGTGAACTCAATTCAGCTGCCGACTTCCTTTCAAGAGCGTCCTTAAACGTGGAAGAACAATATGAAACCACTAAGTACCCCATTTTAGAAATCCACTCATCTACCATTAGCTCTACCGAATGGTCTGATAGCCAGAGTCAAGATACTGTCCTAACTCATTAAAAAAAATTACACTTTGCATGGTTGGCCAAATACACGTAATGAAGTCGACCAAGAAGTATGTACATTTTGGGAAGTCAGACACGAAATTAATCTACACTAAGACCGAATTTGGAGAAATGACAAAAAAATACCTCCTGCAGGATTAAGAAACAAAATCATTTATCTTGTCCATGAAGGTCACCTAGGACGAAGTCTAACCAAATCCAGACTCAGAGAGCATTATTGGTTTCCGAACATGGATTCAATGGTGGAACCAAAATAAAGAACTGCTACGTGTGCGCCAACAGTGACAAATCTAAAGTTACCCAAAAAGCGCCATTGTCTCCAGTATCTGTCCCATGCAAACCATGGGATAAACTAGCTCTTGATATTATAGGTCCTATCAACAGAAAAGGAGTCACAAAACGTTTTGCCTTTGTACTAACTGATTACCTATCTCACTGGGTGGTCATCAGGATGATAAACCAAACTACAACTGAGACACTTATCAATTTCTTAAGGGACACATTCGCATCAGAAGGCATCCCCTCAAGTATAGTCACAGACAACGGTGTGCAGTTCACTTCAACAGCTATGACATCTTTCTTATCTAACTTAGGCATCACACACCTCAAAACTGCTCTTTACTGTCCACGGGCCAACGGTCTGGTAGAAAGGATCAACAGGATGATCAAAGAAAACATCCAACTTGCTTGCATCAACCACTTGCCAGTGGAAAGAGTCCTACAAGACATGCTATGGGCTTATCATACTACACCCAACCAAGTCACGGGCATCTCCCCATTCTCGTCCCTCAAAGGGAGAAAACCTGGTACTAAATGCTTTCCTAATTGGATTGGTGGGGGGGAAGCAGTTGAGCAAAATACTAGAGTAACAAGTACCAAAGTTGCTACACATCAAGCCAAATACAAACGTTACTATGATGTCGAACATGGAACTAAACAACAGAAGTGGGCTGCAGGAGACTGGGTATCCATAAAAAGGCCCACACGCAGTGGGGAAAGTGAATCCAAGTTCTTTGATCCAAAGAAAATTGTGGAAGTCAAACAGAATCCTGTAACCCTTGAGAACGGTCAAAACTGGAGCATGGATAGATTATCGAGATCCCCTGCTCCAGACATGGTGCCAGCTGGAACGTCCTGCTCATCGAATCTCATACCGGTTTTCCCACACTACCGCCAAGAGTCAACAAAAAATCTCTGTTCATTATTTTTGACTTGGAGAATTATATTGTCTGTTTAGCTATATTATTATAATTTGCCTCCTCATTATTATGGGAGGAAGATGTGGTGTATTATCTTATCTTTCACCAGTTTAATCTCCTTGTAATTATTATTCTTCCTGCAAGTATTGGAACTGCCCTTTTTATTCCTTCTCACCCCTCCTCCCTTTCCCCTATTGGTATAACCCTACTGTTAGCCGTGAGGCTACCATAGAATGTTGGTGACTGAACTGTAGAATGATGACAGAGAGATGAACTGCAGCTGCTGGTTGTGGAACTGTGGAGGTGGAAATAAAGAGTTCACTTACCTGTACCTGGTGTCTTCTACTTCGTAACACACCCCTTACACAGAAATCCATCCTGAAGCCCCATGAATATTCCATTCCTGATTCCCACAAACACGAGTGCCAATATACCTCAATCTTCTTAATCTATCGCACCTGTTTATGTGGCATTACTGAGGTGCATATAGGCACCTCTGCCATGCTACATCCCTACTTTCTGGACTGCAGCACCTCGGCTATTGCAATACAAGGACGTGTATGCTTACTTTTTCCCTTCCTGAACTGCAGCAACCCCTGCTGTAGAGCTGGTGCCCACAAATCTCTACCAGTAACTACATAGCATTCGACGACAACCACATTCTAATTTAGTACTTGGAATCAATTTTTTTAAATCAATTTTATTGAGTTTTAGTAAGCTTACAACCACTTCACGATAAATTGATAGGCAGTACGTTGTGTTCAGCATAGTTTCAAGCAGCCCGTATACGAAGGAAATATGACAAATGTCATATTATGACAAGTGTACCACTGCTGTCCTGAACTTTATCATTAGAATTGTTGCAATGCATTAGTACAATCTACAAACAGTGTAATGGGATAGGAGGGAGGGGAGATCATGTTGGGGATTCCTAGTGATAGTGAACGGATGTGGCGCCTAGGTCAACAGTGTGTAGTTAGACTAGTCGCTCTGTGAGGTGGGGCCTATGATGTGTTCTGGGGGGGCAGTCACAGTATAACTGTAGCCCCAGGAAGAGAGTCGCGGAAGGGCAGCCTAGAGTCAGGGCTTCTGGAGGAAGGAGGGCCCTCTCATGGTCAGTACTTGCAATCATAGTCTTCTGACTGCTCCTCATTCCGTTCCTGACCTGTAGTACCCCTGGTTTTCTAATCCTTAGAAATACAAGCAATTCTTTTCTTAGAGTTGTATGTTTAGGTCCCATCGCTGCTCTCCCAGTACAAGTGCGCCGCCACCCATGTTAAAGTCCCTGGCCCATCAGGAAAAATCATAGACCTTTTAAAGATCACTGAAATATGCAGGAGGGAAAATATCATCTGGCTAAGGCTGTAGGAAACAGACGCAAAGAAACCTGGGTGTCTAGTAGGGGTGCAAGAACTTCCATCACGTGCAGAGCACACCTTCCTTCCCCAGAAAATTGCATTAGAAAGCCATAAATGCGATTAATAAAGCCGAGGTAGAGGACAATTGGCTTCAACAGGCAGTAGGTGTTTACAAAAAAGAGTAGCAGAAAGGCTTTCACTGCGCTGTTTAGGATTGGATACTTAGTAAACATCTGCAAGTGATGCTGTGTCTTGCAAGACACCTTCATTCAGTTCTGGCTTTGTGGTCAGAAAATGCAGTCTGGCGCTTGTAGTCAAGCTGTTCTAATTACAAATTAAACTTCCTCTTTGGAAATTTTATCAAATCAACAGAATGAGAGACTTTCCAAACATTTCCCCATAGAAAGCAGAAGTTGAAATTGAGAATTATGACTCAGAACAGACAAAACCATATAAAGAGCACACAACAACAAACTGCAGACTTTAGCACAATGTAGGAAGCTGGCTCTGTATATACTATACCAAAATAAGGTATAGTGTGCACAGAGTCCAGTGGATCCCCAGAGGCTTAAGTAGATAATACTAAAAGCTCTATTTGTGGTAATGTGGTTGAGCAGTTAGGCTTATCAGAGGGCTGTGTTAAGCATTTATTGTACACACTCATGCAAGAAATGATAGCACACACTCAAAGACTGACTCCAAACCAATTGTTTTTGTATAAAAAGTTATTACTTTGTTATTTTATTTCTAGAACCAAGAGGAACTCAGTTGAAAGTAAGTAACAGTTTCAAAAGCAGTAATACTTTTCAAATGCAGTAAGAATTGTTTTTCAAGACAGTAGAGAATGCTTTACAGTATTAGAAATACTTTTGTAGAATCAGATTGGAACAGTAGAACTTTGCAATAGAAGTAGATAGATAGACTTTTGTATGCAATAGGTTTGTAAATTCAATGCAATCCTATGGGAGGAAAACAGTGCTATGCATTAGCAGGTAAGTATTCGACTTACAATCCGAGTCTTCAGGGGTTTTGACCAACACTGGGCAAGGTTCAGTTTAAGGTAGGTACTGCACCACCAGCGGCACTGGGGCGGCCGGGTGCAGAGGTCACTGGGCCCAATGTAAATCAATGGAGGTACCTCAAAGAGGCACGGTTTGCAGGTAAGTACCTGCGGTTTCAGGGCATAGGCCCGGGGGTTATGATCAGCACGGGGGGGCCACAAGGCAGCACCAAAGCTACATCACCAGCGGCACAGGGGTGGCCGGCTGCAGGGTGCAAAATCAGCGTCGGGCACCCAATGCGTTTCTATGGAGGTTGTTGGTTGCAAGGAGAGGCTGCAGACTCGTACCAGGAGGCGGTTGAAGGTGACCACCAGCTGGGCAGGTAAGTCGGCAGGCTGGGGGAGGTCGAGGCACTGCCGGTCGGGCTCCCCATGGCCAGAGGGCTGAGGATGTAGGGGTACCTTTTGGGGTCAGATCTTCTGGGAGCCGGTCACAAGTCACGTGGCCCATAGGGACACCCGTACCAGTGTTTTCATCTCCTGGTTCAAAAAGACTTACTTGGTCCTGCCCTGGACATATATCTGGATGGTGCTTACGATGATATTCTTCTTCATGGGGATCGGATTTGTGACTGTATTTTTTCTACTCATTAATGGCCATTATTTACCTGAACGCTCTGCTGTGAACTTTGTTGATGGAGTTCTAGCCCCTCACACATCGTCCCATATAATGAAAAGAGACCAATCCCTCGTCAATATATCAGCGTTCCCTGTTGTTGATGGCATCGTCTGGGATAAAGTTGCATACGATATCCATGGCAGACCGAAATTTTGAACATTCCATATGTCTTCCGCGGTTCCTTGGGAGATGTGGTTGTGCCCGACATCCATTCTGATGACTGGGATGTTCGTGCTGTTCATTCATTCTTCTCTGATTTAAAATATTATCCTGCATTTGACACCAAAGATTTGTATTTAAATTCAGCTAATTACGCAGATTTATTTTGCTATCAACATTATGGCCATCATTTCTTACACAACACAAAAACACAGAGACCCTTATTTAATTATACCCAATGGGAGCATTCCTCAGCACCGTTGGAGGGAAGTTGGAAGACCCAACAAAGTGAATTTGTGTATTTTTCTGGTTACAATCTGTCTGACCCACAGTCCTATTTTTATAAATTGAAGATACCGCCCCAAACTAAATTTATGTTAACACAGACTAAACTGGTTTACTCCATGTCCTTCAGGAATGATTTGTCCATGATGGGTTATGAGCATTGGAAGGACACAATTGATTTAAAATCGATTTGGGAAGATTGGCAAGTGCAGGGCACAGAAGCTTAGCATCGTGCATGTCTGATACCGTCTCAAGTTCTATTTTTAAATGACACGGTACAACAAACTACTTGTTTTGGTTTAGCCACGGCCAAAAATCTAAATATTCCCTCCGTTCCATTATTAGCTCCATATGATACATGGCAAACACACACTAACTACACAATTGAGGACTTAGCTGTCTTATTTCAAAATGGCACACTTAACTCGTCCAACATTGACCCCTTAGGATGTTAGTGTGGCCGACAACTTCAACTGCATATCAACTACGTTTTTGAATACTACAAAGGTTTTACACAAAGTAGACCTGATCCACGTTTCCCACATTCGCATACAGTTACCACATAATCAGTGGGTAAATTATGTCAGCAATGGTTGGAACATTCCACACTGTCGTCTGTGAAACAACACCTCTCTCATTTGTCAGGTGACACTGAGTTAGCTGATTTTCTTTTAGGTCCAAAGTCCCCTTGAACAAAACGTTTTATTTATTCCGCATATAATGAATTTAGGAAACTTTCGCAGATGGAAGCTGTGGTGTGTCTCTGCCAAATTGACCAGGCTAATTTAGAAAAAGTCCTTGCAGTAGTAGATAATAGCATTAATACACTGTCTTCCCCTATATATACTTTAGAAAATATTGTATCTTCTGTCATTGACATTGTTCAACATAAAGTGTCTGTTTTGTATCATGGGAAACACAAGGAGATGATGGACGGAGCGCCGAACCTTTTCAGACACTCACACCCAGTCACAGATCTGGGTTGAATCCATCATCATTCTTTAGCTCACTTCGCCACCTCAGTTCAGACCCAGCTATATGCAAATCAGTCTTGACCCTGTGCCTCATGGGAACAGTCCAGCCCGAACTGCCAAGCCAGGTCATCCCTGAACCGGAAACAAGCATCCTGGGACTGGTTTCTGGGTAACACCCTTCATCAGCCAGGCTAGCTTGAATCCAGTGGAAAAGTGAGCAAGGGACTCACGTCTGGGCATACCCTGCCAACTTAGGGCGAACAAAGCAAACACAAGGAGATGATGGACGGAGCGCTGAAACTTTTCAGACACTCACCCCCAGTCACAGATCTGGGTTGAATCCATCATCATTCTTTAGCTCACTGTGCCACCTCAGTTCAGACCCAGCTATATGCAAATCAGTCTTGACCCTGTGCCTCGTGGGAATAGTCCAGCCCGAACTGCCAAGCCAGGTCTTCCCTGAACCGGAAACAAGCATCCTGGGACCAGTTTCTGGGTAACACCCTTCATCAGCCAGGCTAGCTTGAATCCAGTGGAAAAGTGAGCAAGGGACCCACGTCTGGGCATACCCTGCCAACTTAAGGGGCGAACAAAGCAAACACAAGGAGATGATGGACGGAGCGCTGAAACTTTTCAGACACTCACCCCCAGTCACAGATCTGGGTTGAATCCATCATCATTCTTTAGCTCACTTTGCCACCTCAGTTCAGACCCAGCTATATGCAAACCGGTCCCAGGATGCTTGTTTCCGGACCTGGGAAGACATGGCTAGGCAGTTCGGGCTGGATTGTTCCCGTGAGGCACAGAGTCAAGACTGATATAGCTGTGTCTGAACTGGGGTGGCGAAGTGAGCAAAAGAACGATGATGGATTCAACCCAGATCTGTGACTGGGGGTGAGTGTCTGAAAAGTTTCAGCGCTCCGTCCATCATCTCCTTGTGTTTGCTCTGTTTTGTATCATGGTCAAAATCAGTTACGTTCTGTAATGAAGTTTGCTTGGACGTTGCAAACACTAAAAAATGGAAAAGTACCATGGGATTGTTTGAATGCTTCTGCACTGTTTTTGCCGTTTAATCTGACTGATAAACAGAAATTGATGTCCATGAAAGATGCCACATACACATTGTTACACATTGAACAATTAGAACAGTTACCGTTTTCGGTAGCAGAGACTGATTCAGCCGTGTGGTTAATACATGGGGTTATTTCACTGCCTATCTCGCTTTTTCAGTTCACAGCATGTATGAAGCATCATCCCGTTGGGAGATATGAGCCCCTCGGCAATAATTTTATTCACGAATGATGGTCATTACCTTTCGCTTACAGATGTCAACGTGCAGAAAAGGAAGTTTTCCTTACAGGGGAGGACTGTGATTCCACAGTAGGACATTCCCTAGTCTGTAAACAAGTTAAGCTTCATGGAGCCAGTAACGTTTCGGCCCCTAATCTGGCTTGTTTTTTGAAAGACACCCCAGTCCCAGGTATTATTCCCGTATTAACTTTGCTTTCTAACTGTAGTTATCTTATTTTGAATAACCATGATTGCTGCGGATTGAGACCTGACATTCCGTATATAGTAACAGTTTCTCAACGAGTTACATGTTGCAGCAATGTCCTATTTCCACCCCCTTATGGGATTACAGATCAACAAGAAGTGGCTCTCACATCAGCTCGAGAGACCTTCAAATTGCAGGTGGCAAGAACCGCAAGCGAGATACACTCGCTGCTAAACACAAATCTCCCACTCCATTTTGGAGAATTAATACACCAAATATTTAATGCGTCTGATAAGGAGGGCCTTGCTCAGTTTTTTAAACTTGTGGGATCCGGCCTTGTTTCTTCCTTTCAGACTATTTTTGAAGTAATTCTGGCCTTTATTCATTCTATTTTTTCTAGCGCCTTCGGAGTGTTTCCCCTGGTGCTTTTGTTGGTTTGCGGCGTGCTGGTTCTCCTATTATTGCTTCGCAATGGATGATCGATCTGTGGAGCTGCCAAAGCCGGTCCAGTTGCAGCTGTACAATGATCGAATGTGGCAGGTCTTTGGTTCGATGCTAGTGGAGTCTTTTGCCATCGACTACTGGCTGACCTTCCATTATGCCTACTTCACCTGCGTGCAACCTATGTTTGACTTCCTCTGGTGCCCTTTTCAATGGGCCATGGATGTCTGCCTGTCCAATACTACACACACTGCCCTTGATTACGATCTGTTATTGGGTCCATTAAAGGCCCATGACCAGGTGTGTGCCAGGGGTAAGCGTTTGGTGTGCGATCCTCTACTCGGACCTACGGCAGACTTGAGTACCTGTGCTCTTGCGCAGCGCCTTATAGACCGCGGTTTCATCAAGGTTAACGCAGGTTGTCCTGAGATGATCCTAACAGCCTCTGGATATAAGGAGCATGTGTGCTCGTTCGATCTACTCTACTGGATGGCATACCTTTTCACAATGGATGGAACAGACAACATTCTGGAGTTCATGGCGTTCCGCTTTTCCTACAACATTTTTTTCTCTGACGGGTAACCATGAATGGATAGCATTTTTTGAGCACCCAATTGGCAAAATGTTTTAACATTATAACCTGGCTGTACAAATTATTATTTTTTGGGTTACAAATTACACGAATTGGCCTTCGACAAAGACGCTTTGCCTCTGTTTACCTGTGATTTTTGTTTCTTGCATAAGGCTAACGCCCTGGCCAAGGGGAGGGTGTCACGTGGCCCATAGGGACATAGTCATTTTTCACTAACTTAGCATGAGCATGTTGCAGCTTGCCTGCTGCTTTGCACATGTTACTACGCGTATTTATTTTTTTGCAATCATTTCAAAGACTGCTTTCACATGGGAACTCATCGCTGTGTTCACTCTCTGCATGATCCTGGGATTTTGACTGAACATTATGTGCAAGGTCGAACAACAATGCCCCTTGTTATTTTGTTCTGGCCAGTCCTTAGTCCTTAGACAAAACATACCGATGCAGCTGTTGTTTGGACAGCGTACTTGGGTTTTTAGTGGGGTAAACAAATAGGTGACACACACTTGGAGAGGGACCTTTCCAGGGAGAAGAGCACCTATAATGTAGATCTACCATCTATAGGCTAAGGTATGGGCTCTGCTGACAAAGCCCAGAGATCTTCTATTATATAATAATACTTCTTCTTAGCAAGGGGAGGGTGGTTAGGCACTATTGCCCTTTCTCCATAGTCTTTTTTATGATGACATCTCCCTTCATGGTTTATGGACTGGCTGCTATGCTGACTATATTTGTATTATGCATTTTCCTGCTTGTTGTGGCACGTTTACTGCATGTTAGGGCACGTTAGTTAAAATAAATATTTTAAACTATTCCGTGTCTCTGTCAGATCTTATTGTGGACTAGTACAAGGGAGTGAGCGAAAGGGTGTGTCTTGTTACCGCGATTCATGAGAGATTTGGGAGTGTTGTGTTCTGGGGTGTCTAATCATTTGTTTCTCTGTCAGTTAGTAGGAGAGCAAGTCTGACACTATAGCTAGTCGGTCCTGGGTTCGTGGGTACTAAGGTGGTAGGAAGACTCAGTCTCTATACACCAAGGTCCCATTTCCTGCGCATAGTTCTGTATTTGTGCAGAATCCCTGCAACACACAGTCAGGGGGACCCTTCGTGTAGAGACTGCAGGTGACTTTGTGAAGTCCAGGAGAGGTCAGCCACCAATGTAGACGAGGTCAGGATCGTTGGGGAGACTTCACAGGACAGGTGAGCCACTTGAACTCGGGCCATGGGTGTTGGGTGCAGAGTGGGTCGAGATCGCGGATCCGCCTGGATCCAGACTCTTTAAAGTTAGAGTCTTCTGGACAGGGCCGCTGTCCTCGAGAGAACTGGTCTTTATTGAAGAGTGGCAGTCTTCCTGGGGTTCTTGGAAGTCGCTGGCCACAGGACAGGCGTCGTCTTCTTTGCAGACTTGAGAAGCAGGAGACAAGGAAGTAGGGCTGGGGCCAACGCAGTAGGTGTCTTCTTGCTTTGCTACACACCTTCCTCTTCATCCGTCTTCTTCTTAGGTTGAAGGAATCTGAGGATCAAGGTTCAGGGGTGCCCCTTAAATACAATACTGAATTTAGGGGCATTATAGGGACTGGCAGATGGTAGCCAATGGGTGACTTGGCTTAGGGTGACTACACCCTTAGAATGTCCCCTCCATTTGGGGAGGGGACATTCCCCTAACCTGATTGGGTCAAATCCTTCCATTCAAGATGGAGGATTTCCTAAGGGGGGGGTCACCTCGGTCCACCTCGGTCTCCTGACTCCTAATTTTCCCGCCGAGCTTGGTCAAGGGGGCGGGCGTCTCCACTAGCTGGAGAGGCCCTGGCTAGCATATCAAAGGGCAGGGAGCCTTTGAGGCTCACAGCCCTGAATGCTGTTCCTGCTATGGGGTAAGCATGAAGTGCCTCCACTCCAAGCAGCCTTTGTCCCGGACCCACGAGAGCACAAGGGCTCCCACCTCAGGGGGTCAGAAACATGTCTGTGTGTGACAGGCTGGTGCAGACCAGTCAGCTGGACATGAGGGAGTGGGTTGTTTTTCAGGGGGCATCTCTAAGATGCCCCTGAGTGCATTTTGTAATAAAAACCAAAACTGGCATCAGTGTGGGTTTATTATGCGGAGGAGTTTGATACCAAACTCATTAGCATTCAGTAATGCCAACATGGAGCTGTGGAGTTCCGAATGACACACTCCCATCCCATGTACTCAATATGGCTCCTCTGCACTTACAATGTCTGTGAATGGCACAGACACTATAGGGGCACATTGCTTATGCAGCTGTGCCCTCACCTGTGGTATAGTGCACCCTGCCTTAGGGCTGTGAGGCCTGCTAGAGGGGTGACTTACCTAAGCCAAGGCAGTGGTTGGTCAGCAGTTTATTTATTTTGAAGGTTTTATATAGCGCGAACAACACCCTTACGGGTATCAGAGCGCTTTACAGGGTAAATATAGGGAACAAACATGTATATAGTAAATAACGTATTGTTCTGTACAATCAAGAGTCGTATAAACACTTATAAACATAACTCATGTGAATTTAGCCATGAGGAGCGATTTCACTTCTTTTTTTAAAGATGCCGTAGAGGGATTCAGTCTAGTTTCTGGGGGCAGGGCATTCCAGATCCTGGGTGCCATCCCCGAGAAGGCTCGGTTGTACGTTTTCTTCTTGCTGAATCTTTGTGGTTTCAGTAAGAGGTTACTAGCACTTCTGGAGGATATGTTGCCACAAGAAGGCACCAATTTCTGTGCCAGATAGCTAGGAGTGTTGTGATGTATGGCTTTATGCATCATACATGCAATTTTTAGTTGAATTCTGGCTTCGAAAGGTAGCCAGTTAAGGGATCTGAGATCCGGGGAGATGTGAGAGTTTCTTTTGGAGCTAGTAATGAGTCTAGTTGCAGCGTTGATCGACGCTCTTAAAGGGGCCGTCGAGGATCTGGGAAGACCGCAAAGAGCGACACTTCCATATTCCACTTTTGGGATGACAAGTGCTTGTACTGCCAGTTTGAAGTCCTTTGGGGCAGGAAGGGTTTACGTTTTCTCAATGTGTTCATCTGAAAGTTTGCTCCTTTTGTTGCGGCGCTGATGTGTTTCTGCATATTTAGCTGATGATCAGAGGTTGGCAGTTGAGTGCCGTTAGATGTTTCAGCCAGTCTTGAATTATGGATACTTTGGAGGGAGGAGCGATTAGGAGGAATTCTGTTTTGAGGGTGTTTCGTTTTAGATGGTTTTCGGCCAGCCAGGTCTGAGTTTTTTCTAGCGTTGTGTTGAGCGATTTGATGTCTTCCATTGAGCGGATCTTTAAATATAGTTGTGTATCATCTGCATACATATGATACTGTACATTTGAAGAGTTAAGAATTTTGGTGAGTGGTTCCATGAATAAGTTGAAAAGTGTAGGCGAGAGGGATGATCCCTGTGACACTCCTAAAGTGACTGGGACGGGTTTGGACAAGGCTTGATTGACCTTGAATCGTTGCGATCTGTTTTAAAGGAATGAGGTGAACCAATTTAGCACAGATCCAGATAATCCCATTCTGTGTTTCAGTAGGTCTAGCAAGTTGTCGTGTTTGACGGTGTCAAAAGCCGAAGATAGGTTGAGCAAGATTAACAAACAGGCTTCGTTTTGGTCGAGTATTTGTAGTGCATCATCTATTATGTGGGTCATGGCTGACACAGGGATGTGTGCCATGTCGACTCTTAAGTTTAGTTTTGTCAGCCCCAAAACACACAGTCTGCAATGACAGTGTGTATAATTTTGGTGAGGGGTCTCTGAGGGTGGCACAATACATGCTGCAGCCCTGAGAGACCCTCTCTGGTCACAATGCCCTTGGTACCACTGGTACCTTTTACAAGGAACTTACATCTATGCCAGAGGTGTGCCAATTGTGGAAACAAAGGTAAAGTTTTGGGAAAGAACACAGGATCTGAATGTCAGGGACCCAGTGCACACTCAGTCAAAGTGCATCAGATATCAGACAAAAAGTGTGGGGTAACCATGCAGAAAGGGGCACTTTCCTATACACAAGCATACACTAAACACACTCTCACACAGGCCAGCGCACGCATACAAAGACATATACACGCAGTCCTCAGCACGCAGACAAACACACACCAGATTTATATTTTGGCGGATGTGTATTGCTTGTTGAAAATCGGCATTCCATCCACCCGCAGTTGGCAGTGTTCTCCCACCTGATTTATGTGTTGGCGATTTGACAGACAAAACTCTGTCAAAACCCCGCCGTCTCCATCACATGAAGTCTCCTCTGTCGATGGAGTAAAAGCGGAAAAGCGGCTGATGGAGGCATTTCAATCGCAACTCCGCCTACTCAATCATGATGTTGCTTACCATTAGCGTAACCATGGTGGCTAAACCTCTACACCTGAGCTGGCAAATTCAAACCTATAAAAGGGGTAAGCTTACTTTACCAACTTTTTCAACTCGACTTTTAAAGTTGAACCTGATGTTTCAAGGTGTTGCTTACCTATTGCTTGATATGGATGAATACCCACCATGTTGTTGCCGTATTAGGAGATATGTGCAATTAAACGTATGTTTTTGTTTCTAATTATCATTTCATTTAACTTGCCCGTTCCCAGTTGTCATATAGTCTGTTGATTTAACATAATTTTAAAAATTAACTAACTAAACATCACGTACTAAACGTCAAGTGTGCTACATATGTAAATGTGTCCTATCAACTTTTAACATTAACTAAATTTGATGTGTTCACACATTCTTATGCACATTTTTGTCATATATATGTTAATCACAATTATAAATGTGGTGCAAGCCTCTGTCATCATGACGGAAGCGCACACCAAATATATTTAAATGTCTAGCAAATGAATAATCAAAAGGAAAGTAAATCAAACACTTGAAGGACACTTACATTTATATTTGTATGTCATAGTGACCTTATATTGCTATTGTTATTCCACATTCAATACGTACGAATGTCTATAAATAAATACGCATATGTCATGGGTCACCGTCTTGTTTATGATAGTTTGTAAACATGTTGGACTTTGTCGTCTCTGAAGGGTCACGCCATAAACTTTCCCCTTACACCCTCCTGTTATCTGAACATGTCTTTCATATTTTAGAACTATGGTCCCTTTACCAATTCTAACCAGTGCTAAAGTGATTTACATCACTCCTTGGCCTTACACCTAATTGAAACATTTTATTTAATGTTAAGTTCCCAGTATACTGTCACTTAACGTACCCAGGATCTTTGCATCTAATGTTACTAGTTGGTCCGCAGCACTTGTTGTGTCAATTACTTAAGTACGTTGTTTAAAAAAGGTCTGTGGTTGGCCATTACAGGCACTGTGCATTTAAATATTGCAAAATGTAAGGTGCAGAATTAAGATGATGCCAAACATAAACCATTTATATACTATTGTGGTTAAGCCTGACAAGGATATTGTTTGGTGCTTAAGAAGGTTGGCAAAGCCCTCAAGCACTAAACCAATTCCAGACAAGCAGATGTAACCTCAATGTAGTTTAAAGATTAGTCGTATCCTCAAAAATCTAGTTTAAACAATATTGCAATACAATATTGCAATATTGTTGTAATGCCAGATCACAAAATATCATGTTAACAACCCAAAATAATTAAGTCGTACAAACTGTCACTGTAGCAAAAATAAAGACATTTGGACCATGTGTCTATGTAAACCAGAAAACCAAACATGTTTTACAAAAAAAAGAATGTTTTCATAAAAATACCTCTTTCAAAAAGTGTGTACAAAAAATCATATTAATTGGCAAACTGAAAATATAACAAAATAAAGAAAAATAAAGAGTTGTGGTAGGTTGCATCACAGCTTCAAAACTTAATGATATAACCTCCTCGTAAAGGGGCTTATGTCACTCCCAGAGCAGGTCGAAGCCAGGCACCTCAAATAATCATGGTGGTGTGTTGCTTTTTAAGTGGTTTGTGAGGAGTAGTGATGGTTTGGGGTGGGTCTAGTCAGTGTATGGGAGGTAGAGGGTGTTGGAATAGTTGCTGTAGTTGTGGAACTACGTGTGTGCTGTTGCGAGGTTGAGTGTGTGTCTTAAGTCTTTGGTTGATGTGTGGTTGTGGATTTGGATGTGTGTTTGGGTGTATGCTGTACTGTGGGTGAGGGTTTTGGTTTGGATGAAGGTGTACATTTTGTGGATGTAGTGAATTTGGCTCTGTGCTTCTGTGGTGTAGTTTGTTTGGGTGTTGTTGTGTGTTTTGCTGTGGTTGTTATGGTGGTTAAGGGTGTGGTAGTGGATGAGGGTGTGGCAGTGGTGGTTGAGGGTGGGTTAGCTGTTGAGGGTGTGGTAGTGGTTGAGGGTATGGTAGTGGTTGTGAGCCTGATTATTGATATTACCGGTGGATGGATTGATGTACGTGAGTCTTAGTGTATTGTGGAAGTTCCTGTGGGTGTGGAGGGTATGGTGCCACTGTGTGTGTCTGTATGTGTATGTTTGTGTGCATGCTTGTGTTTATTAGTGTGCCTGTATGTCTGTGTTTTTTCTGACTGTGTGGGTGTGAGTGTATAGCTAGTGTCTGATGTTGGGGTTGTTGGGACAGACATGTTTGGTGGGGGTATGGTGGTGGGAGAATGGGAAGAGGACAGATCCAGAGAGGAAGCGGCAGGTGGTGGTGGGTGGGAGGCAGATTTGTCTGAGGGGGATCTGAGGTGGGCCATTCCTCTCTGTATAGCACATACTGCACTGTATATGCCCTCCGGGAAAGGCAAGTAGTTGGGTCAATTGGTGACTGGCCAGCTGGATGCCACACAACAAGGCAGTGTGGCCTACAGAGAGGCTACGCAGCAGTTCCAGAGCCTCCTCAAGCACCACTGCTGGGTGCACAGGGGCAGGAAATGGGGGCCCTGAGGCAAAGGAGACCCCAGACCTTTTAAGGGCTGGGTTTTTGCCTACTGTAGAAGGACAAAAAGTGAGGGTGCTGATGTTGGTGGTGGTGGGGGGCAATGCTAGAAGTCCATGAGAAGTCCACCACCACTTGGGGCTGGTCTGACGTGGAGGCCTCGGATTCTGAAGAACTTGTGGCCTCCTCTCTAACCTCCTCGCCCTCTGTGCCGCTGAGTCCCTCAATTTCGGTGGTACCACCTTCTAAATCCCAACAGACAGCCGGTTACCCGCCTTCAACCTCTCCTTCACTAGCTCAGGAGAATGCTCATAGGAGAAAGAAAAATGTATGAGCCTATATGTGCCTTATTTTCATAACATTAAATATTTATCAAGTACATTTTCTAGATATAAAGAATGGAGCTGCTGTAGATACACAAAAGCCATCATCACTGCATGCAATTTATGAATTACATTGTAATCACAGCTGACTTCTGGTTTGCAAGGTGCATGGATTATTAGGTCAGATATGTGCCTGATAAGGTGTTAGTCACTCAACATCTATCATATGACATAAACTAATTGATTTAAGATAGACATAATATCTAAAACTATTTTGATGGATGAATGCATCCACCATCATCGGCATCATGACTTACATTTATGTTTACAGCAAAATTTCAACAACAGGATTTATTGTATATCCTTTCCTAATTATGCGCACATCATTTATTGTGCATGTATTTATGGGTTGTATGTGTAGCTAACACATATGCTAGGCACATAAATACATGAGGTCAATTAGGATGCTTTCATCCAATTATTACATTCCCAGTTATGTTGACTCCTACCCATAGTTCTCTGCCCATTATGCACACATGCCTTGTATGTGAATCAATCCACCTATAATACTATAAAATACACCTACTCCATACATCATAATGATGTACCATTACTGGTATGGAAAGTGTTTCGTAGTGTAACCAACATCATATTGGTTCAGATTTTTAGGAAACAGGTTTTTAGTTTACATTATGCTCAAAATCCATCAATCATGTGCTACACTCCATATAAATCTCCTACAGCAGTCCATTTCTTAAAATCTGGATCTGAATATTTGAATTTGTATAGGGATGCACTGGTAATCTTCAAAGAATAGACACAGAAGCCATTTGAAGATATGGGTTACTGCTTGTTAGGAGTATGTTATATGCATCATTTCCTTTCCAATTAGGAAGCCTTCATGTTTCGAAGCCTATTAATATTTTACACCCCTACCAACTATACATTGGGCCTCCCTTCAGAGATATTTTATTACCACCCGCAGCCCGTGCAGGTAAGAGCAGTGGGGCGGTGGAGCCGGGTGAGGGAGGATTTCGACGGACGATGAAAGGGGAAAAATTAAATAATTAATTAATTTTCCCTCGTCATCGTCCGTCAAAATCCCCCCCAACACGGCCCCACCACTCTGCATGGGCCGCGGCTGTTAATTACACAGTCGTTACACTAGTGCCACTCTGAAGGCTAATCCCAAATCTAGTTGCCTTCACCCCTTCAGTGTTCATAATCCATTTATGTAAGGTTTCATGAGTCTGTGCACATTAGGATCATTAGCCAGTGGTAAAGTGTTTGAGCACTCTCCTTGAAATATGGAAAAATTGCCTTTCACACAATCTGTACATGTTATTTAACATATACAGTTTTAGTAAAGTCAGTGTGCATGTATCTAGACAAGCTATAAAATAATTATAGTAGTGGTCCTTCGACACCTATAAAGCTACCCATCTCAGTAGAATATTTAAAAATATTTGAGGCCTACTCGTCATGCCTGTGTTGACTCTTTCAATGGGAAATCTACTTTGTACATGTAATCTTTGTCCAAGCAAAATCCTTTATGTTCCATAAATATGTCACCCCTGAGCGAGGAAAGTAACCTCCCATAGTCCAGGGCGCTATATGATAAAGATTGGACGTGTAACAACCACATTAATGGATAGTTGGATGTTACATTAAATATATGCAAATGCTTATAAGCTAATGAAATCTTACTTTAACATAACCATTTGGTGCCTGCAGACTGTGTCCTCTATCAGTGGAGTGTCAACATTTTTTCAGCTGCGTTTGGTTTTTAAACTTCACACAGGTAGCGAATGTGGGTTATTGTTTTATCAAAAGTGACCATCCTAACTGGGTGGGTGTGTTTGATAATTTCCGTGGGCACAATACCTTTAAAATGTTTTTTCACAATCACAAAGGAACATTGGCACAGGTGTTTTGTGACCCTCAAATCTTATATGCTGCCAGGTAAAGAAAATAATTTGCTAAAACCTGGGTCTGTTTATGTTGGAAACGTTTCGTAGTCTGAAAACATCCATATTTGCAAGGAACCTTTTTTTTTATTAGAGATGTACTAAACAGCCTTCGGAGACTTACACACCTTTTGTTGGTTTCAAACATTGTGCAGATATCTATAATGGGTTCATCACAGTTTCACTCCTTCATGCCCAAATATTTGAATGGATGCAAATACACATTCTAATTCTAACCACATAACACATATATCTGCACCTTCCTAATATATTTTGCTTTAAGCACCTTGTTCACATGTACATATTTGCTAGCTCCATTTTACAAAACATTATCATAATAGGGGTTATTTTGATGCACTTCTAAATAGAAAAAAAGAATTATACAACATTCCTAAACTTGCATATAAAATACTTACAGCTTAAGAAAATGTGTTGCCACAGTTGTTGTGACAACAATTACTCCCACTTATATAGTTGCTCTGGAAAAAAAGAATACGTGTCATACAACAGCCCAAACATAACATCATACTTACCCCCTTCTTGCTGCTCTCTGGTCTTCAGCTCCTCATCAAGCAGGGAATAGGCCACCGGCAAAATGCGGTCCATTGGGGGGTCAGGGTGTGCCATACTCACTTTCAATGCCAGGAGAACTTTAAAGTTAAAGCAGTCAAAGTAATTTCACATGTTGTTGTGTTTGAACTGCCTCACAGGTTAAAACCACTGTGAAAGCAATTATTAAACATATATGTTTGTGAAAAAAAAAATAATAAATAGATTTTTTTTAATGTTGGATCCAGAATGCAAATAATCAGTTAACATGATGACAGTTTAAACGATTTTAAAATGATGTATGGAAGTGTGTTAATGTGATTTAGTTATGTCACATTTATGTGAAAATCACATTTTGGATCAAATGGATGCTGTTTCTGTAATTTACTCCTGTATTCACCCCCTTCCATCTAAATCCCATGTGTATCTTCTATCCTCACAAGCTCCGCAGAGCAAAGACAGCTGGTGTAATGGTTTATTCCTACAGTCATTAGTGCAAAGTTTTCAATTAATTTTCTAGTGTTTGTGATATGTTGCAACTTCCAAGGTCTTTCGACTGTTGTTCTGCTGTGTAAATGGGTCATATTCATTTGTGTGAAGTGAATTTTTTTAAAAATGTTTTGTATTTAGTTTGAACATCTCTGGATGGCACTAGCACGTAAGCTGATGAATGCTGTCTTAAAATGGGATAGTGCTTATTTGCTAAGTTAATGTCGCTCACACTTCTCATACTTCTATAATCACAACCATGATGAATTTGCTGTTTTACTAATTTGTTATGCAAGAATTGTGTATAAGATCCACTTGATTCTGGGGGGGTGAACCTGATTTTCTGAAGACTTTCCTGTTCTAATAGGGATGCTGTACCACACTTTTCTGATTTTGCTGCTCATTTGGGACTTACAATGATTCCTGATTTTTGATCTGTATAACTCTGTGTTTGAACCTTTATGGCATTTATTTTGTATCACTTGATTTTGAGATTTTTGTAATAAAATCTTTTAACTTTTCCCTGATCTAGAACTTAATAATTGAGTGGCTTCAGTTACTTGTTTTTTCTACTCTGCTAAATTGATGTTGGTAAGGGAGCCTTTTGTGCAATTTCTTATAGTGGGAAAACGTCTAAGGTAAAGTTTGAATCTTTTAAATTTTGGGGTGTCCTGAATATTGGGGTATGATTTTGCTCCCAGACCAGTTGCTGATTGTTAGTGGTCTACTGATACAGCTGATTTGGCCTCTCCATCAATCCTTTTAAGGACTGGTGCACATGAAAGGAGAATACCTTATTAAGTATTAAAAATTCATAGAGAAGCACACAAATCTTTCAGTCAGCCCTCAATTTGGATGTGTCCTTTGTTATATAGTCTCTTAAATAATAGGAACCAGGAGCTTTTTAACCAGGTCCAGCACACGTACTCCTAAGACGTAATATGAACAATAAACCAGTGTGCAGTTCCTAAGTGTGTGGGAGTGTTCAGGCCTGTTATGAAGTGCCCTCACACACCCCACAGGATGTCATGCTTCATCATTGGGCCTGCTCCTCGTCGGGCCAGCGCTGCAATGCCCGATGGGCACCCGCGAAGGGGCTCTTTGACGGAGATCTTTTTTTGATGAGGCCGTTGGGTGTGTGAGGGTTTGTGGACAGGATAGTGCTGTGAGTGTGCAGTGTAATTTAAAATAAGTCTCGGGCTGCCCTTTTCAATAATTGTATTCCAAGGGTGCACTAACTTAACTAAAAACTGAAAGCCTTGAGAAATGCCTGGAGATGAAGGTCCTACAGGGTCTGTGTGGTGCATGGGGTCGACATGTTTCTTGCCTAAAGAAGCCCCTAACGGGTCTAGTGGCAATTCATCAGGACCGTGTTAAATAGTAGAACATTATCTCAACTCTTACACTGCCGCAAACCTGGTTCTTGACGTAGTGTAGTAACCAGCGTTGCTGTTGAGCACCAGGTCAATTGGCCTGGTGTAATGAGACCTGAAAGAGAGTGGTAGAAAGGTAAAACAGTATTAAAAGGGAAAAAAACATCATTGTGGTACTAGGTAAGCCTGTAGGGGTCACACCGAGCTGCAAGTGAGAGGGAAAAGGTGATGGTTTCTCAACTAGTCCCTCGTGAAGTGCCTTGGTGTGCTCCTAGAAGTACTTTTGGAGAAATTACCAGGTAACGGCAGCATTTAGTTATCTAATTGAAAGGATCAGTCAATGCGTAGATCCATCCTTCAATAGTCGGTGCCTTATTGAAGCATAAACGTGCTCCATATTAAAAAATTGCGGAGTGGAATATACATGCTAGCTCCACTGTTAAAAATCATTGGGGAGCCATAAGTATTCAAAAGGACAGAGTTAGTGTCACTGCCAAACCGTCCCAGTGGACAAACAAAGACAATACAACACGTATAGTGGGTGACATACAAAAAAATGTTGCCGTATATGTGTGGACAAACCACGTGCAGAAACGAGGGGTTGTTACCTGCCCCGCAGTATGAGCCTCATGCAAGTTCACACATATAAATAAAACCAAAACACATGCATTTTGTTGCCGCCTCGAGCGTGTACGATCATACTAAACAATGCCATGGGAGCGGGTGCGGTGAGCGCGTACTAAGCGCGGTCCATAGCGGACTGTTAGCTAACCCACTCACCCCTGTTTTCTGAGGTCGGAGATGACCAGGGTGTGTTAGCAGAGCACTTCGTTGCTCGTACCCTATGGAGAAAGGAAGCAAAAACGCCCAGCATGTAGGTGTGAGCACACATTGTTGGTATCTTACCGGCAGTGTTAAATCGTTGCCGTTCAGCATGTCCTTGATGCGGGCTGGCAGGCATACTCGCGTAGGGTGGCGTGGCAACTAGCTGTGATCCTCCCTTGCTCCGGTCCCCGTGTCTGTGAGGCCAGAGTATTCGTAAGGCCACGTATTAGCGTGCCAGCATAACAACGCTAGAACGCTCGTTGCGGCGGCCATCTTGGGAGTGAACTTTATTGAGACTAAGCTGCTCTGCCAGTGGCAAAAACATTAGCGAGTATGTCTCCAGGTTGCCTATTGCGTGGTAGTGTTTGAAGCTGATACGACCATTCCCAGGCCCTAGAGGAATTTGTCTGCGAATAAGGGTGTAACCAGTGGCTGGGCGTGTTACCAGTAATCCCTGTTATTGGAAGGGGTCCATTGTGATTGGTGGTAAGTGGATCTGGCCATTGCCTGCATATAATGATATGTAGATGGGTTCATACAGTTGTAATGAAGGGTTGTAGTTTGCAACTATTGCACTAAATTACCCAATACTACATAATGTCCAGTATGTCTTGTGATCTTTAAGGAGCGTGATTCCCCTCCACATTAAATGTAAGTACAGTGGTGGTGAATAAGAGGTGGAAGTGCAGACCATGATGTGGTGCAACTATCATGGATTGTAGCCGCCATAGTGTGACGCTACGTGCCCATCCTTGGACTACTGCCCATAATGGTAATTGTACGATCTTGCTGCCAACTATTGTATGTTGTTTATCGAACTCAGGGATGGAGCTGGAGAGGCCTGGTTGTTTTTACGGGGAATCTGGTTAAACGCAGGGTAATTCCCATAGTGGTAAAACAGGTTATAGAATGGAAAGAATCTCAAAGGAAGCGGTTGCCAAGGTTCAGTAATATGGGTGTATTATCCAGGTCGGTTCAGTTCCACCCAGGGGATATCATCAGTGAGGCCAATGGTGTGGGAGGAAAGTTTAAAAATCCAATGTTGTTCCTTCCTGAATAACGCCTCCTTCCGTATTTGGGGGTGTGATTCCAATATTGTCCAGTGAAGGTCATTAGTAGTGTGGTTCATTTCAGTGAAATGGGCGCACATTTTGGTATTGGTCTTTCTACACCTTATATTGCGCCTGAGTTCTGTGATTCTAGTTTTTACAGGGCGTGTCATCATTCCTATATATTTGAGCTGGCAGGGACAAGTGATGAGATACACGCAATTGCGTGTGTTACAGTTGGTGTGTTTCTTTTGTGTCCACTTAAAAGTGTCAGTTAGCATAACTGTCTTGATCGCACTTGTAAGTGGGCAGACTATGCACTGTCCGCAAGGGTAGTGGCCAGTCACTGGTGGCATGTTCCACAATTGGTTCTGTGGTGGTGGATCCTTTTTTGGCCTGGTACTGATTAGTAAGTCTTTTAGGTTGGCAGTTCTTTTGAAGGCGAACCTAGGGGGACTGGGCGCTAGGTCACCAATTTGTAGAATCCTCCAGTGTTTCCTTATGATCCGTCTGATCATATTGGATTCAGGTGTAAAGGTTGTGACGCATGTGATGTGCTCAGTTGCAGGCTTGGGCTGAATTTCGAGGAGTGCCTCTCTATTCGCGTTTCGTGCTCTCTTATGAGCGATTTTTATTTTTCTCACCGGGTACTCCCATCTGGCCAAGTGGCTACTAAGCTCAGACGACTGTGTACCAGCGCCTTGAAGACTTGGAAGACATATCCCGTCCGCCCCCTGAAAAGAATTCTATAGCGTCCTCTTAGCGTCCTATTATTTGGACCCGCAATTTATTTATTCTAGCGGAGCGGGACCGCAACTTACCATATGAAAGCTATATGGAAATTTGGGAGTTTGCACCATAACGATACTGTGGACCCCATTTTATAGATTATCTCCTTTCGATATCTGCACAGTCTATCTTTGATGCCTTACCCACATACTTTGTTACCGAGACGTTATTTGGCTCCCTTTACCGCAAAACTAACAAATCTCTATATCTTAGGGACGGTACTACTTAAATCTTGGTTACGCCCTTTAGGAGTAAACGAAACTATACCTCGTGTGGCTGTAATTCATTATCCAGTGTGAGACCCAGTTCCCACTGAGTTGACTAAAAAATTGTTTTTAAAGTTTAAAGTGATTGTGATTATGAGCCCTCTGCACCACATATAAGAAACTTTTTTGATTACTTGGATGTCGATTGACCGCTCAATGAATTATTTACCTGCTGCGCCCTGACGAAGGAATTGGTGGTTCAGACTCCACTCCGAAACGCGCGTCGGCGCCTTTGCTCTTTTCATGTATTAATGAAATGACTATGATATGTATTGTGTTATTCAGTTTTGTAATATGATTGTGTTTTGTATGTGTGATAGTTGTATGTCTGGTGGTGTTTGACTGTGTTTTGAGATGTTCATGTAACATGCTCTTGGGGCTCAATTTATGCTAAGATCATGTAATTTATTTACACATTAAGTAATATATTATTTTTATATCTATGGAAAATAACAAAAGAAAAAATATTTTTATAAATAAAAAAATGAATAAACAATTACTGTAGTGGGACAATGTATTTTCTAATAATGGATGTATCACCTGATTACTAATTGAATGTTAAGGAGAGGCTTCTTGTTGTAATTGTTCATGTGCTCAGTTGCAGGCTTGGGCTGAATTTCGAGGAGTGCCTCTCTATTCGCGTTTCGTGCTCTCTTATGAGCGATTTTTATTTTTCTCGCCGGGTACTCCCATCTGGCCAAGTGGCTACTAAGCTCAGACGACTGTGTCTGGAAATCATCAAGGATACTGCAATTACGTCTGAGCCGCAAGAATTGCCCATACGGTAGGTTTTCCAGTAGTGCTTTTGCGTGGAAGCTGCTAAAAAGCAAGGGACTGTGGCTATCAGTAGCTTTTTTGAAGGTTTTTGTCTCCAATCTATTCGCTCTACGGCTGATCAAAAGGTCCAGGAAAGGTAGTTCCTGGTCAGAGATATTGGCTGTGAACCGTAGGTACGGGTTAAGGCTGTTGACCCAGGTGACAAAGACCGGGATGCTCTCTTGCCCACCCTTCCAAAATACCAGGACGTCGTCAATGTAGCGACGCCATAGGATGATGTTATCTTTATAGGGATTTGTATCAGTGAGGACATGTTTGGACTCGAAGTCTGACATGTAGAGACATGCCAGACTGGGGGCAAATGTGCTGCCCATTGATGTCCCTTGGGTTTGATGGTAGATGCGGTCCTCGAACAGACCTGAACACTCCCACACACTTAGGAACTGCACACTGGTTTATTTTTCATCCTTTGTTATATACACATATAGCACTATAGGTAATTAGTTTACTATATTTAACACCGTCATTTTTTTAGCTGGACACCTCCAAGCCTACTCGACACATTCACAGTTTATTGAAAACCAACATTTACATCCATTCTGAAGTAGCCTGCTTTCATTATGCAAATACAGCAGCAGTGTTGATTTAAAAAAGAAAGGGAGATTTCCGAAATAATCACTAAAATTGGCTTAATGTCCTTTCTTGCTATAATGAAAAACCACAAGGAATCAGGAAAGGAAATCCATATATCTTTCATGTTACAGGAATGCATTCAATGAATGAGCCCTGTTGAAAGTTCAGGACCAAAACAACATTGTCTCAAAACGTTCACAGCTTTTTATGCTACTCCTGTGAATTATGACAGTCCAACAAGCATTTGTCATACTTCTCAGCCAACACCATCTATGTGTTGTGCTTTGACTTCACTAGGGTGGAGTTAAATGTTATGAGATCTTCCTCAGGACTGGTGTTCTCAGTTTATCTCATATATCATTTTTCATGGGGTTGTATCCATCTTACTTTTGTAGTCTTCTTATGGCATCTTGCAATTTTTGGGGGACAGGTTCTGCTGATTCCTTCTGATTCTTTACAAACAGGGTCGTCTTTTTGTGCTTCTTGACTTGTTCTACTGGTTCTTCCTAATTGTTGACAAAACAAAACCAATGTGCTGGGTCAACCGTGCTAGGCCACCGATTAACTGCTTCCCAGCAACTAAAATTAGTTGAAAAATGTATAGTCAAGAAATTACCTATACCATTAGAACGAAAGAGTAATTTAGGGGTTGGCAGAATTAACATCCCTTACTGCCAGGAGAGCAAGGAGATGTACCCCCGTGCCCTGGCGGACTAAAGCTTGTAATTTTCAAAGATCTGTGATTGCCTGGCCATACAACTATGGTCACTTCTTTGGAGGCAGTGAAAGTTTCCTGAACAGCCGCCATGTTTCATGTAGCTGCTCAGCAAACTCTTTTGTTTTTCAAAAACAAGATCTCAATTTTCAAAATGCGAAATGCTAATGATTCCGCTATTGTGGCAGTTTTCTCCCAGTATGTGGGAGTCATTTTTAGGTCTCGCCTAGGCAGCACTTGCGATGTCTCTTCGAGACATGCTGTATTCAGGATATAGGCATTAAGCTCCGCCCATCTTTACAATTGCCTCCTCTTCCTGTCCTTTGTAAATGATGGCTTTTGATTTGTCAATAGGCTTAGTCGCCCCTCCTTAGTACCTCCCTCTCTCCTGTTGTAACCTCTCATACGGACAGCCCCTCTTATATGTGTCCTTACTCTGTAGCTTTCATTAGCAGTAAGGGAAAACTATTTACTTATTTAATGTCTTGCAGAAGAAGGCACGACATACTGTGCAAGTGCACAGCAATGGCGGCGACTTTTTTTACATCCAGCCCAACACAGCACTGCCTCTTTAAAGCAGTGCTTTAGCGTGGCGTCCACCCCCCATGTCCCCCCTTGGATTTTAAATTTTAAAAAAATCAATCAGCCTGGCACCCCGCGCTTCAGCAGTGGCATCCGCACACACCACTTGTGGGACGCTGCTTTAGCAATGGCGGCTGCTTCTTTGTATTTTTAGCACGCCATGCTCGCTTTCAGTTTCACAATGGCGGCTGGACACACCACTCGCGGGACGCTGCCCTTGACTTTTGAGGAACAGCTCAGGGATATACAAGGGCAGTGTGTATGTGATGATCACATAAACATGTAGTTTCCTTGGTTCGGTTGGCCGTAGGATAGGGTTGTGTTTACTACAGGGCCACAGTGGGGGTTTAGATCGGTTTCCCCAAGTACAGTAACATGATTTTGATGAAGGCTTTATGCTGTACTCTGTGTACCTCCCCCTTCCGTCTTCTACCTCCTCCCCAGACAAAGGAAGCTGGTGTGTGGGAGAGACAGGAAGCAGCAGCAGCGGGTTATTGTGCCCTCAGATGTGCCTCGTCGGATCGGGTACACAGGTCTTCGCGTCGGAGCTGTTACTTGGGTCACAGTGCCTGTTACCCACACGTTGTCAGTGCAATTCATGTTTGGAAACATCTGTACAATATAGATTACTTGTGTGCTAGTGGATACGCACCTGGTATGCTATGTTTACATAAAAATATAAAATATAGTGTTGTTTTAAATTAATTTATAATCTCTAAAGATGAAACTGTACTTAAAGTTAACATAGATATTTTTCATGTGTGAAGTCTGCTGTGAATAGTTAGCAAACTCCTATTCTGTTTATACTTTGCTTTTTATGACTTGTAGTTTTGCGTTTACCACTCTAAATACGTCATATCTTGAATGTTATGTTGTATGCTGGGTTAGGGGGTGTTTGTAGAGTAGAGAATTGGGTACTGTGTTGCTCTCCGGGCATTTAAATAAGAAAGAAAAAACAGAACTAAGTAAGCTACTCCATTTTAACATGGGCCTCTGTAAACATGTTTGGGCTTATGAATACGCACTGTGATAATTCTGTGTATGTTAACATGCACCAAGTTGTTTTTCACTTGGATTGATGTCTTAGGATGGGCAGTGTTTTTTATTGTTGATATTGTAAGTAATTATTATCTTTAAGTTAAAAAAACTTTTTACTGTCATGCCCAAAAATTATTTATAAAAATACCTTAGTATGATAGCTCTGCAAGATCCAGGTATAACTTGAGGGTGCCATCTTTTTAAAGACACCTTCATTCCTCCACAATTCTCGGATTCTGACACAGTCGAAAAATGCCTAACAGCCTTTCAGACTAACATAAGGACCACATTAGATATATTGGTACCCGTGAAAAAGTCTGCCGCGGTCTCCAAACGTCCCCAGACCCCTTGGTACACCACTGACCTTCGAACGGAAAAGAGTCACTGCAAGAAACTAGAGCGACAATGGCGACGAACACATGATCCCCTCGACAAAGAACGTTTCAAATCTGCCCAAACTAAACACCATTGCAGCCTGAAAATCGCCCGGAAAAAGTATATCAATAACCAACTTGATCAGGCAGATAACACTCCCAAAGCCTTATTCCAGTTACTTAACACTTTCATCAATCCGAAAGCCTGCAACATGGAAGAGGCGCCATCCCAGATCCTATGTGACAACACTGCAGGATATCTCTCGCAACAGTGCCTGTTACCCACACGTTGTCAGTGCAATTCATGTTTGGAAACATCTGTACAATATAGATTACTTGTGTGCTAGTGGATACGCACCTGGTATGCTATGTTTACATAAAAATATAAAATATAGTGTTGTTTTAAATTAATTTATAATCTCTAAAGATGAAACTGTACTTAAAGTTAACATAGATATTTTTCATGTGTGAAGTCTGCTGTGAATAGTTAGCACACTCCTATTCTGTTTATACGTTGCTTTTCATGACTTGTAGTTTTGCTTTTACCACTCTAAATACGTCATATCTTGAATGTTATGTTGTATGCTGGGTTAGGGGGTGTTTGTAGAGTAGAGAATTGGGTACTGTGTTGCTCTCCGGGCATTTAAATAAGAAAGAAAAAACAGAACTAAGTAAGCTACTCCATTTTAACATGGGCCTCTGTAAACATGTTTGGGCTTATGAATACGCTCTGTGATAATTCTGTGTATGTTAACATGCACCAAGTTGTTTTTCACTTGGATTGATGTCTTAGGATGGGCAGTGTTTTTTTATTGTTGATATTGTAAGTAATTATTATCTTTAAGTTAAAAAAAACTTTTTTACTGTCATGCCCAAAAATTATTTATAAAAGATACCTTAGTATGATAGCTCTGCAAGATCCAGGTATAACTTGAGGGTGCCATCTTTGAATATGGGCAGACAACATTTCATGCTCTTCTGTAACCTTTTACCAGCGTCGATAAAATTAGGGACGCGCTTGAGACTGCCACAAGGTGATTGTAACTGTACGATAATACCACAACCACAGGAGCGCCTGGGAAAGGGCTCCTAGAACTGTTTTTAGCTTCCTTGCATAGCGCTAGCACGCTTCACTGCTTTTATATCGATCTCTCACTTAAAAACTGAGGGGCATATTAGCAAGACCGGCGATAAAATTATCGGCGTTTTAGCGGCAGGAAACACCCGCTAAAACGGCGATAATGGGCTTGCTAATATGCGTTATGGAATTCCAATAGAAGCCCAGGTTAGATGTGCAGGACATCTAACCTGGGCTTCTATTGGAATTCCATAACGCATATTAGCAAGCCCATTATCGCCGTTTTAGCGGCAGTTTCCTGCCGCTAAAACGCCGATAATTTTATCGCCGGTCTTGCTAATATGCCCCTGAATTCTTTGCTTTTAAAACCCGCAACCTTGCCAAAAGTCACGTTTTAATTGTACCCACTTTGTCCTCACCTCAATTACGTGTCGCACTGAGGGGTGCCTCTCCGGTCCACCACGGATTGTTCCGTTTCAGTGGAGGGAGTTGATTACATCCCGGAAGTGACACGTAGTTCCCCACGTCAGCAGTTCAGCTGCCGGGCAGTACAAAAACAGATGTCCGGGCACACGCGCGCAGCGGGGCAAGCCCGTCTGCGCCCGTCCGCGCCTGGTCGTCGCCAGGAGCCAGAAACCCTGCTGGTTTCCACAGAAATCAGGTAAATAGTCCTGTAACCCTCTTTAACTATACCAGACAGGAACTATTAAATATTAGAGACAAACAATGCTTGCCTGACATGCAAAACTCCAACTCATGCGCCCTCACCTTCCCAACGGTAGAAGAAAAGAAAGTTGGAACAGTTATTATTGGAGTCTTTGTAAAACACTGTTATATCTTCAGCGGAAGCATCACCAGGATTGCGTCAAAACCCTCCTGCCAAAAAGGAGGAGACTAATGGTTTGTCACTTGACAAATCTGCCTCATAGGCCACATCTATGAAAGGGCCATCATTATTGACAAGGTCACCCTACTGGCAGGAAGCCTTCATCTTGAACCATTAAGATGATTCTTCACTTACTGTTAAAAACCTCCTAATCAGCGAGCAAGAAAACAGCAATATCATTGTCCTATCACATCCACTATTCCCATGCAACCTTTACATTATTAATCAAGATAATGGGGGCTGTTCACGAAGGTAAAATTAGAGGAGTACATTTACTTACATGTACTTTAACTTCAACACCTAGGAGTAATGTAACTACTTTTTGTTATTCACCATTTCCGATTGTAAAGATGATGATGAAGAAGAAGAGGTAGAAAACTGATAATCAGAAGGAGATCCACACTTTTTTCAGTGAAGAAAAAAACATCTAGTTTGAAGGGGTTACTGGTCCATAGGACCTCAACATTTACTACCTCTCACAGGAGTACACAGATAAGGAAGAGGCAGATTATTACCATAGAAAGTGTAATGTTATACTGTTATACTGTTAAACTGTTATAAGAACCATCCTCCTTCAATGGCCAAAGTTCTGGTGGGCTTTGTAGATTTATTGAAGGTTCATTAAACATGCCCTTGCTTTTACCATCGAATCACATTCTGCAATATCTGACACAAACAGAACAGACTCCACTCTCCATTATGTCCTGCAAACGCTCAGGCCTTTTGTCACAGCGGAGGATATAACAAGAGAAAGGGAAGAGGATGAGGATGATGATATACAAGATAATTCGGAGAAAGTGAACCCACAGTAGCTTGACAACAAATGCAACTATGAGGGGTTGGGAAGCATACCTTGAGGAGTTTTCCATACAAAGTCACTGGTCAAAATATTTGCTCCTTTCAAATTAAACTCAAAGCCTTTTGCACTGGGCTGTACATCACAATGCTCACTTTCAGTGGAACATGTGCCTGGGCTCACAATGACTGGGTTGATAGGCTGACCGGAAAGGAAGCAAGTTGTGACGAATCGGGGATTGATGACAGATAACTTCATCTAGACTTTTAAAGATGGGGAATCCCGATATGGAACCTGTTTGCAAAGCCTCAGAACACAAAGTACCAGCTCTTCGCAAGCAAATGGTGTTACCAAGGGAAACAAGGAAAGCATTTCCATTGCCTTGGTTAGGGACATTTATATACATTGTTTCATGATTCTGAGGGTGTACAACATGAAGATACAACCATGCACAATCATTGTAGTGGCTCTGGCGTAGGCAAGACACTGCTGGTGTATAGGCCCTTTGAACATGTCTATAGAGTCACCAGTAGAGTTCCAGCTAGATCTGCACTAACTACCCAAAACCAAGAACTTTCCTCCCCTGATCTGAAATCCCAACCAACCATGCGGAACTCCAATCTGAGCAGTCCCAGTCTAGGCTGCTGGTGTCCAATGATTTGTTGATATTTTAGGTTGAAGGCATGATGGAGAATGGTTGCTATCCTTTTCAGGTTTTTAAGGAGTAAATCAGTGATGTAAATTGCCTGGACAGATGTGGATTCAGTGACCTTTCTCACAACTGGAGCTATCTATGCTTTCTTCGGAGCATCCAATACCATAGTTTTTTAAACAAAAAGAAACCACAAAGTTAGTGAAAACAGACACAAAGAAAGACACTAGCTCCTTAATGATGGAGCAGTGCAATGAGTCTGTAGGACAGAAAGTATCCTTCAAACAGATGTTAACCATTGTAACACCTTCTCTTGTGCTTTATATTGATCTTCAATAATACTGTAACCGTAATATCAACTACCAACATTTTGTCAAGGCAAGTTGATGTGAAGTTAAGAATAGTAAATCCCTACTTTCCTACATATAGGTACCTTGATATGTCAGTAGTTCACATCATGGATATGATATTATTGCAGATCCATATAAAGTCCATAATATTTTGACTTACCTCCACTGGTCACAGTGGAAAGACCTTCTTCAGAAGCTTCTTCAGTGCTCTGATATGAAGCATTCATGGTCGTGGCATGAGAGTTATGGCCTAAAGGATCTATGTCAAACTAAAGAATACCTTTTCCTTTAAATATTAAAAACATATTAATGCAAAATAACTGCCTTACGATTGATCTTATTGTACCAATTGCGTCTAAGCTAAGTTTTACATTTTAAAAAACAAATGTAGACTTTTTTTACATATCATGAACTTCTCTCTTTAAAGGGAAATCCAATGTTCCCCATTTAAGAAATGTATAATACCGTACAATGACACAAGTGTAATAACAGTCCCAACAATTAACTTTACGATTAGTTTTAAAAAAAATGTCTTTATTAATTTGTTTATAGCAGCATGTCTGAAACATCACTGCAAATATTCTTCACTTTAAATAGATTTCCTTTAATCTACTTATGACTTAACAGAGCTCACTGACGGCCAATCTGCTCAAGTAGGTGGAAAGCCTTTGGAATTGTTTGAAATAGTGCTATCATTAATAGATTTCTATACTCTTTCTTTCTTTTCACTAAAGGCAGCCTTCTTCTTTTCAGGACATCTACAGTCTTTAAAATGTCTCATACTCCGATGGCGAGATCTATCAAGGAAGTAGAGCAAACTAACTTAGAATCAATTATCACTTTCTTGTAGGTCTTACATTACACAACTAGTTCAACTTTCAGGCAAAAATGAAAGCAATTTGAGTACAATGAGGTAGTTGGGACTGGATTATGTATGTTGATTTCCTTTTTAAATTTTTTTTTTTTAAATAAGTCTTTATTCAACTTTTCCTTAATACATCACAAGCAGAAAAAAAAAATATATGCATTCCAATTTTTACGGAATTCCTCCATCCACCCACCACCCCCCAGTTGCTGATCCAGTACAAGTAGAAAAGAAATTCATTTCATCAGAGATCGCATCAACAGAAAAACATATAACTTAAACTTTCCCCAAAACATTGTAGATAAGCCCAACATTCTTGGCCGTCCCCAAAATAAACGGAAAAGGAGAACTTTTACCCTACCCCGATATACCTCAAAATCAGTGTCCCTATTCATTATTCTCACGAGGCCAGTTCATTAAGGGGGCCCTGATTGCTAACCCTTTAGCTTTCGCCTTGCGACCTCTCCTAGAGTAAACTGCACTTTCCAGCCTATACACCGCTAGAAATTTTCCTACCCACTGTTGACAGGTTGGGGGAATAGGATCAAGCCAATGAGTGGCCAGACAGAGTCTAAAAACTGTCATGGCAATATACAGAAAAGTCTGGATCTGACTTGAAAACAAAGGGCATCCTACCCAGAGTATAATAAATTGTGGCGATAAATCAATTTCTCTACCCAACATGGTTCCCAAAATACTGCTAACATCCTGTTTTAAAGTGTCTAAAACGGGGCAGGAGGCAAACATATGAACGCTATCGGCAGCTTGATAGCCGCACCGTGGGCAAGTTGATCCTGCCTCCCTGCCCCATTTAGCAATCTTAGCCGGTTTGATGTAGAGATTAAACCATGTTTTAAAACACTGAAGTTGAAGATTAGCCGCAATGAATGATGTCTGGGCCAAGTATAAAGAATCTTCAACTTCCCCCAATCCGACCTCTAAAAGTGCCTGCCATCAATCAGAATGTTTAGTTAAATCATCGGGTTTCAACTCATTCAAGATTTTATATATCCCGCCTAGTGTGGTTGAACCTCTAAGTAACACCTCCATCAAACTCACCCTGGAAAAACCACAGGTACCCCCAGTTTTCCTAACTAGAAAATCTCTTATCTGGAGATATTTAAAAAACTGCTGATTATCTAGCTCAAATCTATCCCTAATGATTTCAAACCGTAATACCCCTGTCTCATCTGTAACATCACCTACTATCCTCACACCCTTGTCGTGCCAATACCTCATGTGCCCATCATTAAAGACATTTGGGAGGGAGTTATTCTTATATATTGGGGTATAGGCATTAATACGTCCGAGGCCTAATCGTTCCAGACCGAAGTCCAAACCTTAAACGCACAAATTAGGGTTTTAAACTTTACTCTTTTATAATAATTAAATTCTGTGTGGCGCAGAAAACACCCCCTAGCCTCTTCACCTAAAATCAGCTCAAAAATAGTAGTTGAGGGACCTATCTGTGTCGTATCCACCTTTTCGTTAAGTATTATCCCTATTTTATGTAAAACTGAGGCCCAATAATAAAACTGAAGATTGGGTACTGCCCACCCACCTCTGTCTCTTGACAACGTTAAGAATTTAAGCGCTCTCCGAGGGCGACAATTAGCCCAATTGAACCTGGAGAACATCTGATTCATAGCATTAAACCATGTACTACAGATGGTCAAGGGAATAGCCCTGAAAAATATAAAATCTTTGGTAAAAAAGCATTTTGATGACATTACATCTCCCCACCATCGTGAGTTTGAGGTTCTCAAGTCGGTTGAATTCAGTTTTAAATTTAGATAGAAATGGGTTCAAATTGATTTCTGTAATCTTAGATACATCTGCCTTAACTTCCACTCCCAGATATACTTCTTTCTGTACCACTCGCGGATCACTCAACTGGAGCCCTTTGCCAACCAGAACTTGAGTCTTATTTTGATTAAGGCGGTAGCCAGAAAGCTTCCCAAAAGTGTCAGCTTCATTTTCAATCTCTTCTAGTACCTCCATTGGATTCGAGATCATCGGCATATGCCAATATCTTAGTGCTCTCCCCATTGCTCTGCACTCCTAAAATCCGGTTATTACATTCAGTCCTCCTAACTAGCGGATCAATATATAGTGCAAACAATATGGGAGAGCACGGACATCCCTGGCGGGTCCCCCTGCTGATCAGAACAGGATCCGACATCTCTCCCATTATTGATATTCTCGCCACCGGGTTATTATACATTATTTCAATAGCCGTAATGAAGCTTTCCCCCAGCCCTCTGCTCTTTGAAGTTGCCCACAAAAAGGACCAGGAGACCCTATCAAAGGCTTTCTCCGCATCAAGCAGTATAAGCCCGATAGGGTCCCCGGGGATACCTGCAGCATCAAAAAGAGCAATAACACTCTGAATATGGTCTATTGTACTGCGTCCAGGGACAAACCCATGCTGAGTTGGTGAAACCAATTTCTTAATAATAGTCGCCAATCGTTTAGCCAAATTCTTGGCGTATACTTTAACGTCGCTATTTATTAAAGTGATAGGACGATAAGACCCCATCTCTCTAACCAGCTTGCCTTTCTTGGGGAATACGACAATATTGGCTGACCCCAGGAATCAGGAGCTCTTCTCCCAGCCTGAGCTTCCAAAAACACATCCTTCATTAGCTCCTGTATGGAGGGGGCAAAGATTTGATAGAATTCCCCGGGAATGGAGTCTGCTCCTACCGCCTTCCCGTTTACCAGCGAGCTAATTGCGCCTTGAATTTCATCCGCCGTTATAGGTACTTCTAGCGCCTCGCTCTCCTCTTTTGATAATTTCTCACATGGAATCCCAGCTAAGTAGTTCTGAATTGCTTCCTCCTCATTGCTAATATTTTCCGTATAGAGTTTCTGATAAAAGCGTTGAAAGGCAGCACGTATTTCCGAAGGCTCAGTAACTAACCCTACCCCCGGATCCTCAATTTCAAGTATCCCCCTTGCGCTATCCGCTGTCTAGTACGGACCGCTAGCAGGGGTCCCACTCTCTCATTACATTCATACATTTTGGACCGCCAAGCACAATATTTCCCCGCTGCCTTATTTGCCGACAAGTCCAGAATTGTAGATTTTACCGGAGCCACCTTGATTTGTGCCTGCTCTACTTCCCCATTATTTGTAAGTGCCTGTACCAGTAGGGTTTCTGCTTCACTTAGTTTCCTATATTGTTCCTGAAGATAACCCTTTTCCTTCGCCTGCGAAGCCCAGCCATATCTTAATGTTTCCCCTCTTATCCCAGCTTTAAATGCATCCCATATTATCCCTAACCGTGCGCTTCCCCTATTTTCCATTGTAAATCTCGAAATCCACTCCCTCATATGCTGAATATTATCTTCCTCATAAAGAAGTGCTCTGTTGAAGGTCCAGCAAGATATACAGGGCTTCGATGTGTGTAATGAAATTTCTAGTACTAACGGATTGTGATCGGACATCACCCGGGGGAATTTTACAATGCTGCATCTAGTTAACACCTCCTGAGACACAAAAAAATAGTCTAACCTAGCATGAGTTTGGTGTGGGGCAGAAAAAAAAGTATATCCCGCATCTTGAGATTCCAATGTGGCACAAGCATCAGTAAGTCCATGTGTAATACATAAGTTAATTAATGCCTTGAAGACTTTAGGCTTACGGCCATGATATGACCGCTCGCCGAGCTTAATATTCTCGGTATTTAAATTTATATTAAAGTCTCCACATACAATCAAGGGCAGCGGCCACCCAACCAACTCCATATTCAACCAGTTAAATAAGGCAGGGTCATCAAATACTGAGCCGTACACAGAACATAGTGTAAAAGAATAGTTATCGGTACAGCATTGAGTAATAACCCATCTGCCAAGTTGATCCTCCGTTTCCTAAGTTGGTCGATGCCGAATAGCTGACGCTGACACGCTGTCATCACGTGTTGTTGTTGGAGAAGGAAATGGCTCCCGGCTCCCCTGGCCGGTCCAAGACCCCTTGATTTTGCACTTCGACTGGGCCATTGGAGCTTCAGGCGGGGCGGGTGAAGCAGTGTGCCGTTCAGGCAATGGGGACTGTGGAGGTCTGAGGCCCACTGCCAGTTGCCAGTGGCCCCGGCGCTGGCCTCGTGCCTCGTTACCACGCCTCCTGCCCCCACCATCTTACCCAACCTGCCCCCCCTGAATGCAGCTGGGCCCTATAGGGGGGGAGAAGCTATGTGCTTGCCTCACCACCCAGGCAGCTCCACGCTTTGGCCCTAAGACCTGGCCCTGGCATCGGGGTGCGGTGATGGATGCTACCCAGCCTGCAGCAGCAACTAGCAGTAGCCGCCCTAAGTTGAGGTTGGCGCCTGAAGCGCTAGGTCGCAGGCATTAACCCCCACAGTGCGGGAGCGCCTGGCGTTAGGTCAGTGCAGCTTGCAAATGGTGAGGTAGCCGGCTCCAACCCGCCCCTGCACAAGCCTTTACACCACAACCCCGCAGTGGCTACCCCACAACTGGCCCAGCCTGTTTTTTTATACGCGCAGAAAACAGAATATAAGTAGCTTTCTTTTCTTGCAATGCCTCGCAGTCCACAGCAAGCAGCAGCCAGGAGCGAGCCCACAACTCTCACCCTCGAGTTCACTTCCTAAAGCTGGGGCCCCTGCAGGAAGCAGGGGTGAGCCCTCTACCCACATTAGTTCCGTGCAGACGAGAACTGGGCTCCCGCAACTTAAATTTCAGGCTACAGTACATTCAGCTCCGTCAACATGGCCCATCCCAGATTGCAACAGAGACACCAGCGGCAAGGTGGCCGAAGAGACTGAAGTTGAGCCGGCAGAGCCTAAAAAATCTGTTGTCCCAATGGCCTCACCAGCTCCAAACCAGCTGTTTGGTCACCAGTCTTCTCCCCGGGCGGTTATACCTCCTCACAATCTCACATCCGCCGCCAAATCAAGTGATCCCTCTCCAGAATCTGCCCTCTACCCCAGTGAGTTGGCACACGATCTAACAACAACAACATCGATCCCATTTGCCAAGCTTCCCCATCGGGACGCACAAGGTCCCCAAACCAGAGTCCATTTCCATCCAGCAACCCACCCCCAGCCTGAGCCAACTCTGGAGGCAAGTGCAGACTACCCCTTCAGCCCGAATAGCGCTCGTTACAACGCATGCATTTACAACGCATGCCATTACAACGCAAGTCATTACAACGACGCATTGTTACATCGTATGCCATTACAATGCAAGTCATTACAACTGTTATATTCCATATAGGTACCCTATATAGGCGCAGGCAACATTTCAACCTTTCACCTATATTCTTCCCTACATTACATACATAACGGTTCTTAGGGACTGATCTTTTACCTAGATACAACACTGCATTCAGAACGCGGGTATCCCCCTAGTTCGAATCTCATACAATATGCATGAGGCTTCTTGGAAGCACAGCAGGACTAACATCTCCTGTATAATATCTCTGGTCTGGTCAGATCATTACCTGATCCCTTTTTCGATTACTCTGTCAAAACCGGGTCAAGCTAAAGACACGCGTTTTATTCTTAAGAGAAATTGGAAGAATTTGTCTGAGGCCTCATTAAGTCCGATTCTGCAGGACAATTACCCCTGTCTATCCTCGGACCCCAATGTAGATTCAGCTGCTATACATCAATGGATTACCAATGCGGTGGAGTCAGTCACGCCGGCCAGAGTAGTGAAATCGATTAGACTGTCCCCTTCAGCTCCCTGGTTCTCTGATGCCCTTAAAGAATCAAAAAGCAGATGCAAAAAACTGGAACGCCAGTGGAGGCTGGGCTACTGCGACCTAGCTAAGGGAACGTACAAAAAAGCATTAAAAGACTTTCATAAATCCCTAAAAGTTGCCAGGCGAGACTACATTGTTACACGCATCCACAATGCTGACCACTCCATTTCAGAGGTTTTTAAAGTAGTCCAATCCTTTCTTAAACCTAAGGCTATAGAGACGGGAATGATTCCGTCCCTAGCTCTGTGTGAAAAAATTGCTAGTCATTTTGATAATAAAATTTTAAAGGTCTACGACTCCTTCTCGTCCCCTGAGGCAACTGAGAAATCGGCTCTCTCCCAGGGCACGGGTGAGGTTCTTTCATTCATCAACTTCACACCGATCTCATCTCTGGATGCGCTAGCTGAAATTCAAAAATGCCGCTCTGGCGCCCCAGATGATCCTTGTCCTCCCAAATTGTGGAAAATGTTAGCTCTCTCCCTGATGGGCGGGCTGCTTCATATATGGAACACCTCCCTAGACACAGGCATCTTTCCTGACCAATGGAAACATGCAACACTTCTCCCTTTGCAAAAGAAACTAAATGGTGATCCAGGTGACCTTAGCAACCTTAGGCCCATCTCTTTGCTCCCTGCCCCAGGAAAGATGCTGGAGAAGTTGGTTCAGCGCCAACTGACCGCCTTTATTGAGCAGCATAGTGTATTGCATGACACACAATCTGGTTTCCGGGCGGGATTCAGTACGGAGACCGCTCTCCTTGAGGTGACAGAGTCGGTAAGATGGTCGCTGGATTCAGGAGCTTCAGCATTGCTGGTGCTCCTGGATCTATCCGCCACGTTCGACACTGTCGATCATTCCATATTAATCCAAAGATTACAAGGTGTGGGTTTTGGGGGGAAAGTGTTGACCTGGCTGACATCTTACCTGAGTGGGCGCACGCAGAGAGTTGCCCTACAACCGTTCGAATCTGAACCAAAACAACTCTGGTGCGGTGTCCCCCAGGGTTCAGCTTTGAGTCCTTTGCTCTTTAACTTATATCTGGCTCCACTGTTTTCCCTGATTTCCAACTGGGGAGTGAAGGCGATCTCCTACGCTGACGACACCCAGTTGGTTTTTCCATTTAAGGAGCGGACGATAGATGCCTTTAAGAACTTTAAGGGCTGTCTGCGAGATATAGCTCTATGGATGAACTCGAATAAATTAAAGCTTAACGCTGGGAAGACAGAGGTTTTATTCTTCGGGAAAGACCATGTGCCAGACTTTGATTTATGGTGGCCGTCAGAAATGGGTCCACCCCCATCCCCCGCCACACGTATTCGAAATTTAGGAGTGAGCTGGGAGGCGGACCTCTCTTTCTCAGCTCAAATACAGCAGGTTTCTGCAACATGTTTCAGTAAACTAAAAATCTCCGGAAAGTCCTACACTTCCTACCGGAAGATTGCCGCAAAACAGTAGTCCATGCCACAGTTACATCCAGGCTGGACTACGCAAACAGTTTATATCTGGGCCTTCCTAAGTACGCCATTTGCCGCCTTCAGATGATTCAGAATGCGGCTGCGAGGCTGGTTCGTCGTATACCTTTTCGACACCATGTCTCTCCGCATCTACAAAAGCTCCATTGGCTTCCAGTTGAGAAACGAATTAAATTTAAGGCTAATACGTTGGCCCACCGGACCCTTAATGGTAGGTGCCCTGGTTATCTGAAGGAAAGACTGTGTCCCTATAAGCAAAATCGTACACTGCGATCCAGTTCTTATAATTTGCTGCGCACCCCACGATTTGCGAAATCCCGTTTGGGTGGCAGAGCTTTCTCAGTCAGAACAGCTTCACTGTGGAATACTTTACCAGGGCCCCTGCGACAGGCCAACTCTGAAGCCTGTTTTAGAAGGGCCCTGAAGACGTGGCTCTTTATGGCTGACTAAAATAGTTGGTCCTGCAACTTAACAGTGTGAGCCTTAAAGTACAGAATGGCCGGTTCCCACAGGACATTCCACCAAACTGGTCAAGAACCAATAGAAACACCTGCTCCTACCTTGACTACACTCTATGCAATGAAGAAATGCTATCCTCAGTAGAAAGCTACTGTATTGTCCCGTGCACTGAGAGTGACCATCGTTCCCAAACTATCAGAATAAATTCCAACTTGTCCTACCATGCACCAGCTGGTATCACGTGCAAAAGCATACACATCGATAACCTCAAGCACCTCAAATGGAGTGATACCATCAGCTGAACATCAAGGCTGAATGCAGAAAATCTACTGCAGAAGCGGACCTAGGTGATATGTCGCCGATCATTGAGTGGAAAAACCTCATCACCCGACTCCTTACTAAATTTTCTCGATCAGCCCAGTCGCAGTCTTACAATTTCTGGGCAATCATCTTATGTGAGAGTAAGAAAGCTAACTCCAGGAACTTTTGGGCCTTGGGAATAGGCAAATGAATGGAGCCAGTAGGCCTGGCTGTGCTAACATCACTGAAATGTAATGGGCATCTTTCCTCTCCAAGCACTTTTTGTCAAGTGGGGATGTAGACTGCACATTGGACAGGGGCCACCCTGGCTCAAATGCAACCACCATCTTTACCTCGTCCCAAGATCAAGATTGCTCTCCCTCCCCCATTGCGGACTTGCCTCCCCTGACTAGCCGACTGGAACATGCAATGTTGAAGGCAAGGATGGATGGGGCCCCGGGGCCCAATGACCTACTCCAGGCTGTTTTGAAACAGGACATTCCCTTCTGGGCAGGTAGGCTTTCGTCACTCTTTGACTACCGCCTGAGGAGCTTGAAAATACCTGAATCATGGCGTGGGGCCTTAATACATCCTATCCACAAAGGGGGCTCTAGATCAGATCCGAGCAACTAAAGACCAATCACGCTTCTTGATAATGAAGCCAAATTCTACACCAGTCTACTCCTGAAGGACCTACAGCTATGGGTGGAGTCGGAGGGGCTTATTCCAAAAAACAAACAAACAGACTTCACAACAAAATCTGGCACATTATCCAACCTGTTAGCAATATCAATTCTAGTGGATAAAGCAACCTCCTCGCACTCCCTTCTGCACTGCTATTTTGTTGACTTTAAAGCGGCGTTCGACCGTGTACCAAGTGCGGCACCCTGGTCCAAACTAATGAAAGCAGGTATCCCCCAAAGATTTTGGAGCCCATAATTCAGCCTTACTCCAGCACCTGGATCCGCATCAAACTAGGTGACAGTGCCTGCATGTCTAGAAAAATCCCTACCACGTGGGGTGTAAAGCAGGGGTGCCTGTTAGTCCCCCTTCTCTTCAACTTGTTCATTGCTGATGTGTCACAATCCCTCGACTCTATCAACAGTCACCCCCCCCCCCCAAAGATTGGTGAACGGATCAGTAACCTGTTATATGCCGATTACCTCACTCTATTCAGCTACACAAGAGTAGGGCTACAGCACCTGCTAAACCAGTTGCACTCCTTCACAATCACCAACAACCTGGAAGTCAATTTGAAGAAAACTAAAGTAGTAACATTTGGAAGGAAATAGTGTCGGGGGGGGTGGCTGATTCTATAATGGCAACGGGATTACGAAAGATCAATCATATAAGCATTTGTGGGTCTATATCAATGCTAGAGGTTTCTTTGCAAGGCAACAGAAGGAAGTCGAAGCAAAGGCCCAGGCCCTCCAGGTGACTTTATCCAAATGATCAAACTCACTGCTGGGGCCAAGCCTTTCTCCTCTCCTGGAAGTTATGAGAGCTAAAATCTCTCCATCATTGTCCTATGTCATGCGAAATATTTCTGGGTAGAAATAGTAGTTAGCTGAACAAACTTGTTATTAGGATATACAAATGTGTCCTCCGCCTGCCAAGGTTCTCTTCTGCCGCCCAGATCAGGCTGGAATTGGGCCTCCTTGACCAGCGGGCAGTCACTGCTGGTGCCTATCTCAACCTGTGCAAAAACAACAATTGATGGACAGAATGCAGAACAATGTCATACATTCACCCCAGTACAGAGATCTGGGCCTAAATCCATCGTTTTTTTGCTCACCATGCCATTCCAGTTTGAACCCAGCCATATGCAAATCAGTCTTGACCCTGTGCCCAATGGGAACAGTCCAGCCCGAACTGCCAGGCCAGGTCCTCCCTGGACTGGAAACAAGCATCTTAGGACCGGTTTTGGGGTTTCACCCCTCTTCAGCCAGGATAGCTTGATTCCAGTGGCATGGAGAGCACGGGACCCACGTCTGGGCATACCCGTCCCACTCGGGGTGACAAATGCAAAAACAACAATTGATGGACAGAATGCAGAACAATGTCATACATTCACCCCAGTACAGAGATCTAGGCCTAAATCCATCGTTTTTTGCTCACCATGCCATTCCAGTTTGAACCCAGCCATATGCAAATCAGTCTTGACCCTGTGCCCAATGGGAACAGTCCAGCCCGAACTGCCAGGCCAGGTCCTCCCTGGACTAGAAACAAGCATCCTAGGACCGGTTTCAGGGTTTCACCCCTCTTCAGCCAAGATAGCTTGATTCCAGTGGCATGGAGAGCACGGGACCCACGTCTGGGCATACCCGTCCCACTCGCGGTGACAAATGCAAAACAACAATTGATGGACAGAATGCAGAACAATGTCATACATTCACCCCAGTACAGAGATCTGGGCCTAAATCCATCGGTTTTTGCTCACCATGCCATTCCAGTTTGAACCCAGCCATATGCAAATCAGTCTTGACCCTGTGCCCAATGGGAACAGTCCAGCCCGAACTGCCAGGCCAGGTCATCCGTGGACTGGAAACAAGCATCCTAGGACCGGTTCAGCCAGGATACCTTGATTCCAGTGGCATGGAGAGCATGGGAGGACCTGGCTTGGCAGTTCGGGCTGGACTGTTCCCATGAGGCACAGGGTCAAGACTGATTTGCATATGGCCAGGTCTAAACTGGGGTGGCATGGTGAGCAAAAGAATGATGGATTTAACCCAGATCTCTTGACTGGGGGTGAATGTTTTGATTAGTTCTGCATTCCGTCCATCAATTGTGTGTCTTTTGCTTTCTCGCCCTAAGTGCGCCAGGTATGCCCAGACGTGGGACCTGGGCTCACTGTGCCCCTGGAATCAAGCTATCCTGGCTGAAGAGGGGTGAAACCCTGAAACTGGTCCTAGGATGCTTGTTTCCGGTCCAGGGAGGACCTGGCTTGGCAGTTCGGGCTGGACTGTTCCCATGAGGCACAGGGTCAAGACTGATTTGCATATGGCCAGGTCAAAACTGGGGTCGCATGGTGAGTAAAAGAATGATGGATTTAACCCAGATCTCTTGACTGGGGGTGAATGTTTTGATTTGTTTTGCATTCCGTCCATCAATTGTGTGTCTTTTGCTTTCTCGCCCTAAGTGCGCCAGGTATGCCCAGACGTGGGTCCTGGGCTCACTGTGCCACTGGAATCAAGCTATCCTGGCTGAAGAGGGGTGAAACCCCGAAACTGGTCCTAGGATGCTTGTTTCTGGTTCAGGTAGGACCTGGCTTGGCAGTTCGGGCTGGACTGTTCCCATGAGGCACAGGGTCAAGACTGATTTGTATATGGCGAGGTCTAAACTAGGGTGGCATGGTGAGCAAAGGAATGATGGATTTAACACAGATCTCTTGACTGGGGGTGAATGTTTTGATTTGTTCTGCATTCCGTCCATCAATTGTGTGTCTTTGCTTTCTCGCCCTAAGTGCGCCAGGTATGCCCAGACGTGGGTCCTGGGCTCACTGTGCCACTGGAATCAAGCTATCCTGGCTGAAGAGGGGTGAAACCCCGAAACCGGTCCTAGGATGCTTGTTTCCGGTCCAGGGAGGACCTGGCTTGGCAGTTCGGGCTGGACTGTTCCCATGAGGCACAGGGTCAAGACTGATTTGCATATGGCCAGGTCTAAACTGGGGTGGCATGGTGAGCAAAAGAATGATGGATTTAACCCAGATCTCTTGACTGGGGGTGAATGTTTTGATTTGTTCTGCATTCCGTCCATCAATTGTGTGTCTTTTGCTTTCTCGCCCTAAGTGCGTCAGGTATGCCCAGACGTGGGTCCTGGGCTCACTGTGCCACTGGAATCAAGCTATCCTGGCTGAAGAGGGGTGAAACCCCGAAACCGGTCCTAGGATGCTTGTTTCCGGTCCAGGGAGGACCTGGCTTGGCAGTTCGGGCTGGACTGTTCCCATGAGGCACAGGGTCAAGACTGATTTGCCTATGGCCAATTCTAAACTGGGGTGGCATGGTGAGCAAAAGAATGATGGATTTAACCCAGATCTCTTGATTGGGGGTGAATGTTTTGATTTGTTCTGGATTCCGTCCATCAATTGTGTGTCATTTGCTTTCTCGCCCTAAGTGCGCCAGGTATGCCCAGACGTGGGTCCTGGGCTCACTGTGCCACTGGAATCAAGCTATCCTGGCTGAAGAGGGGTGAAACCCCGAAACTGGTCATAGGA
This sequence comes from Calotriton arnoldi, assembly GCA_963921515.1. NCBI lineage: Eukaryota > Metazoa > Chordata > Amphibia > Caudata > Salamandridae > Calotriton > Calotriton arnoldi. The sequence goes on from CAWUFW010014780.1 coordinate 194,695, forward strand.
TGCTTGTTTCCGGTCAAGGGAGGACCTGGCTTGGCAGTTCGGGCTGGACTGTTCCCATGAGGCACAGGGTCAAGACTGATTTGCATATGGCCAGGTCTAAACTGGGGTGGCATGGTGAGCAAAAGAATGATGGATTTAACCCAGATCTCTTGACTGGGGGTGAATGTTTTGATTTGTTTTGCATTCCGTCCATCAATTGTGTGTCTTTTGCTTTCTCGCCCTAAGTGCGCCAGGTATGCCCAGACGTGGGTCCTGGGCTCACTGTGCCACTGGAATCAAGCTATCCTGGCTGAAGAGGGGTGAAACCCCGAAACTGGTCCTAGGATGCTTGTTTCCGGTCCAGGTAGGACCTGGCTTGGCAGTTCGGGCTGGACTGTTCCCATGAGGCACAGGGTCAAGACTGATTTGTATATGGCAAGGTCTAAACTAGGGTGGCATGGTGAGCAAAAGAATGATGGATTTAACACAGATCTCTTGACTGGGGGTGAATGTTTTGATTTGTTCTGCATTCCGTCCATCAATTGTGTGTCTTTTGCTTTCTCGCCCTAAGTGCGCCAGGTATGCCCAGACGTGGGTCCTGGGCTCACTGTGCCACTGGAATCAAGCTATCCTGGCTGAAGAGGGGTGAAACCCCGAAACCGGTCCTAGGATGCTTGTTTCCGGTCCAGGGAGGACCTGGCTTGGCAGTTCGGGCTGGACTGTTCCCATGAGGCACAGGGTCAAGACTGATTTGCATATGGCCAGGTCTAAACTGGGGTGGCATGGTGAGCAAAAGAATGATGGATTTAACCCAGATCTCTTGACTGGGGGTGAATGTTTTGATTTGTTCTGCATTCCGTCCATCAATTGTGTGTCTTTTGCTTTCTCGCCCTAAGTGCGCCAGGTATGCCCAGACGTGGGTCCTGGGCTCACTGTGCCACTGGAATCAAGCTATCCTGTCTGAAGAGGGGTGAAACCCCGAAACCGGTCCTAGGATGCTTGTTTCCGGTCCAGGGAGGACCTGGCTTGGCAGTTCGGGCTGGACTGTTCCCATGAGGCACAGGGTCAAGACTGATTTGCCTATGGCCAGTTCTAAACTGGGGTGGCATGGTGAGCAAAAGAATGATGGATTTAACCCAGATCTCTTGATTGGGGGTGAATGTTTTGATTTGTTCTGGATTCCGTCCATCAATTGTGTGTCATTTGCTTTCTCACCCTAAGTGCGCCAGGTATGCCCAGACGTGGGTCCTGGGCTCACTGTGCCACTGGAATCAAGCTATCCTGGCTGAAGAGGGTGAAACCCCGAAACTGGTCCTAGGATGCTTGTTTCCGGTCCAGGGAGGACCTGGCTTGGCAGTTCGGGCTGGACTGTTCCCATGAGGCACAGGGTCAAGACTGATTTGCATATGGCCAGGTCTAAACTGGGGTGGCATGGTGAGCAAAAGAATGATGGATTTAACCCAGATCTCTTGACTGGGGGTGAATGTTTTGATTTGTTCTGCATTCCGTCCATCAATTGTGTGTCTTTTGCTTTCTCGCCCTAAGTGCGCCAGGTATGCCCAGACGTGGGTCCTGGGCTCACTGTGCCACTGGAATCAAGCTATCCTGGCTGAAGAGGGTGAAACCCAGAAACCGGTCCTAGGATGCTTGTTTCCGGTCCAGGGAGGACCTGGCTTGGCAGTTCGGGCTGGACTGTTCCCATGAGGCACAGGGTCAAGACTGATTTGCATATGGCCAGGTCTAAACTGGGGTGGCATGGTGAGCAAAAGAATGATGGATTTAACCCAGATCTCTTGACTGGGGTTGAATGTTTTGATTTGTTCTGCATTCCGTCCATCAATTGCGTGTCTTTTGCTTTCTCGCCCTAAGTGCACCAGGTATGCCCAGACGTGGGTCCTGGGCTCACTGTGCCACTGGAATCAAGCTATGCTGGCTGAAGAGGGGCGAAACTCCGAAACCGGTCCTAGGATGCTTGTTTCCGGTCCAGGGAGGACCTGGCTTGGCAGTTCGGGCTGGACTTTTCCCATGAGGCACAGGGTCAAAACTGATTTGCATATGGCCAGGTCTAAACTGGGGTGGCATGGTGAGCAAAAGAATGATGGATTTAACCCAGATCTCTTGACTGGGGTTGAATGTTTTGATTTGTTCTGCATTCCGTCCATCAATTGTGTGTCTTTTGCTTTCTCGCCCTAAGTGCGCCAGGTATGCCCAGACGTGGGTCCTGGGCTCACTGTGCCACTGGAATCAAGCTATCCTGGCTGAAGAGGGGTGAAACCCCGAAACCGGTCCTAGGATGCTTGTTTCCGGTCCAGGGAGGACCTGGCTTGGCAGTTCGGGCTGGACTGTCCCATGAGGCACAGGGTCAAGACTGATTTGCATATGGCCAGGTCTAAACTGGGGTGGCATGGTGAGCAAAAGAATGATGGATTTAACCCAGATCTCTTGACTTGGGTTGAATGTTTTGATTTGTTCTGCATTCCATCCATCAATTGTGTGTCTTTTGCTTTCTCGCCCTAAGTGCGCCAGGTATGCCCAGACATGGGTCCTGGGCTCACTGTGCCACTGGAATCAAGCTATCCTGGCTGATGAGGGGTGAAACCCCGAAACTGGTCCTAGGATGCTTGTTTCCGGTCCAGGAGGACCTGGCTTGGCAGTTCGGGCTGGCCTGTTCCCATGAGGCACAGGGTCAAGACTGATTTGCATATGGCCAGGTCTAAACTGGGGTGGCATGGTGAGCAAAAGAATGATGGATTTAACCCAGATCTCTTGACTGGGGGTGAATGTTTTGATTTGTTCTGCATTCCGTCCATCAATTGTGTGTCTTTTGCTTTCTCGCCCTAAGTGCGCCAGGTATGCCCAGACGTGGGTCCTGGGCTCACTGTGCCACTGGAATCAAGCTATCCTGGCTGAAGAGGGGTGAAACCCTGAAACCTGTCCTAGGATGCTTGTTTCCGGTCCAGGAAGGACCTGGCTTGGCAGTTCGGGCTGGACTGTTCCCATGAGGCACAGGGTCAAGACTGATTTGCATATGGCCAGGTCTAAACTGGGGTGGCATGGTGAGCAAAAGAATTATGGATTTAACCCAGATCTCTTGACTGGGGGGTGAATGTTTTGATTTGTTTTGCATTCCGTCCATCAATTGTGTGTCTTTTGCTTTCTCGCCCTAAGTGCGCCAGGTATGCCCAGACGTGGGTCCTGGGCTCACTGTGCCACTGGAATCAAGCTATCCTGGCTGAAGAGGGGTGAAACCCCGAAACTGGTCCTAGGATGCTTGTTTCCGGTCCAGGTAGGACCTGGCTTGGCAGTTCGGGCTGGACTGTTCCCATGAGGCACAGGGTCAAGACTGATTTGTATATGGCAAGGTCTAAACTAGGGTGGCATGGTGAGCAAAAGAATGATGGATTTAACACAGATCTCTTGACTGGGGGTGAATGTTTTGATTTGTTCTGCATTCCGTCCATCAATTGTGTGTCTTTGCTTTCTCGCCCTAAGTGCGCCAGGTATGCCCAGACGTGGGTCCTGGGCTCACTGTGCCACTGGAATCAAGCTATCCTGGCTGAAGAGGGTGAAACCCCGAAACCGGTCCTAGGATGCTTGTTTCCGGTCCAGGGAGGACCTGGCTTGGCAGTTCGGGCTGGACTGTTCCCATGAGGCACAGGGTCAAGACTGATTTGCATATGGCCAGGTCTAAACTGGGGTGGCATGGTGAGCAAAAGAATGATGGATTTAACCCAGATCTCTTGACTGGGGGTGAATGTTTTGATTTGTTCTGCATTCCGTCCATCAATTGTGTGTCTTTTGCTTTCTCGCCCTAAGTGCGCCAGGTATGCCCAGACGTGGGTCCTGGGCTCACTGTGCCACTGGAATCAAGCTATCCTGTCTGAAGAGGGGTGAAACCCCGAAACCGGTCCTAGGATGCTTGTTTCCGGTCCAGGAGGACCTGGCTTGGCAGTTCGGGCTGGACTGTTCCCATGAGGCACAGGGTCAAGACTGATTTGCCTATGGCCAGTTCTAAACTGGGGTGGCATGGTGAGCAAAAGAATGATGGATTTAACCCAGATCTCTTGATTGGGGGTGAATGTTTTGATTTGTTCTGGATTCCGTCCATCAATTGTGTGTCATTTGCTTTCTCACCCTAAGTGCGCCAGGTATGCCCAGACGTGGGTCCTGGGCTCACTGTGCCACTGGAATCAAGCTATCCTGGCTGAAGAGGGGTGAAACCCCGAAACTGGTCCTAGGATGCTTGTTTCCGGTCCAGGAGGACCTGGCTTGGCAGTTCGGGCTGGACTGTTCCCATGAGGCACAGGGTCAAGACTGATTTGCATATGGCCAGGTCTAAACTGGGGTGGCATGGTGAGCAAAAGAATGATGGATTTAACCCAGATCTCTTGACTGGGGGTGAATGTTTTGATTTGTTCTGCATTCCGTCCATCAATTGTGTGTCTTTTGCTTTCTCGCCCTAAGTGCGCCAGGTATGCCCAGACGTGGGTCCTGGGCTCACTGTGCCACTGGAATCAAGCTATCCTGGCTGAAGAGGGGTGAAACCCAGAAACCGGTCCTAGGATGCTTGTTTCCGGTCCAGGGAGGACCTGGCTTGGCAGTTCGGGCTGGACTGTTCCCATGAGGCACAGGGTCAAGACTGATTTGCATATGGCCAGGTCTAAACTGGGGTGGCATGGTGAGCAAAAGAATGATGGATTTAACCCAGATCTCTTGACTGGGGTTGAATGTTTTGATTTGTTCTGCATTCCGTCCATCAATTGCGTGTCTTTTGCTTTCTCGCCCTAAGTGCACCAGGTATGCCCAGACGTGGGTCCTGGGCTCACTGTGCCACTGGAATCAAGCTATGCTGCCTGAAGAGGGGCGAAACTCCGAAACCGGTCCTAGGATGCTTGTTTCCGGTCCAGGGAGGACCTGGCTTGGCAGTTCGGGCTGGACTGTTCCCATGAGGCACAGGGTCAAAACTGATTTGCATATGGCCAGGTCTAAACTGGGGTGGCATGGTGAGCAAAAGAATGATGGATTTAACCCAGATCTCTTGACTGGGGTTGAATGTTTTGATTTGTTCTGCATTCCGTCCATCAATTGTGTGTCTTTTGCTTTCTCGCCCTAAGTGCGCCAGGTATGCCCAGACGTGGGTCCTGGGCTCACTGTGCCACTGGAATCAAGCTATCCTGGCTGAAGAGGGGTGAAACCCCGAAACCGGTCCTAGGATGCTTGTTTCCGGTCCAGGGAGGACCTGGCTTGGCAGTTCGGGCTGGACTGTCCCATGAGGCACAGGGTCAAGACTGATTTGCATATGGCCAGGTCTAAACTGGGGTGGCATGGTGAGCAAAAGAATGATGGATTTAACCCAGATCTCTTGACTTGGGTTGAATGTTTTGATTTGTTCTGCATTCCATCCATCAATTGTGTGTCTTTGCTTTCTCGCCCTAAGTGCGCCAGGTATGCCCAGACATGGGTCCTGGGCTCACTGTGCCACTGGAATCAAGCTATCCTGGCTGATGAGGGGTGAAACCCCGAAACTGGTCCTAGGATGCTTGTTTCCGGTCCAGGGAGGACCTGGCTTGGCAGTTCGGGCTGGCCTGTTCCCATGAGGCACAGGGCCAAGACTGATTTGCATATGGCCAGGTCTAAACTGGGGTGGCATGGTGAGCAAAAGAATGATGGATTTAACCCAGATCTCTTGACTGGGGGTGAATGTTTTGATTTGTTCTGCATTCCGTCCATCAATTGTGTGTCTTTTGCTTTCTCGCCCTAAGTGCGCCAGGTATGCCCAGACGTGGGTCCTGGGCTCACTGTGCCACTGGAATCAAGCTATCCTGGCTGAAGAGGGGTGAAACCCTGAAACCGGTCCTAGGATGCTTGTTTCCGGTCCAGGAAGGACCTGGCTTGGCAGTTCGGGCTGGACTGTTCCCATGAGGCACAGGGTCAAGACTGATTTGCATATGGTCAGGTCTAAACTGGGTTGTCATGGTGAGCAAAAGAATGATGGATTTAACCCAGATCTCTTGACTGGGGGTGAATGTTTTGATTTGTTCTGCATTCCGTCCATCAATTGTGTGTCTTTTGCTATCTCAACCTGTGGTCTAAACTACAGGCGGACAGGGGCAACTGCCTAGAAGAGCTATTATGGGCCGAAATTAACACCAGCGGCACAAGGCATTCACACCATCAGTTCCTTGAGGACTGCCAGCGCACCTTGGATGTGACTGATCTTTAGGCTACCAACTTAAGCCAACCTGCCTTTAAACTAGGTATCAAAAAATGTATATGCCTCTGGTCATACCATTCTGACAGGGCCACCCTACCCAAGCGTAAGCACGCCTGGGAGGTCATCACCACTTACCAGCCAACATCTCCTTTACCCTACCTCGCCTGTACATATTCCAACCGTCTGAAGGCAAGATTTATGGCTCTCAGGCTCGGGTGTGGAGGTTCGTGAAACACCTCACCAGCTGGCCTCGAAACATGGGAGGAACAACCTGCAGGGGCTGTGGCCAGTGTGAAGAATTACGTGAACATGTTGTCTGCCTCTGCCCAGCTCTGTTGGATGAGTGTAAAACCAGTCTAAGGCAAGAGTGGAGCAATCTGGGAGTCCGTTCGTGTCAGCAAGCCGCCATTGCCTCCCTTAACCCAGACAATACCTCTTTAAACATTCTGCTGACCAACTTTGTCTCCCTCGCCATCAACAGACTCAGCTGCCCAAGAGTATCACTGGGGGGTTCAGCTTCCTCCTCCAGCACTGCCTCACCAGCAGTGGGTAACAAAGCTTGAGGGGGCCCCCCTGCAAAGTACGTGGAGGGGCCCCCTCCGGACTCGATCAGGGGCTCTCTGGCCGAAGTGCTGTGCTGAGGGGGCCCCCTGGAGCTTGGGGCCCCCCCGCACCGCGGGGGCCTGTGTTACGCCCCTGCTCACCAGGCTCAGCCAAGCCGGGAGGGCCCTGGCACATAGAGTCACTTGTAGCTCTTTCTAGTCTGGAGCTCTCGTGTGTCCATTAACCTGAATCTCGCTCCCTTTTGATTCGGTTGCTGTAAAATTGTACTCCTCACCTGATGAACAGTAGCCATTTTTTTTTACTTTAGTATATTCACTAGTAGGAGTCTATGCCCTCTTTGCCTCGAACACTGTGCGATTGCATTTCTACGACCTGCTGCTATTACACGGCCCTTGCCATCAACATGAGGTATTGACTCTTCTGTTATCGAATGAGGCAAGATAGTTTCTCTCATTCGAAGAACTGTTGTCATTTATTGAACTCTGTGTGTTCTCCAATGTTTGTCAATGATTCTTGTGTTTGTGAATTTGTTGGACTGCATTTTTATCCAACGAACCACTGCTACTATCTGGTTATGCACTAGCACTTTGCTACGGACCCGGGCATCTTCTCGTCATTGTCACCTTTTAATCCGGCGATCGTTTTATTCACTTGAGAAGTAATTATATTATTATGGTTGACTTTTCTCACCAGGTTGCCTAGCTACCTCAGCTGAACAGCTCTGTTTGATTGTGTTATTGCTGCTTTTTTGGTTTTTGCACTAGCACTTTGATTTATCATGTCAATTTGACATAGTACCAAAACGGGTGATAAAAGTAGGATTTTTTACTGCATGTGGCATTTAGCACTAATAGACACTGGCCCACAAGCCACAAGTCTTTTTGGGGCAGATTTACGAGCCCCCTGCGCCACCAGTACGTCACTTTTCGTGACGTTCTGGTGGCACAGGGGGCTGCTCCATATTTACAAGGAGAGGAAAAGCCACCCTGCGTGACTTTTCCTCTCCTTGTAAATACGGTCCCTTCACACGCAGCACTTTGCGGTGAAGGGGCGTTCCATGGGTGTTGCTGTGGGTGTTCCCAAGCAACACTCATGGAACAAGACACATCTCCAGAATTACGAGAAATCGTAACTCTGGAGATGCGTCTGAAAGCTACGCCACCCTAGAGGTGGCGTAGCGAGGCGCACCGAGGAGAAATGTTTTCATTTCTCCTAGTTTTTTCCTCTTTCAATGCGTGCTGCATTCGCATTGAAAGAGGAAAACGGTTGTAGTTATTGTTCTTATGCAGGAAGGTTCCCCTTCCTGCACAAAAACAATCTCCCCACGACGCAGGCATCCTTGCACCATGCAAGGTGCAAGGGTGCCTGCGCCGGCGCATGGCTGCAGTTTGTGCGCCAGCGCAGGGGGAAGTACAAGGATGCGACATATTCTTGTAAATATGTCGCATCCCTGTGCTTCAAAACTAACGCAGCGCGGCGCAGCAAAATGACTTGCTGTACCCCGCTGCTTTAGTTCAACGTAAATCTGCCCCTATGTGTTTTTACATACCGTTGTGTTTTTCTCTGGTTTCAATTAACCGCACACAATAAATAAATATACAGGTAGTAGTGGTTTACAAATCGCACCTCCTATTAACAAAAGCAAACAAGGATATAGTATAGCAAGCAAGAAAAACTTTTGGTTGGTGCTTTTTCGGTATCCTACAACCGACTACTAAAGGTGCAAACAATAATGAATCAGAGGGTCAACTGTACACATTGAACAACAGAAGAAAATACCACAGCACTCAGATAGACGTCCAAAGAAGTACAAGTCCATAAAGTAAGGATTCATAGAAAGTAGGTCCAATTAAATGAATTTATTGAGACATGGAGAGTTCCGTGATCCACAGAGCATACGTCATCACAACAGCTGACACGTTTTATGTTGTTAAAAAATTAAAGCATCTCACTGAAGGCCACATCTTTGTGCTTTTTGGAAACACCGCTTATTTACCTCTCATGGGCAGACATGGAGAGACCTGGTTCATCCAGCCACGGTACAGAGCAAAATGTGTAGGTAGACTTCAACAGGTTGGTTACCCTCCTGAACCTGGCATCCAAACGCACACCTTTTGTGTGTATGCGGATAGCTCATGGCATGCAAGTGCAACTGGACAACCACACCCTGTGATCACTTCCTCCCAGAACAGATGAACCAGGGGTTTGTATAGCGCGGCTACTCACCTGTGAGGGTCTCAAGGCGCTGGGGTGCGGGAGGAGCTGCCTGGGTGTGGAGGTTCATTCAAAGAGCCAGGTCTTGAGGTCCTTCTTGAATTGGGTCAACGACGCGGATTGCCTGAGGTGGAGGGGCAGAGTGTTCCAGGTCTGGGCGGCGAGGTAGGAGAAGGATCTTCCTCCGGTTCTGGTCTTGTGTATCCTAGGGACCATGATACACGCACATTAGACAGCGACAGTTTGCAAACTGGTTGTGTTTCACCAGTCCTCCAATTGGAATATGGTAAACACAGTGCAATCAGCTCATTTTATTAACATTTGAAAGGTTTTTGCGGCAAAGTACTTGCTTATCCAGCACTGGCTGATCAAGTACACTACTGCGATGATATTCGAATGTGAGTAAAATGAACTGGTGGTATGATTTAACCCCTTGGAGAAATTTCTTTCATATTTACTCCATTAAAACTGACAACCCACACTATTACGTCAATCTCCTGCCCACCTTTTGCCACCCAGCAGCTAAGATCAAACCTAGACTATAGTTGCAACTGGATTCGCAAACATTTCTCAGTATAAGGTCTGTAAGGAGAACTCGGCCTCCATTATTTGTAGTGCCCTTAGGTACCTCGGGCATGTGAGCTATCTCCAGGCTTTTGTGAAATAATCTAAGACATGTCGCCATACAGCTCAACGAAGAGGCCATGCCCAGGGCTTACCGTATTTTGTTGTACCAGCCCTGCAGGCTAAAGACCGAGCACCATTTGGCTAACATTGCTTCTTTGACACATAACAGTACCATATTAAGCAAGGCAAAACTGCTCTTCCTATTTCCCCATGCCACCTCAGACCTCCATCCAAACAGTATACCTTGTGAAGTCTTCGGAATTTCAATGCCTAACTGTAGCATCAATGGCTTGAAGTACTTCCGTCCAATAGCAGTGTGAGCGTGGGCCATCCCTTAACACAAGTATCAGTGTGTCGGTGTACCCACACCTACTCCAGTACTGGTCAGAACTGCTGTTGTCAATGGCAGCCAGGGCCATCTGTGTAAATGTCCCCGCTAACTCATGAATCTGACCATTTGTGACTCTTATAAGTGTTCTGCAAGATTATTCCCCACTGAGCTTCTGTAAAAGAATGACCTAACTCCCCTTCCATTTACTTTGAAAAGTGCCCTTCTGTTAGGGTTCCCCTTCCAAAAGCAACATATAGATTCTGGAACTAGATGTGAATTGTCTTCCACGCTCCATATAAGCTTCTCAAATTGAGTCAGTGGCCAGGCAGCATCTCTGAAATGGCGAATCAATGCCCAATGTCTCACCTCACTATATCTATAACCTTCAGCCTCCTGGAGACTGAAGTCCCTTCTGTGTTGATCAAAAGACTTTATAGTACATTTCCCAAATAAATCACTGATTTTAATACACATAGGTGTCTGCTTCGCTCAAAAAGCCTTTCTGTCAAGGCTGGGGTAGAATTCTGAATTCCCAATCTAGAATGTGATGGAAGATGGGAAATTAGTGAGTCTGAATTGTGAACCCTATGAGAGGGGCCATATAGCTTTGTCAAGTAGTTTTTGGATTGTATGGTTAAGAAAGGGCTCCTGCCACTATTGTAGGGTGTGCACTTCTGAAAGTGAGGCTGCTGACGCTGGTGGCTTGCTGTTCAATAACAGCCCGCGCCCCGCTTGATCAAAAATAGTATCTTGGATAGAAATCCTATACGAGGTCCGATGAGAAATGTCGCAAAAAGAAAAAACCCACCATCCAGCTGACCCGAGCAAGCAGATGGAGTTCATGATTAAAGAAAATGTGGCCTATCCCCCTCAGATGTTTAATGCTATGAGTGTCATCAGCCTTTGTCTGGAGGTATTTAGGCTAAGCTAAGAGATAGAACTGAAAAATATCCCACATAGTGCCCATAAGGTGCCCAATTGGACTCTGCTCAGCAAAAATAAGTGTGTCATAGCGCCAGACTTACGCAATGTCTATTGCACTGGGTCCCCAAATTCTATATATTTCATTTTATTAAAAAAATCTTTGTTTAGGTTACATTTAACACGAGTTTCCCAACCACTTTTGTATCCATGCGAGTTTTAATCGCGGTGAAGGAAAATCATGGCATCATTTTCTACATTAAACTGTTCATTTAATGCACTATGTGTCTGCTTTTGTGTTAATATAGATCAAATCTGTATAACATAAACATCTTCCAACGAAAGGTTAGAAGCAAACAGAGTCATCTTTGAATTTAAGTAAAAAGCTGTAAATTTAAGGTGGATGTTTCCAACAGGGCTCTACTAACCCATTTTAACTGTTCAACTCATATAACTCAATGTAACCATCCTAGTGTCATCTGGTATAAAAATACAGCACAATTGAAGTCCAGGTGATGATAAATATGTACCAAAACTTAACACTGTAACAAATTAACTGATAATTCCACGGATGTTGAATGCATGCAGCTCCACAACAGTAAAGGAAGCTGCCATGATGTATCCTTTTTGTCTCCATGCATCTCCTTTTGCTGTTACTATTTCACCATTGTCATCAGAACCGTGTGACATCATCAGAGCTTACCTAGTGATGTCACAGAGGCCTGCTTTGCTACAAGCCTGTGAACTCAGAGCAGATGGATTTTCTCTGAGTTTTATTACACTTTTGCCCTTCTGGCTTCAAAGTGGAAGACTGAAGTTTGGACTCACCTGTTTCTGGACACTTTAACTCACCAACGTAAGGACATGAAGCCTTTGGAGGTACGATGAATGGCTGGGTGAGATGTCGGGATGAGGGAACAGGCAGGATCCTCACAACTACAGAAATCCTGATTTGTAGACATCATCCTCTACAAACTTAAATGGTTATATGTTACTTTATCGTCGTCCACACGGCCCCACCACTACACCACCTCAATTACATCAAACGTCACTACTATTTGCTGTTTATATCTATCTTTTAGCTTAATCCAAATCTAGTCACCACTGTGTAGTTATAGTTAGGTCAGTGTTTCCATGGGAAGCACATTTTTTTGTTTTGCTAATAACTTTGGCACTGTTTGAAGAATCTTCACAAAACTTCCCCAAAAAAGTTCATCAACCTTAGCTCCTTCCTCTAAAGTTTCAGGGGTTCCGTCAAGAGGGGGCAGCGAAAAAGGTGGAGCCAAAATGATTTTTTCCTGTGCGATTACTACAGGAAAAATTAGATAACAATATAGAATATACAACTGAACTGACTTACACCAAAATTGACAGAAACCTAGATCTTTACTCAGAAAGCTTGCTTTTTATTCTCTAATTTAAATCTGTTCAGTAGTTTTTTCTAGAAATTAGGGTTAACATTTTATAGATATATTGACAGTTGGTCCCACTGGAGGGAAAATTAAAAATATTAAGTGTTTCAATTGGCCGAGATGGCTTTTTATCCCGTCGACCGTGTCGCTCCCAAGGGAGTGGAATGGTTCTCCTGAAAAGAAAATGTTGCAGATGTCATTACAAGAAATAGGGTAAAAAGGGGCAAGGTAGGAGTACCCGGACTCCTTAGTCCTTGTGAGTGGTCAAATTAAAAAAAACTAAATTGGAGAGGGGGTGCCATGATCTAGCAGGAGTCCCATAAGAGTCAGCTCCTCCTCTGGACTCCCGCAGGTGTCTCAAGCAAGCTAGTGCAGTCATGCACTGCCACAGTACTCAAGAGGAATCTTGAAAACAATTTAAAATAAAAAGTGGGGTGGCTGTCACTTGGTTGGTCTCCTTCCGGAGGTGGTTGCAGGAATTTGCTGCACATGACCAGTGTCACAAATTCCTATTATGCACAGCATTAGCCTAGTGCAGAGGTCTTTGCGGACAGGCCAGTCCCACGTGAAACACTACTATGCATAGCCTATGCCCTGTTCAGAGGTCTTTGCGGACAGGTCTGTCCCTCACCAAACTCTAATATGGAAAGCCTTTATCTTGTACAAAGCTTTTCATGGCGAGGCCAGATGCTCACCATACTCTACTATGCACAGTCTTCGCTTTGTATAGAGGTCTAATTGGAGAGGCCAGTACCTCACCAAACCCAACTGCGCAAGCGTTCACTTTGTACAAAGCTGTTTATGAAACGGTCAGTCCCTCATCATACCTCACTGTGCAGAGCCTTCACCCTGTAGAGAGGTCTTCACGGAGAGACCAGCCCCTGGCCAAACCCTACTATGCACAGACTTCACCCTGTATAGAGGCCTTCATGGGGAGGCCAGTTCCTCAACAAACCCTACTACGGACAGCCTTTGCCCTATACAGAGTTCTTGTGGAGACGCCAGTCCATCACAAAACCCTACCTCATACCTCACGGAAGCCCTATTACATGGGCAGGTCCCTGCTGTACACATAGAGGTCTTCATGGAGAGGTCAGTGCCTCACCAAACCCTACTACACACACCTTTCACCTTGTACAGAGGCCTTCACAAAGAGGCCAGTCCCTTACCAAACTCTACTAGGCACAACCTTCACCCTGTACAGAGGGCTTCACAAAGAGGCCAGTACTTCACCAACCATACTATGCAGTTTTTGCACTCTGTGTGTCGAGTGTGTGTGTGTACAGCCCACTCCCTCCAGACACCTAAGGCTCATTAAGTGGGAAGCCTCTACTACATGCAGCCTGCGCTCTTTGCGCCACTCTTCACAGACAACCCACTCTCGCCACATACTCATGTATGCTTCTGCAGCCAAGTCCCTACTACATACACATAGGTATGGTAGTGTTATGTAGGGCTCGCGCCCCTGTACCACGAGAGCTCGAGGACGCCTCGAGGTCTCGTGGGTAACAATAAGTTGGAATGCAGGGGTTTTGAATGGGGAGGGTGGCAGTTGGGAGAATTTGTTGCTGCGGGCTGCTGTGCCAGCGTCCGCTCTTACCTGTGTATGTCGAATAAATCACTTAGCTTCACCAGCACCGTTGACCAGTTTAATTGTTGTATCCACAACAGTAGTAATATCTTACAATACGTTGAAAAACCCACCTAAACATTCACTAAAAATTGAAGGTTAAAGTGGTAATAATTTCTTACTTAATATTAAACAACCCTAGAAATTTACTGAAAAAGCAAAGGTTAAAGTGACATTGTAGTTAGGTGTGGTGATAATGTATTACTTAATGTTAAAAAACTATAGAAATTCACTGAAAAAAGTAAAGGTTAAAGTGACATCATAGTTAAGTCTGGAAATAATATTTGACTCTATGTTAAAAAAAAACCTTAGAAATCACCTGAAAAAAAAGATGTGTTTGCCATGAACATTTTTGAATGTACACAACCATGTACCTTTATGAGCATTCACAATCTCCGATCACAAACTAGGATCAAACCCTTTCCCACCCTATGAATAGTCAGAAATTTACTCCAGCAAAGGACTATAGTAAATTCTCTTATTGAATGGGGAACGGAACACCCCCAGATATTGTTGGGCTGTAGAGAAAAAGGCTTGCTCCATGGAGAAAAATGGTTCCTTGTCAAGAAAACTCCCACTTTTTTACCACCTCCCGCCCTTTCACTGTCCCACCACCAGACAAATCTACACAAATTTAGAAATACCAAAAGTTAAATTTAACATGCAAAGTGTTGTGTTGGGCTCGAGCGTGTGCTCAAGCCACTCTCACTGTTCAGTGTTCTAGATTGGTGTATGAGGTATGTGTAGAATGGTGTGGCATTCGTGATACAGAGCTGCTTGCTGGCGGTTGTGCCGACATCACCTTGCTGTCAGAAGAGGGTTTAAGTCAAGAATAAACCTAAGAAGAATACTTCTCGTGTACGGCTATTCTTTGCAACAATGGCGACGATGGACTTAAACCCCACGAACCCACGCCTGTGTATACTAGACAGATTATGGTGATTTCTACGAACTTCTACGTTAAAGAGGAAAATTTGTTCTACTACAAAAGAGTAATCTTCGGATGTACTTTGAGGTAAAATTGTTCTGGAGCCATGGTGAAACTTTGTACCTTGTTCCATCTTTGAGCGGAGTGTTGCATGCTGTGCCGGAGCTGTTAGAAAACCGTCGCCGGCTGCATCATTCAAGTTACACACCATTCTGTTCCCGTGCAGTGGATCGTGCCAGCGTATCCTGGTAACCTCTTACTTTACTACGCAGAGCGTGACGGCTACAAGAGAAGATTGCGTCTCTAAGAGTCAATACGTCAACACGCGAGGTCACGTTGATTGCCCTTGCGTGCATCCCTCTTGGTTTGTCAATTTCATCAGAAAAGAACGGATGTTATTTGCGCATCTTATTCCTCATCGCTGGAAGTATATATTTTTTTTATTTATAATGTAAATCAACTAAGGTGATACACACACCGTGTATCCACAACGTGGCCAGCATTTTGGATTAATCGGTGATACGCACACCGCGTATCAATTAAGGTACATTTCGTGCTAATAATACCCCATTGTTTTGCGTGTCTCTTTCTTTCACCACAGCCTGCTCAGCTGGTGATACACACACCGTGTATCCATAGCGTTTTCTCTACTTTTGGATATTCTTAGTGATACTTTAATTGCTTTGAGTGTTTTTTTTTTCTTCCTCAGGTTATTCAGGATTGTTGGATTAATTAGTCCACGTATCATTTAAAGTACATTGCCTGCAATTTGTTGTTCTTTGTTTTTAAGTTCATTTCCGCAAGTGTACATTGCGTTTAAGCTTAATTTATTTATACTATTTTACTCAACCTTATCAGTTAATATGGCAATAGCTACAATGAATTTTCCGGCTCCACAACAATTTATGGTGAAAGATTGTGAGGTATCTAGCCAAAGATGGGAAGAATGGAGAGATTACCTCATTAATTATTTAGACACTTTTGAAAGTAAAGAGCTACCACCAGAGAGGATAAAGAAAATTCTTCTACATTGTTTGGGTCCTGGAGGTTTAAGAGTATACAACCGCATTGAAAAGAAACCCTTGTCAGGAAGTGAAGTGAATGTCTTCACCCAAGCAATTGCATATTTAAATGCATACTTTGCACCCACAGTATGCAAAGCTGTGCACAGATTTAATTTTTATCACAGGAAACAAGAACCTTGTGAAAAGGTTGAAGATCACATAGCTTTTCTTAGAAGGCTTGCCTTATCGTGCAAATTCGGAGTTATTGAGGAGGAGTTAATTCGCGACCAATTGATTATGCACTGTAATAATCAGAATCTCCAAGATAAGCTATGGATTAATGGTGATGCCAGTTTACGAGAAATCAGTGCCATCATCAGCAAGGCCGAACTAACTTCTAGGTGGGCTAAAACTGTTATTGCTAAGAGCAAGTTTGATAACAGTGAGGACATTGTAAAAGTTGTCAAAGCTGATGTGTCACGTCCCAATGACAAATTTAAAAAGAAAACTGAAAAACCTATGGGTAAAGAAAAGGTTATGGAAAAATCTTCTGATACTCACATCATCAAAGGAAAGTGTTACCGTTGTGGCAGTTCTTCCCACTTAGCAAATGATAGAAAATGTTCAGCCTTAGGCCAAAGATGCGCATATTGTAAAATGTCTGGTCATTTTGTACGCATGTGCCGCAAATCTATGTCTGTGAAGTGTGTCGTAGAGGAGTGTGAACAGGAGGAGCAGAATTGTGACTCTGATAATGATGAGAACATCATATGTTGTTTACATGAAAAGAATGATGAGACTGGTAGTAAGCATAGGAAAAAACCAGTTTGCGAGATCATGGCTGGGGGTGTTCAGGTTACTCTTATGGTGGACTCTGGTTCTCCTTATTCTATTGTCAACAAGGACAAATGGGAAAGTTTATTCTGCTCAGTAATAGGTCCTGAATTGGAGAGCCCTGATATACATCCAGTAAGTTAAACAGGTGAACCCATCGAGCTTCTAGGCTTTCACAAGCTTATGTTAGAATTCAAAGGAAGACAAGCTGTGTGCAAACTATATGTCTCTCTCTCTGGTCCCTGCGTTTTAGGATGGTGGGATCAAGGCGAACTAGGAATGCGGTTGGACCCCAATTGTGCGGATCCTGTTTTGAGTGTTAAGATGGATGGTGATGATGTAACTGAGGAATTGATATCCAAATTTCCCAGGGTTTTTTCCGGGGGTGTTGGTGAACTCAAGGGTTTTTCACACGAAATAATTTTAAAAGAAGATGCGTGTCCGTGCATCCCCAAAGTTAGAAATATCCCACTTGGTATCAAGGATGAAGTTATAAATGAAATTCAGAAACTAGTTGATAATAGTATTATTGAACGAGTGGAATCTTCTGACTGGGTCGTCCCCCTTGTCGTGGCCCGCAAGGCCAACGGCCGGGTCCGTCTATGTGTAGACTTGAGGGAACTTAACAAGAATATTTTTATTGACGTGTTTACCCTTCCAAAGATTTCTGAATTACTTTCTGCTACTAAGAATATGGAGTGGTTTTCCACCATAGACCTAACGTCTGCTTACCACCAAGTGCCTCTCCATAAAAAAAGTAAACACCTTACTGCTTTTGTCACCCCTATTGGTACGATTCAATTCAGACGAGTTCCTTTTGGTTTAGCATCGGCAGCTGCTATGTTCCAACGCGTGATGCACCTAATTTTTAAAGATGTTAAGAATGTTCTGTTTTTCCAGGATGACATCCTTGTCATGGAAAAAGATAGAGCGGAACATGATAACGTCTTGTTCAAAGTCATGCAGGTGTTGGACAGCAAAGGCCTAACGGCAGAAAAATCCAAATGCAAAATTGCTAAGAGAAGTGTTACTTACCTAGGACATGAAATTAGCGCTTGTGGTATTCGCCCCAAATCTGATCTAGTGGACGCTATCAAAAATGCCCCTGCACCTCAAAATAAAGAAGAGGTTAGGTCCTTTTTAGGCCTGGCAGAGTTCTATTCAAAATTTGTGTACAATTTTGCAAGTAAAATGTTTTGTATCAGGCAGTTACTAAAAAAGGGTTCTCCTTTCAAATGGTCCACGGAGTGTCAGTCTTGTATGGATGGTATTAAGAGGGACATTTGTTCCGCTCCTATACTTCAAGGTTTTGACCCTAAACTAAAGAGTTTCATTACTACAGATGCCAGTGGGCGGGGTTTGGGGGCTGTACTGTCCCAATTGCAGAGTAATGGTACTGAGTGTGTGATAGCATTTGCATCAAGGGCACTTACACCCACAGAGGAAAAATACTCTGTTATCGAAAGGGAGGCCCTTGGTTGCGTTTGGGGACTAAAATATTTTAGACAATTTGTGTGGGGTACGCGGGTCACAGTAAGAACTGACCATAAACCACTCACCAAGGTACTTACATCTCATGGTTTGAATAATGTGTCACCCAGGATATCTCGTTTTTCTGTGCAGTTATTGGACTTTGTGTATGACATGGTGTATGTGCCTGGGATTCGAAATAGAATTGCAGATTTTTTGAGCAGGTGTCCTTTACCTGTGTGTGAGGATTTGAAATGTGAATGGGACGATTGGTTAGTTGCAGGTATTTTTTAGCAATGAATTGGCCAGAATTAGGCATGAGGACTGGATTAGTAATGTGTCCAGGGATGAGACTTTACTTGTGGTGAGTGATTACATTCTTAGGGATGGCCTGAGAAGGTTAGTTTATCTTGTGAGTTGCTACCATTTTGGGAGGTTAGAAATGAACTCTCATTTGAAGAAGGACTACTGCTTAGGGGTGGTAAGCTAGTTCCTCCCAAAATTTTCCATGATAATGTCATCAATCTGTGTCATGAAGGTCACCTTGGGATTGTTAAGACAAAATGTAGGATCAAACAGTCATATTGGTGGCCTGGTGTTGATAGAGACATTGAAAGAGTAGTTTGTGATTGTGTAGAGTGCATTAACTCAGATAAGAGTTCGGTCACGTTTAAACCCACCTTACATCCCATTGTAGTTCCCAGTATGCCTTGGGAGAGGATTGGTGTAGACATTTTTGGTCCTGTCAAAACCGTGGATGGTATACTAAAATACATTTTTGTCATAATGGATCATTTCTCTAAATGGCCTGAGTATAAAATTGTGGAGAAGGCAGATTCTGAAAATTTATTAAAATTTTTAGGAGAAGTTTTTGCAAGAGAAGGTCTTCCTAAAGACTTAGGGGCAGATCTACAAGGAAGTGCCGCAGCGTGGCACCGCAAGCCCTTTGGCTGCACCACGCTGCGGCACTTCCGAAGCACAGGGATGCGACATATTTACAAGAATATGTCGCATCTCTGTGCTTCCCCCTGCGCTGGCGCACAAACTGCAGCCATGCGCTGGCTCAGGCACCCTTGCACCATGGTGCAAGGATGCCTGCGTCGTGGGGAGATTGTTTTTGTGCAGGAAGGGGCACCTTCCTGCACAAAAACAATGACTACACGCATTTTCCTCTTTCAATGCGTGCTGTAGAATGCAGCACGCATTGAAAGAGGAAAAAACGAGGAGAAATGAAAACATTTCTCCTCGTTGCGCCTCGCTACGCTACCTCTAAGGTGGCGTAGCATTCAGACGCATCTCCAGATTTACGATTTCTCGTAAATCTGGAGATGTGTCTTGTTCCATGGGTGTTGCGTGGGAACACCCACAGCAACACCCATGGAACGCCCCTTCAACGCAAAGTGCTGCATGTGAAGGGGCCGTATTTACAAGGAGAGGAAAAGTCACGCAGGGTGGCTTTTCATCTCCTTGTAAATATGGAGGAGCCACCTGCGCCACCAGTACGTCACGAAAAGTGACGTACTGGTGGCGCAGGGGCTTGTAAATCTGCCCCTTAGTTTCCGACAATGGTGGGCAATTTGTTGGTGAACATTTCAAGACATTTATCAAGGAAACTGGCATTGTACATAGAACTGCTTCTCTTTATCATCCCGAAGGCAATGGAAGCGCTGAGCGCTTCAACAGGGTGATTAAAAACATCATAGAATTAGCACACAGCAATCATATGGATTGGGAAGATGAGTTAAGGAAAATGGTGAGTGCATATAGAATCACAAAATGTGTATCGACTAACCACTCTCCTTTTGAACTTATGAGGGGGAGATCTCCTCGCACAAAAGACAACATGGGTTGGTTGAAGTGCACTAAGATTATTTCATGGTCAGTTAAGGATGTGAAACAGTCCCTAGAGAATAAACAAAATATTTTGGTGGAAAAACAGGCTGACGCATGTAAAAGAAGTAAGGTCAAATTACAAGTAGGTGATATGGTTATAGTAAAGAAAGGGAGGCTTGTACGCAAGGGTGAAAGCAAATATTCTGCTCCCCTTAAAGTAATTAAAATCTTGTGTAACTCAGCACTCTTGAGTGATGGAAAAGTATGGAATGCAAATAGAATTGCTTTATACAAAGGACATATTGAGAAAGTCTTTACTAAAGACAATCAAGTGCAAGCGCACAGGTATGACTGGATTGATGATGATGTTAAAGAATGGTGGGGCATATTAGCAAGACCGGCGATAAAATTATCGCCATTTTAGCGGCAGGAAACTGCCGCTAAAACGGCGATAATGGGCTTGCTAATATGCGTTATAGAATTCCAATAGAAGCCCAGGTTAGATGTCCTGCACATCTAACCTGGGCTTCTATTGAATTCTATAACGCATATTAGCAAGCCCATTATCGCCGTTTTAGCCGCAGTTTCCTGCCGCTAAAACGGCGATAATTTTAACGAGGTTCTTACTAATATGCCCCGGTGTTCACCTAATGATACTGTTAACATTCCTATCCTATCGTCAGATGCTCATAGTTTTGATGTTAGTCCCGAATGTTCCGTTCAGAGTGAATCCAAAGGTGTTGGTGGGGAGGAAATGTCTCGGGCTATGTCTCGGGCTAAACGTGTGTGTACCAAGCCAAAAAAATGTGATGATTATATTACACATATTTACAACTAATTTTGGAATTGTATAAATAGCGCCTTGGTTGCTAAGTGTGATTTGTATTTATACTTCACTAAGATTTTATGTATTTCCTTGTTGTTTATTATATAGTTTATTATTCTGTAGTTTTTATGTATTTATTTTTTGGGGGTTTTGTTGTTTTTTTGTTTTTTGTTTTTGGAGAAAGGGGGAAGTGTTGCGTTGTGTTGGGCTCGAGCGTGTACTCGAGCCACTCTCACTGTTCAGTGTTCTAGATTGGTGTATGAGGTATGTGTAGAATGATGTGGCATTCGTGATACAGAGCTGCTTGCTGGCAGTTGTGCCGACATCACCTTGCTGTCAGAAGAGGGTTTAAGTCAGGAATAAACCTAAGAAGAATACTTCTCGTGTACGGCTATTCTTTGCAACACAAAGTTTGTGCAAATTCAAATGGGGTAGTAGCAAATTCAAAAACACTATTTCAACTCTCAGCATGTCTATAAATTTTAATCCTTGGAAACATGCCCAACAGATTTTTCAAATGCTCGTAATGTGGTGAGGTAAGCATTAGGGGGCAGATTTACGAGCCCCCTGCGCCACCAGTACGTCACTTTTCGTGATGTACTGGTGGCGCAGGGGGCTGCTGCTCCATATTTACAAGGAGAGGAAAAGCCACCCTGCGTGACTTTTCCTCTCCTTGTAAATACGGCCCCTTCACACGCAGCACTTTGCGGTGAAGGGGTGTTCCATGGGTGTTGCTGTGGGTGTTCCCACGCAACACTCATGGAACAAGACACATCTCCAGAATTACGTGAAATCGTAACTCTGGAGATGCGTCTGAAAGCTACGCCACCCTAGAGGTGGAGTAGCGAGGCGCACCGAGGAGAAATGTTTTCATTTCTCCTCGTTTTTTCCTCTTTCAATGCCTGCTGCATTCTGCAGCACGCATTGAAAGAGGAAAATGGTTGTAGTGATTGTTTTTGTGCAGGAAGGTTCCCCTTCCTGCACAAAACAATCTCCCACGACGCAGGCATCCTTGCACCATGGTGCAAGGGTGCCTGCGCCGGCGCATGGCTGCAGTTTGTGCGCCAGCGCAGGGAAGCACAAGGATGCGACATATTCTTGTAAATATGTCGCATCCCTGTGCTTCAAAACTAACGCAGCGCGGCGCAGCAAAATGACTTGCTGTACCCCGCTGCGTTAGTTCAACGTAAATCTGCCCCTAGATGTGCATTCGTAGTTGAGTTGGAATTTGAAATGTACAGGGGGATTGGCGCAAGGAAGTGAAAGGTGTTTGCCACACTGCGCCGCACTATTGTGTTAAGGCTGGGGCTGAATAAAGGATCTTTACTTAACTGAAGTGTCAGCATATCATCGCGAAATTGGCGACGAGCTGGAGACTGACCTCAGAGTGTATTGCAGAGGTCGTGACTGCATCACGCTACGTGGATGCGTGCCGGCAGTTTGGATGTATGTAGGCCTGGATCTCGGCCTATTGCTTTGTGGTTCTGCGTGAGGCAAGTATTCGCACCAGCTGCATAACTGGATCAGCGGCTCAGCGATATCTGCGTTCTTGAAGCATTTGTTTAACTGGCGCATTGAACCGCTTTCTGGCTTACATCGCCAGCAACATCGTGTGAAAGGCAACAATTTCAACAAGGTATTTTGGTATTTGGGCAATGTTAAAGTGCTTTATGCCATTTCTTGTTACTAGCACGGCATATTCAGGCAATTTATATGCATGGAACACTGACAAATGTCATCACATTTTACAAGTAGCATGTGTCAACTTGTCTCTCAGGTGGCAAAGCTGTTTGGCAAAGCAGTACTACGTTTTGGGAAGGCAGGACTGGAAGGAGTACTTTTGCAATTATATAGATACATTTGAAGAGGAGGAATTTTCACAGCAGAAGAAATACGTTTTATTACATTGTTTAGGACCAGGTGAGGTCAAAACATTCAATCAAATTGAGAAATAGGTCAGACAGGATGAAGATGGTGATGTCTTAACACATGCGTTGGAGGATCTTGATGCTCATTTCTCTCAGGTAGTGTGTTTGGCTGTGGATAGATACAAATTCTTCCAACGCAAGCAGGGCAAAAATGAGAACGTGGATGAATATGTGGCAGCACTTAAGCATTTGGCCATAACTTTTAGGTTTGGAACTTCCCAGGAAGAATTGATTCAGGACCAAATTATTATGCATGCTGGCAATGCCAATATACAGGACAAATTATGGGTGAATGGGGAGGCTCCTTAAAGGATCTTGTAGCACTAGTGAAAAAGGAGGAACTTACTACTTGATGTGCAAAAGCTGTTGTTAGAAGAGGCTCAAGTAGATAGTAAATTGGTTAATATCGCGAAGGCTGTGAAGAAGGGTAAAAGTAGCATGTATTCTACCAGGCAGGTTGGTCTGAGCACACCATCTGCTAGTAGTTCTAACACAAAGAAGAAGGGTGAGGAAGATGTAAGAAAATGTTACAGATGTGGTATTGCACAACATTTAGCGTATTTTGAAAATAACCTGCACGAAATCAAAAGTGTTCTAAGTGTGGCATTGTTGGACACCATGCTAAAGTGTGTAAAAGGAAAAAAACAATAACGGAAATGTATTCAAGAAGAAGATGATTCTGAACCGGATGAACAGGGAGGAGATTGTGATGTACAAAGTGTATTCTGGATAGAGTACGAAGTACTAAGTGTTGACCACACCGTTAGAAAGTAAACCGTGTGTGAGTTGAAAATTGATGAAGTGAATGCAAGGGTAGTAGTGGGTTCTGGTTCTCCGTTTACTATCATTAACAGAGGTGTGTGGGAAGAATTAAAGATACCAATTCACACATTGGAGAAGCTGGATGTGAGAGCCAAAACTTACATAGAAGATAATATTGATTTGATAGGTTTCGAATTTTCTAATGTAAATTTTAAGTGAAGAAAGGCAACTTGCAAAGTTTATGTATCTGAAAAAGGTCCATCCGGTCTGGGGTGGTATGACCAGGGAGCATTGGGGAAAATGCTGGACCCCAACAACGTAGAACCGGTGCTTGCAATTCAAAGGGAAAGCAACATTGGTAAAACTGTTAAGAAGAATCTCTGGGTGTTTTCTCTGGAAAGGTGGGTTGGCTGAAGGATTTCAGCCATAAAATTGAATTAAAATCCACAGCAAGGCCATAGATTCATAAAATGAGACACATACCTTCCTCCAATAGGGATGAGGTCACACAAGAGTTGAAGGAACTAGTCAGGTTCTGAGCAAACTCCTGGAAAAATACATCAATAAACATCTCTCTGAGTACACTGAAGCAACAGGATGCCTTGACTCCTCTCAGTCTGGATTTAGACCTAAGTTCAGTATGGAGTCAGCATTGATTGTTATGTTAAAAGGTTTCTAAAGCGCTCGAATACCCATAGGTGTCTTGGCGCTATTTGAATGGCAGTAAGGTGATGGTAATTAGGTGCTGAGAAACGACTAAGCACCTAACCATTGAAAAGCCAAGTTTTTATTAGCTTCCTGAAGCCCAGCAATGTTGGTGCTGCCTTGATGTTTATAGGTAGACTGTTCCACAGGGCAGGGGCTTCGGTGGTAAAACAACTGCCTCCCCATTTTAATCTCTTAAACCTGGGGCAGTGCACTGTCAAGGTATTTCTAGAACGAAGTTCTCTGTTTGGGACATACCATGAAAGAGATTTTTTTAAATAACAAGGACCTACATCGTGCAGGGCTTTGAAAATGAGGCATAATGCCTTGAATTTAATACGGTTAGATACCGTCAGCCAATGTAGTTCCTTGATAGCCGATGAAACTGGGTGGAATTTGGGCAGGTTGAAAACCAGCCTGGCTGCCGCATTTTGCACACTCTGAAGTTTCTTTATATGTCTATAGCTTAGCAAAAAGACCATTACAGTAGTCCAACTTTGATAAAATTAATAAAGAGACAACTGTTTTTCTGGTGGTTAAAGGAATAAAAGAAAGAATCTTTCTGATAATCCTTAGGGTATTAAAACTGGCCGAAACAACCGAGCTGATGTGTTTATTAAAACTTAGTTGGTCGTCTATTATTACGCCCAAATTTCTGGCTTTTTGTACAGGAATTGGGAGAGTTCCCATCTCTGTTGGCCAACAAGCCGGGTTCCAAAATGAGGGGTTATTACCAAAGAGTATAACCTCGGTTTTCTCAGCATTTAGCTTAAGACAGTGCGTTTCCATCCAGCCACTGACTGCTCTCATACAGTTGTAGAACTGAGAGGTAGTTGTTTCTGTGTTATTCGAGGCTGCCACCACAATTTGGGTGTTGTCTGCATAAGACGTAGGGGAAAAACCAAAAGATCTAATCAGAGGGGCTAGTTCTGAACCATAAACATTAAAAAGCAGCGGACTCAATGAAGATCCCTGTGGGACACCACAAGGGAGTAGAAAGGAATCAGAAGAAAAATTCTCCAACATAACTGAATGGTTTCTGTTAGTCAGAAATGATTGGAGTAAAGCCAAAGCTTTGTCGGCAATGCCCAGTTTACTGAGACGGTTGACAAGAGTGACATGGTCAACCGTATCAAAGGCCGCCGACAAATCCAGAAGAATGAGTGCTGCAGAGCCCCCCTTATCCAGGATAGTTCTTAACTCATCCGTTGTTTTTATTAGAGCCGTCTCAGTACTATGTTCGGCCCTAAAGCCGAACTGAGAAGGATCCAACAGATGGTTATCCTGAATAAACTTTGATAGTTGTGTGTTTATCAGTTTTTCCACAAGTTTGGCTGGAAAAGGTAACCTGGAGATAGGACGGTAATTGGCTGGGTTGTCCGGGTCTAGGTTTGATTTCTTTAAAAGTGGTAGAATTGAAGCCATTTTCCAAAGGTCAGGAAAGATACCTGTGCTGAACATCCCATTAAAGATGTCTGCTAAAGGTGTTGCAGTAGGAGCTGAAATTTGTTTTAATACAGAAGGAGGGCATGGGTCAAATGGAGATCCTGACTTAATAGAATTGATTAACTTTAAAACTTCATCCGAAGTGGTAACTGTAAATTGTTTAAGGTTAGCAAAACAACTAGTATTATCTACATCCAGGGCATTTATGGAACCTTTGCTGGTTGGGAGGTCATTAGCGATGGAAAATTTATTATATATTAGTTCCACTTTGTGACGAAAATGTGAGGCAATTTCTTCACAAAAAGATTGGTGATGTTATTACTTTTCGTCTCAGGGAGTTTAGTCAATTTGTTTATGACTAAAAAAAAGTTCTTTAGCCGAGTTTTTAGAAGCTTCTATTTGCTGTTACTGACAACATAAGACACTCCCTGGACAACAGACAAGCAGCACTACTAGTGCTACTTGATTTGTCAGTGGCGTTTGACACGATATCCCATTCCATCTTACTTAACAGACTTAGAGATATTGGAATCTGCGGACAAGCCTTTCAGTGGTTATCATGTTTTCTAACTCACCGTACCCAGACTATCAACATCGGCTCCTTCCGATCACAAACTTTGGAGCTGACCAAAGGAGTACCTCAGGGATCCTGTCTTAGTCCCACACTGTTCAACATTTATGTGGCTCCATTAGCGGACTTTCTCAGAGAACTGGGCTTCACTCCGATCTCATAAGCTGATGACACCCAGCTTTTAATGTCATTTGATAAAAACTCTCCCAATATCCAGTCGGCCTTCTCGGAAGGCATGACAGCCATTGCTACTTGGATGAGGAACAACTTCCTGCAGTTAAATGCGGGGAAACGGAGATCATGCTATTTGGAGAAGCCCCTCTGCTCTGGTCCCCAGAATGGTAGCCCCCCGAATTGGGTGTCGCCACGGACCCTAAAGCCGTGGTAAAGAACTTAGGCATACATCTGGACCAAAAACTCACAATGAAAGAGCAAGTCACAACCACCGTAGGCTCATGCTTCCATACGTTAAGCCTTCTACGTAGGGTTTTCCCTTTTCTCACTCTGACTGTACGTAAATCACTCCTCCAAGCATAAGTGATAAGCCACCTAGCCTACTGTAATGTCCTTTTGATTTCAGCTAACGAGTCTTACCTTAATAGACTACAGGTGGTCCAAAACACCACGGCTCGCCTTGTCTCTAATTCTCCTGCCAGGACCACCTCTCTTCCACTACTACAAGGACTACATTGGCTACCAATCCGCAAGCGGATCAGGTTTAAGATTTGCTGCATTGTGCACAAGGCCCTAAACGGCAACAGCTCTAGCTATTTAGCAGATAAACTTACCCATTATCAGTCATCCAGACCACTCCGCTCAGGATCTAAGTCCCAGCTCCTGGTGCCACATGTTAAGAAATCCCGCATAGGTGGGAAAGCATTCCACAATCTAGCCCCCTCCTACTGGAACCAGCTCCCCAGCCACCTCCGGAAATGCCTAGACTATCTACTATTCCGAAAGCTCCTTAGAACTGAGCTTTTCTGAAATCCTTCCCTTCGCCCTAACTGTAGCACCTCCGTAGTGTGGAGATACCCCTCTGGGGATTATTCGGGTGCTTTATAAGTCAATAAATAAAAAATAAAATAAATAAATAAAAATAAAAAATTGGAACAGGTAGAGTCAGTGGAATGGGTTTCACCCTTGGCGGTTGTCAGAAAATCCAATGGGAAGGTCAGATTATGCGTGGACCTCAGAGAATTAAATTAAAATATCTTGGTTGATCAATATCCGTTACCCAGGATTAACGCGATGCTGGATAATACCAAGGGTGCACACTGGTTTGGAACACTGGATTTGAAGTCTGCATATCAACAGGTGCAGTTGCATCCACAATGCAGGAAGTTCAACAACTTTTATCACACCCATTGGGTGTTTCCAATTTTTAAGAGTTCCATTCAGACTTGCTCCAGTAGCTGCCATGTTTCAGAGACGCATGGGTAATCTTTTTGAAGGGATTGAAAAAGTCATATTCTTCCGGGACGACATTCTTATAATGGGGGAACTAAAGAGGAGCATGATGATAAATTAAGACAGGTCCTGAGAATTTTAGAGCAGAAAGGTCTCACTGTGAAGTTTGGGAAATGAAATTTTGTTAGTTGATGCCATTTGTAAGGCTACACCACCATCAAGTAAGGAAGATGTAAGGGTGTTCCTAGGTTTAGTCGAGTTTTATTCAAAATTTTGCAGAGAAAGCATACAGTATTAGGAATTTGTTAAAAAATAGGGTTAAATTTGAATGGTCTGTGGATTATCAAAAGGAATTTGCTGACCTTAAAAAAGACATTTGCAAGGTACCATTACTGAAGAGGTTTGATCCTCAATACAAAATATTTGTTACTACTGATGCAAGCAAGAAAGGCTTGGGGGCGGTGCTGTCTCAAATGGATGAACATGGTAATGAATGGATTGTAGCTTTCGCTTCATGCACTCTTTAACTGCCAGAAGAATGATACGCTGTCATTGAAAGAGAGACTTTAGTGTGTGTTTGGGGTTTGGATCATTTACGACAATTTGTGTGAGTCTACAGTATTATACTTAAAATAGATCACAAACCCCTGACAAAAGTGCTTACCACCACTGGATTACAAAGAGCTTCACCACGTTTGGCACGAATGTCCATTAAACTATTGGATTTCAATTATGAGCTAAAGTACATTCTAGGTGTCAACAACAGGATTGCAGATTTCCTTAGTCGCATGCCTTTACCGGCAGAAGACAGTTGTGAAAGTTTTTTATTTGATGGATGTGTTGCGGGTGTGTTTGAGGAATGAATGATGGGCATTAACAAGGTAGAATGGATAGAGCAAATGAACATGAATAAAGGTGTACAATTGGTGTTAAAACATGTAAATGAGGACTGGCCTGCAATAAAGAATGTAAATAAAGATATACGTGTGTTCTGGGAGACACTGAATGAATTGAGTGAAGAGGATGGAGTTTTACTTAGGTAGAGTAGATTTGTACCACCGTGTGGCTTAAGGAAAAGAATTCTAGAAACTGGCCGCGAAGAACATTTAGGTATTTCAAAAACAAAACATAGAATCAAAAACGTATATGGATGGCTGGGGTTGGATAAGGATATACAAAGGTTAGTTAGAGAATGCATGGAGTGCAATAGTTCTGATAAGGCACTTAAAACTTTTTGTCCACCTTTGATGCCCATATCATGTCCCAAAATACCGTGGGAGAAAATTGGGATAGACATAGTAGGTCCTATTGAGAATGAAATGGCAGAAAAGAAATACATCATTGTGGTCGTCGATCATTTTTCCAAATGGCCGGAAATGGAAATTGCCAGAAAAGCAGTCGGATCGTATTGTAAAATCTTTAAACAGAATATCTTTTTAAGAAAGGCTTACTGAAACATTTGATTTCAGATAACGGTCCACAATTCATTTCTGATGTATTTAGGAAACTTTTGGAGATGAATGGGATTACACATAAAACTATATCTGTGCATCATCCTGCAGGCAATATTCTTGTGGAGAGCTTTAATAGAGTTATCAAGGGATCAATACAAATAGCTATAAGTAATAAGCCAAACTGGGAGTTTGAAATTTCTATATTGGGCATATAGAATAACTCCTAATACTATTACTGACAAAAACCAGTTTGTTATTATGAGAGGGCAAGAACTGTTGAGTAAGGACACAACCTGGATGTCAGTTTCCAGACAAGTGGAATGGTCACCTGAGAATGTTAAGAAGAGATTGATGTTAGCTAAACAAACTCATAAAGAGTATCATGATAAACGACAAGGCGCGAAATTTGTACCGGTGGCAATTGGTGATTGGGTGAAAGTGAAAATGGAGACAAAAGTTAAAAAGGGGGAAGTAGATTTTCAGAGTATTTGAAAATCAATAAATTGTTTAGTAATTCTGTATTAATGAGTGATGGCAAAGTGTGGCATCCAAGCAGATTGGCTAAATGCAAACATGTTGTCAATGAAAGTGGGAAGATCAAAGAATGTAGCATTAATAAACACAATTATATTTGGATGGAAGAGAATGAGATGAGAAAGAAGGATGATCAGACTGGTAATAAAAAGAGAGGAGAAGCTCAGGTGGATGAAGAGGCTAACTCTAATAATATCAGGGAGAATAAAGTTGGTAGGTTGGATAAGCAACAGGAGAGAGCTGCAACAAATGTGTGCCAGGACAGATGTAGGAGAACAATTTGTAAATCAAAAAAATACGTAGATTACAGTTGTACATGAGCATATGTATGGTGTTTTCAAATGAAAATATTTATGCTGTGCTATCATATACATGAGCTTATGTATGGTGTTAGTATATGGAAATATGTATACTGTGTTAGTCATACATATAGCATATGCAAGATTTTAGTATATAGGAAAAGAATGTATGCTGTATTAGTCATGGGTATAGTATTATTGTTTATTTTGTTCTCTTTTAGTTTATTAATTAGATGTATTTAAGGGGGAAGATAAGCATTAGAATGTGCATTTGTAGTTGAGTCAGAATTTGGAATGTGCGGGGGGATTGGCACAGGGGAGTGAAAGGTGTTTGCCGCACTGCCGTGCTTCATTCCTATTGTGTTATGGCTGGGGCTGAATAAAGGATCTTTACTTAATTGAAGTGTTAGCATTACATTGTGAAACATATCACAAAAACTACTGAACGGATTTACACCAAACTACAAAAAGACGCTCTTTGAGTGAAGCTGTACTTTCATACTAAATTTGGTGTATATCTATTCAGCGTTTTTTGCATAGCAAAATTTCATATGAAAGCTAAAATAGGAACTGAATCTATTTGTATTTTTTTCCCTGGAAGGATCTCCATGAAAATTGTCAGCCAAAACTTAGCAGGTTGGGTTAGCGATGTTCTAAAGTTCATGTAGATTCATCAAACAATTCCAAATGTATGATATACCAAAAATGCATTTTCAATGGATGTTCAGTTAAACCATAACTACAGGGTTGCTATCACTGACTTAGCAACTTCAAAAAACCCTTTGCTCTAATTTGACCACTGTCATTCGCTGCTTTAAAACCATCATCCTGGGAAGGGCGATCAGAAAAAGCAGAGGAGAAAAAAGCCGCAGTAGTGGATCGCAAAGGCAAAACAATATATGATACACAAATAATAAGTCTAAGACTTATAAAACTATTTGAAGACGACTGACAAAGAACAAAAAGGGTGACCTTATTCCTGAATTTCTACCCTAAGTCCATAGCAAGTTTCTCTTTGATATTGAGGCCTAGAGGTGTCTAAGTTTGCAAGTCCAATTTATATCTAGACTCCAGACGTCTTAATTTAGCTAATCTGTCCACTCCTCTCTCATTGAGTGGTACATAATCAAGACATTAAAACTGAAGTAGACTTCTGTCACTGTTGTGGTGAGTTGCAAAATGTCTTACGACAGGGTATGCCTGATCTTTATTCTCCATTGCGTGTGCATGATCTAGGATTCGCCGTTTTGTTGGGTGTCTAGTACTCCCAATGTATTTTAGTTGGCATGGACACTGCAAGCAATAGATAGAATACGGGGTGTTACAGTTCATGAATTTATTTATGGTCCTCTGTTTAACACATCCTGGTACCGAGTATGAAAGAATCTTTCTGCAATTTATACAAGCTTTGCATTGGGTATATGGGGAAAAGCCTGTGATGTTACCAATACTAGGTTCTATGGTTTCTGTAGACAGATGACTCTGCAATATTGTGTCTTTAATTGAATTACCTTTTCTGTAAGTTACACTTGGGTGGTCCGGTATCATGTTGCCTATTAAGATGTTCTACTTGCGTCGCATAATTTGACTTACTGCGCCTGCATCCTTGGAAAAAGTATGATCAATCTTAATTTCTGATCCGTGTCCTTCTACATGATCTTATCTTGAAGTAGGTTTTATTGTGATTTCTTTACTGCTCTCTCTAGTGCACTCTCTAGCACTTGTTGAGAATATCCTCTCGCAATGAATCTCTTCATCGCTTCCAGCGCTGTCTTCTCATATTCTTCCTTAGTGGTGCAATGTCTTTTTAGCCAGAGTAGTTCACCATAGGGGATACTCTGCTTCAGTGGGTTTGGATGGCTACTGGTTGCCTCTAGGATGGAATTGCCGGCTGTAGGCTTGTGATACAATGCTGTAATAATCTGCCCATCAGCAATAAATACTTTTAGGCCTAGGAAATTTACTGTAGTCGCACTCATTTCCCCTGTAAATCTCAGATTAACATTGTTATTATCCAATGTAGCAATGTTCTTTCTGGCTGATGCTTGTCAGCCCTTCCATAAAAGAAACAAATCATCTATATACCTGTACCAGCCTACTATGCAAGCAACCCATACATTGTTGGCCTCTGACCAGGCCACCTGCTTCTCCCACCAGCCTACGAAAAGATTTGCATAACTGGGGGTGAAGCATGTGTCCATGGCTGTTCCGTGCAGCTGTCTGTACAGTTGTTTTTGGAAGAGAAAAATGTTGTTAATTGAACAGAATGATATAAACTCTCCTAGGATCTTGTTATGTTCTGAGAATTTAAAGGATCGTCCTTTAAAAAAATAATGTATCTCTTATGCCATGGTCAACTATAACATCCCTGCAACCTTTGGTTTTTTCAGTGAATATATATGTTCACTGAAAAAAACAAAGGTTGCAGGGGTGTTATAGTTGACAATGGGATAAGAGTGATACATTATTTTCTGAAAGGAAGATCCTTAAAATGTTATGTACAGATATATATATGTCTCTCTCTCTCTCTCTATATATATATATATATATATATATATATATATATATACATTAATTTCTATTTTTTTTAATTCTATTTCCTAACTATAACATCCCTGTAACCTTTGGGTTTTTAAGTGAATTTCTATATTTTTTTAAATTTTATTTTCTAACTGAAACTTCTAACCTTTGAGAGTGAGTGTGTGAGTGAGTGAGTAAATGAGTGTCTCAGTGGGTGTGTGAGTGCGTCAGTGTCTCAATGGGTGTGTGACTGGGTGTGTGAGTGTCTGAGTGGGTCTGGGTGTACCTGCATAAGTGTCTCACTGGGTGTGTGAGTGTCCGACTGAGTCTGTGAGTTAGTGCATGAGTGTCTGAGTGGGTCCATGAGTGTCTGAGTGGGTCTGTGAGTGGGTGCATGAGTCAATGCGTGGGTCTGTGAGTGGATGTGTGAGTGTCTAAGTGGGTCTGTGAGTGCATGAGTGTCTGAGTGGGTCTGTGAGTGGGTGCATGAGCCTGTGAGTGAGGCTTTGAGTGGGTACATGAGTGTCTGAGTGGATCTATGAGTGGGTGTGTGAGTGTCTGAGTGGGTCTGCAAGTGGGTCTGTGAGTGGCTAAGTGGGTCTGTGAGTGGGTGTGTGAGTGTCCAGGCCACATTTGAATGGGGTGGGGGCTGCGCAGCCCACCCCCCAAGCCGATTTTGGCTCCGGGACCCCATCTCCCAGGGCCCAGACATATTTCAGTAGGGAAGGGGTAGCGGGCAGCCCCCCGCAACTCACCTCAAATATCTGTTTTTCTAGCAAAGTTTTAAAGCATAGGATAAGCACAGTGCCATTCACGCCGAGCTAGAAAGGGCAAAAAAATTGCCATTTCTACAGCAAAGTGTTAAAGCATAGGATTAGCACAGTGCCATCCACCCCGAGCTGTAAATTGATAAAAACCCTTTTACCACTCCAGGCACAGTATTACAGCTTTGGATTGATAAAATACCATCCAAGCCAACCCGAAATGATAAAAGCAACATCTGGCACATGTTTCGCTATCATTATATCTCGTCAGAGAGGTTTAGCTTTGTCCAGACATGAGGGAGCACCCAGCATAAGTCAAAACAATACTCTTTTAGGCTCAAAGTGCTCCATACATTTTGAAAAAAGAAGCAGAGAATGCTGGTTAGTTCCAACGTTTAGGAAGAGAGTAGCTCCTGTATAGAGCACTCTACAACACCAGCGACACTCTGAATTTGCTTACCTCAAATGTCTGTTTTTCTAGAAAAGTTTTTAAGCATAGGATTAGCACATTGCTATCTACGCTGATGGCATTTTGCCATTTCAACAGCAATGTCTATAAGCACAGTTCCATGCACACAGAGGTGTAAAATTACAAAAGCCTTTTACCACTCCAGGCACAGTATTACAGCTTTAGATTGCTAAAATAACATCCAAACCAACCTGAAATGAATAAAAGCAACGTCTCACACGTGTTTCGATATCATTATAGCTCTTCAGAGAGGTTTAGCTTTGTCCAGACACAAGGGAGCACCCAGTATAAGTCAAAACAATACCCTTTCAGGCATAGAGTGCTGCATAAATTATGCAAAAAATAAGCAGAGAACTCTGGATAGTTTCCAAGCTGAAAGATAAGGACCAGCACATGTGTTGCATATGTTTTTATGGAAAGGCTACTTAACTACTGCAAATGCCTCCAGGCTTGGTGGAAGCAAAAATATAATTGAATATGCAATCATTATTTACATCTCTTCTGTTCCTTATTTCTGAGTCTGGTTCTGTACGATTTGTAGATTTCTGTCCTTAAACCAAGCTCTTTATTGCACTCTCTAATTGATAGTCTGATTCAGGCTATACCATGATTATTACTGTTTTATCTCATCCCTAACCAAATTCCAGTATTCGTTAGATTGCTTCGCCAATGGAATTTTAGCGGGAAAATTGTGTTGAAATCAAGTTTCTGCACATTTGCAGTAATCTTCCTTTATTACCATATAACTTCCATTCTGCCTTTTCCTGATTAAAATGGGGGACAAAAATTAGCAGAAATATGCAGTAAACTATTTGCCATCATTTATGCTTACATTCTACATTTGCTTCAACTCCAGTCCTGATACCCTACAGCAGTGGTCTTCAAACTTTTTATTGGCGCACCCCCTCGTCCCTCCCCCCCCCACCCTGTGGGGGGGGGAAATTCATGGGGCCCCCCTCCGAAATTTTCACAATTATTTTATTAAATTGGCAATGTTTAAATATGTCTATACATATTTAAACACTGCAGTTACATTCTGTTACTGTTTTAAAAATGCAATCAAATACATGATTGCCAAACATACTATTCTGGTTAGGCAGGCCTTACTAACACGTACAAATATCCACAGTATGACTATTAGAAGTGGGGGCTTTGAGGAATATTTGGAGTTCTTTCCCTTTTAACATCTTCTCCCAGCTATAGCTTAAGACTATTATTACTTAACTTTGTTTTTACATTAACAGACATTTTGGGGCCTATTAGTGCTGTTGGGACACCTTCTCAGAACTGGGACCGACCGATCTCCAGTCGGCGGTCCTGACCTCCTGATTAGGATGCGACCAAACACTGTTCGGTCGCATTCTGACATTTCCCCATGGGAGCATGTATTACAGCCGTAAAGTGGCCGTAGTACATGATCCCATAGGGAAATGGGAGGTGGTGTTAATCCCTGCACCCCGTGACAGGCACCTCAAGGTGCCTGCCACGGGGTGCAGGGATTAACAGGGAAGCATCATAGGTGCCCCCTCGGCCCCCCCAACTGGAGGCAGCGCACACAAGGGGGCCTTGCTAGGGGCCCCTAAACACACTTTCCGACAAGGTTCCCATGTCAAGAAGGCCAGCATGGAAACCCTGCCGGAAACCGTGCATTGTAATCCCAAGGGTGGAAAGACCACACTTTGGGATTACGGGCCAGCCTCCAATTGGCTCCTTGAGCCCGTTGGAAGCCTGCCGGAATAACTGGCCGGTTTAGTTTCTGAACCCCAGCATTGTAATTCGGCGGTCAGAAAGTAAACCGAGATGCGGCCCGGAAAGGCTCCGACCATTGGTCGGAGCCTTTCCGGGCAGCATCGTAATCGGCCCCTTTATAAGGATTTAGGGAAGACTGTATACCTACTGTATTTTTATGTGTCCATTTATGATATTTATTGGCACAATTTGGAGCATGAACTCCAGCCTCATCATTTTTTGTAAATTGTTACTGTGGAATCCTTCAAAAATAGTGTACGTTGATATTCACAGGCATACATTATAATGATCTCAAAATCACATTGGATACATGTCACAGTAAAATATCAATAAATATTTCATCTGTATAATGTCCATAGCCTCAGCCTCACATTTATTGCTATTTTCAGGTGAGCCTGGAGCCCTCCATGGAAAGCAGTTCAACAAATGCTCCCAAAGAAGATGCACTCATCCACTGTGCAGAAGGCCTTGGGACAGACACCTTTAAAATTGTAAGAGATCTTCTGAGCTTATTTCCGAAAGACATGATCCTATCAAATCTAATATCAGCTTGCAAAAAATATTATTATGGGTGATAGTAGGTCAAACTTTCTTTGGCTAAGGGGAACTTCGAAAAATGTAGACAATGAAAAGGATTGAGGATATATCATTCTTTCCATTTTTTTGGTTAGAAGAGTGCTTTCTTTGAATGTATAGTAAATCTGAAGGGGTTTGGCAAATTGGATTCTGGGGGGCAAACAGGAACTACATTACTTTTGTAAAACATGAAGTATTTTGAAAACTGTGCAAGGTACACTTGGGGGTCCATATTCCTGAAACCTCGCTATGTTACTGTGACAAATAGTTTGGAAAATGTTGTTGGTGTCGTATGCGTTCAGCAGACCATGAGGAAATTGAATAGTAAGACACCTAAACATCAAAAAAGTAAATCACTCAATGTTGTATATCTTAATGTAAGAAGGTTCAGTTAGTTGAAACATTTTGAATTATTTTTTTGTCCGCATATTATCACTTTGGGTCCTAATCTGACCCGACTAACCTTCAGATAGATTTTCACGGTTTACTACCCTCAACAATTACACATGTTTTCGATAATACAGCCACAATAAATAAATGAGGATTCTGCCCTCCTTTAAGAGATTATCATCCTAGACCTTGCTAGACTTGAAAATGCCCCAGGCACGCGAAAGGACGAAACGTGTTGGCTGATGTCGCTTGTTGCATACAGAATATACCAGAAGAATGAACAATGAAAGGATCCATCAATCAAAATCTTTTGTTTTTAAAATCTGGAAGTGCATTTGACAGATTCAAAGTGCCAAATTCCCGTTCTCAGCTTTGTGTTGCCAGAGTCTTCCTCGCCTCTTTAAAATTCAGCTGCAATATAGAGCAGTACACTGAGGACTTATTACATGGTTAGCTATTGTACAGTTCTTATGCTAATTCTCAGATGCTTTGAAAAGGGTGTGTTTGGATTTCTCACCATGCTTTTACATTACAATATTTCTTTGTATGTTCAGTGTAAGGAGTATCTGAGGCCAATGAAAAAATCACTGAGAAAAATGGCTTTGCCTGAAGACCTCCCCAGGGAAAAAAAGCTGAAGTATACAAGGAGAAGTTTGATCAGGCTGGGAGACCACATTGACGTCTTTCTTCAGGATTACTGCAAACCTTGGGAGGTCAAACACTGGAGGAAGTATGTGTCCTGCTAGTTATTGTATGCTTTTAATCAATTGTTCGTGAAGCCATAGCATATAACATCAAAATACGTAGGGCCTCATTTATGAGGTTTTGACGTAGAGCAGCACCGCAAGGAATCTTACTGCGCTGCCCTACGTCAAAACAAAAGGGTAGGAATGAGCCGTATTTATGTGGTACGGTGCATTCCTGTCATTTTGGCGCACAATGGGCTGTCATGCTCCAACGCAGGCACCTTGCACCATGGTGCAAGGGTGCGTGCGTTGCGGGCTGATTGATTTTGTGCAGGAAGGGACACCTTCCTGCACAAAATCAATAAATTCAGGTGATTTCCTTTTTCTATGTGTGCTGCAGAATGCAGTACACATAGAAAAAGGAAAGCACGAGGAGAAATTAAAACATTTCTTCTTGTTGCACCTCCCTAACGCCACCCCTGGGGTGGCGTTAGGTTCTGAAGCATTCCCAGGTTTATGATGATTTCTTGTGAATCTGGGAATGTGTCAGGTTCCATGGGTGTTGCGGGGAACACGCACAACAACACCCATGGAACGCCCCTTTCACACAGTTTTCTGCGTGAAAGGGGCACATATTTATAAGGTCATGAAAGCCACATAAAGTGGCTATACGTGGCCTTATAAATATGCCTTGGCACATTGCGCCACCGAAAGGTCAAAAAAGTGGCGGTCTGGCGGCGCAAAAGTGCCAGAAGGGCCTCATAAATGAGGCCCATATCTGGTATTTGGCCTTCATAAGTACTTTATGAATCACAGCATCC
The DNA here is from genome assembly GCA_963921515.1 of Calotriton arnoldi. Lineage (NCBI taxonomy): Eukaryota > Metazoa > Chordata > Amphibia > Caudata > Salamandridae > Calotriton > Calotriton arnoldi. The sequence continues at coordinate 232,563 of CAWUFW010014780.1, forward strand.
CTGTAGGTGACTCAACTTCATGTCCTTTTTGTCCTGTGCGGCAGTCAACGCAATGAGTTGCAGCTCCAGTCGCTAATTCCCCGTTATAAACACATCAATGAACCTGTCAAACTTATTTCCGCCTTCAATTAACTCCTGGCTTCCCAAATCTTGTTAGTATGTTTGACCATTTGTCTGCTATAGGTTTTTTTCCGGAGTTATCATCTTTCTTCTAAGAGCCACCCTTATAATTCTACATCTCTCTCCCACCTCCTATGATTGCCAATGCATTGCGCTTCACATTTAGCCAACAATAATGCAATAGCAAGAAATTAAGAGCTCTTTTGGCACCTTTGGGTCAGGGATTGAGGCCTAACTGGCACACATCTATGTGCAGTAGGCTGGTACAGCTCTGACATGTTTCCCAGGTCCATGCGTGATGTGCTGCTCCAGTTCAGGCTTTTTCTTTGTATCCTGGGACTTGTACTCTTATTTATTCCATTATAAAACAGGATTACAAGTCCCAGAATTCAAAGAAAAAATCTGGACTGGAGCAGCTGCTTATTCTGCTTATTCTGTCTGTAAAACATGATACACAAGGGAAATGACAATAATTTTTAACACATATTCCAGAAGTGTGACTATGGACCTTATTTACAGATGGGCTGATGCGGGACATCCACTGCAAAGTGGCGGATGTCCCATCCTCTGTATTTGCAGTGCTATAGGCTCCATGCCCTCTCAGTAGGACGAGGGACAGGACATTGTCCACTTTTTGGCAGATGCCCATCATCCTCCAAACTCTAAAGGAGACCCCATGTCTCCAGAATGGATGTCTGCTCTTCCAAATGCCTGAAAAACCACTCTCGCATGTGGGTGACACACGGAAAAAAACCTGCTTTCAGTGATCTCCAGATGCAGTATGGGACACACTCACTTAAATCACAGGCCCAAACATGAACATCAGGTTTAAGAAGAGTATTATATTGCACAAAGTACACATGTTTACATAGGGCATTAGCAGGTATACATTCCATAAGAATCGTGCCTCATAGCAGTATTCTTATAAAACTTAGCCCCATGTGTGTGCACTGCTGTGACTGGATCGGCCAGATTAGATGACGTAGAATATGCTGGCATTAAGTGTTGCTGTTTATCTGCATTCTAAGTTCAGTGAAAGTCTGAAGCAGCAAAAAAGATGCTCATTGAGACTGCTGGATGTTGTCTTCCAAGAAGAGGAGACATTGTCATTGTCAGATGTTAATAGCCCTGTTGTACAAATTCTACTGGCCAATAGCAGCTGGCAATTGACCTTTCCTCATTATGCTCCTTGCCTTCTGCACAGGTCCATAATTGAGGGCTGGCAATTAATACCAATGTATGCTGTCAGCAGAAGGCATTATGACTAATAACAGCCCCAGCAGAGGGCAATAATGATTATAAAAGTAAAGCTATGCAGTGGAAAGAATCTGGTAAAAGTGGGAGAGCAGTGAAGAAATAGTTACAGAGAGATAAACAAAAAAGGTGATATTCATTGAAAAGGCTGGACAGGGGTTTGTTCGTTATTTAGGGAGTTTTGTTGTTGCGTGATTACACAAACCACATACATACACAGGTGGCATGTGGGTTTACAACAAGAGTATTACTTAATAATCAGCACAGACTTTTGTGCTGATCATTATCGGCCTTAGCTTCAGCATTTAAGTTCCTAACCGCACCCATTTATTCCCTGCCAGTCATATACAACCAACCAACAGCAGAAACGTGATCGCTAACAACACAAAATACATGTAAACAATAAAATAACCTAGCCCAATCACCACTAAACAAAGGCACCTAGGAGCTATTCGGATGCTATCTTTGCTCAGCATATGCAGTCCGACCTAGGATAGTTCTGCAGACCGACGGATGTTCTAATCTGCTCCTGTGCAACAATGCCATTTGTGGACCCCCGCTCCCTTAGTGTTAAGGAGCTAGTATTCCCTCTGTGAATCCTTACGAACGCCTGAGAATGCAGGGATGTATCCTTATGTCTGAGAATGCAGAAATGGAAGCCTCCGAGGGACAGTAGACCTTCATTCCTGCGTTCGCTTTAGCAAAATACCCACTCTGCAGAATAAACCAATTTACCATGATTGAAGTGGACGTGTAGGGGAGCCTTCAGAGGCCCCGTCCGCAGCTCTGATTCAGAAAGTGGGGTCTGTTCCTCCTGGACACCTTCCATTTTGTGACTACATGACACCATTCAGGTGTTGGTATTTCATCAACGGGTGGCAACTGCTTTCTTGCAGAAAGGAAGGACATCCCTTCCATGACCTCGTTTCCTAGCAAGTTGCATGATTTGCAATGTGGACATTGCGTGCAGCAAATTAGTTGGCGACTTGTCACTTTTGCACTTTGCAAGTTTGGCCTTTCCGCCCACAAAGCCTGCATTTTCGTGCACCGCAGTCTGCGAGTGTAAACATGTTTCACACATCAGGCCTCCAGATATCTCGGGGTTTACACACTTCCAAGGTCGGCTTTTAGCATGGGCGAGCTGGGTCCAGGCCCAGGGCGCCAATTTTCTGAGGGGCGCATGGAGCTGTGTGCATTAAGGTTATGCAAGAGCAGCTCATTTTTATCTTGCTCCTGCCTTGACCCTGCCTGTTCGTTTCTGTCTGATTTGCCAGTTTAAAGTGGTTTTAGTCCTTCTTTATCATTGGGAGTGCCATATTTTTAACACCCATTTAGCCCCCTTCCTTGCCCTCCCTTCGCCCTCCGACCCCTACTGGCACACATCAACAAAACCATCACCTGGTGATGTAGCTAAACTATGGGTGATTTAGGTGAGCTGGGGGAGGTCCAGGGATGTTTGTGTTCAGGGGCCAGTCCCTGCTCATCCAGGTACTGACCAGTGAACACCAAAGGGACCCCCTGCTGTCTCATTTAATTCAATACCATCACCATGGGCGCCAGAATTCTCCCCGCCCACGCCCTGGGCGCTATCTTAGCAAATGCCGGCTCTGGATACGCCCAGCATGTTCACTCCAGTCACAATTTCTACACTGGGCATGGTGTTTGGAGCTACAGTTCAGGTGGTGCCCACCGATGAGCAAAGTGCAGTTATTGGTACTGTTTTGCTTTTCTGTTAATATCTGCCTGATAATTTTTGTGCCACCAGCACTATTTTAACTGGGACACCGATGGTGACAGGCTCAGATAAGGACATTTGCGGTCTCAGATCAGAAATGCAGCGTCGTATTCCCCAGTGCATTGTCTTTTTTTAAACTGCCTTTCCGCCTTGCATAGATGTCCCACTTTCCATCAGTTTGGATCCCATTGCAGCTGCATCAGCTTTTCCTGCAATCGCGCGACCGCGGCAAGGTGTTGGGTGCTATTCCTGTGCCACTGCAAGCTGCAGGGTCTGCCCTTTGACCTTCGGTTCATGGGAACAACCTAAATGAAGCTGTCAGCATCAAGGCTGAGCTGGGGAATCCAAAGCTTCCAAGGCAAAAATGCTCAAGCCAGCCCTGCTCACTTCATCTCGCGCTATCTCTCTCTTTCCATCAATCCATTCTCTCTCTCATCGCTTTTTCTTTACCTTCCCTCTCCCTCCATCTTGCTCTCTCTCTTGAATCCTCCCAGTTCCTTCTGCAATTAATCTTGGGGGAAAGTGATAAAGGCACCCTGGGTTTTCAAATCCGTCCTCCAAGGGCTTCAGCCTGCGGGGAAATGCCTGGTGGATTAAAGGGCCTGTTCGGCCCTGAATTGCATGTCCGAGACCAGAGTAAAGCGCAAGACCTCGTCCGTCTTCCCTGACCCAGACCTTACATGTGAGATGCTATCTCTAAACTGCAGAACATATTCCCTAGCCAACAAAAGAATTCCCCCCAGATGGCCGCCATTTACCCAGCCATCCCATAAAGGGGAAACTGTAACATCATTTCCTGTCAAAATACCAAGCACAGTAAAAACACAACAGAAAGCATAATATAATCAATCCCACCACTGGGAGGGAGAGCGGGAACCAGGACTGTGTCAGGGAAGACCAGGACTCGGAGTAATGAAGATTACCGGTAAGTAACCGGGGCATTACCCCCTCAACTGCCTCCCATTTGATGCAGAGGATTTGTTTGCAGTTTTTTATAGCACAAACTTGGCCCAAGGACACCAGAGTTCTTTACAAGAACACCAGATTATATTACACAAGGTCAGATTCATTTTTTTAGGCACCAGGAGCTAACATGATTTGCCCAGAATCACAGAATGTTGAGCCAGTGCCAGGACTCGACCTTGGTACCCAGTTCCAAAGTTGGCAGCGCTGGCCGTTAGGTCACATCTCCTAAGGGGCTGGGAGAAGGGCATTGAATGGATACTGCAGAAGGTAAATTGGGCTCACTCAAACACCTCAACATTTGAGAGCAAATAAAAAGGAGATTTCGAGAGAGAAACATGGGGGATAATTAATTTTCCCATTATTATGCATTCACTAGAGGAAATTTTAAATGGATGAAAGCAAAAATAACATAATTTTTAGATACAAATTAGGGGTCTTTCGCTAAACTGTGAGTGTTGGCATCTATACTCAGGTGCCCTGTTAACTTTCACCTCCAGCTGTTTTGACTTCATGACTGAGACCAGGTGAAGCTAGGGCAATGCCAAGGGCATAAACGGGCATGCCATGGGTAGCAGCAGCTATCCCATTCTACCCTAATTGACATCTATGTATGCCTACTGCACTGCGTGAGTGGAAATTAGATGGTTTTAGGGTGTGTTTACCTGAGTGCTGAAACAAACTTTGAGGGGGCATAAACATGTATTGTGCCTAGTGTGCCATAATACTTTGTGATGACCCTGTCTTCATACCATATCTTACTGGAGCATTCTTTCTCCACACAAACCCTTTAAGTTCCCCAAGTGGTACTTTGTTTTTTTTAGGCTTGTTGTTAGCCAAGACCTTCTAATTTTACTAAAGTGAAATATATAAGGCACTTATAGAGGCTTTCAGCCAGCCCTCTTCATCTATTGGTCTGTTATTGTGTCATTCATATTTATTCTTCTGCCCGCTACAGCAAACAACATGGGGCACTAGTTCAGCCCATGTAAGCAATTCACTAAATTTACTGATGAGTGACAGCATTATTCTCTTTCACTAAGAGCACATCCACAGAAAAAGTCATTCCTTTCAGTGTCGGGGGCTAAAATAGCAATGTGTGCTTTTTGAAACCCCCAAAAATATTTTTGCTTGTAGTTATTTTTTTTATATTGGCCAGGGCCCAGCAGCTCCCACAACAATAACGTTTTACAAAAATCATAACAAAACAAGAATCGAGAAAGTCCAAGGGCTGGCAGCCAACACCAGACCTATTGACTTCTGTTGCACGCACCCTGCCAAGAATGTTCAGGTCCATGAGTAGCCAAAGAAAGGAAGCCTCAGCCATATTTACAGAACTCAGAACTAAATGTTGCCCTATTTAGAGTTTCTAGGGTCACACACTGCTGCCCCATATCACCCAAATTCTAAACAAAGCCCTTAGCTTGAGACTGAATTGGCAGACACTGTCCTTCCATCAACCACGCTGGGATTCTTGAAAGCAGGAATGGAACTTCAGTATGCACTGAAGGCTTTTCCCTGTTTCCCAACATTGAGCATCCTTTATTTTCTTGCAAAACGCAAATCACTTGTCATGTAATTAGGCCTTTTTGTTGCTTGTGATTTAGAGTCAGACTCCCTTTGCTCTTCATCCAGTTTCCCTGTTAGTTTCCAGACTAGCTCCCTCTCCCGACAATACTTGGATTTTTGGGGAGATTGTGTAGGTATTGTTACCACTCAGTAACCTCGTTGGTCTTCCGTGATTTTCTGTAAGAATCTCCCTATTCTTTCATGAGCCTTCTGTCTTGTTATCAGGCTAATTTTCCTTTCCCCAAACCTCTATGCAGTGATTAACTTGTATGTTAATGTTTCAAAGAAATTCACTGTTCCTTTCAGTTTCTTGCTTCTTCAATATTGGGTATAATTTTTAGATCTCACCTACTAGACAGTGCATACGCTGTCCGTTGCAAGACACATTGTTATCTTACAGTGGGCTTAGAGCCTGTCCATTGCTTACTATTGATGTGGTTCGCCATCACTCATTTGCCTGCTTGTTATTGCTTAGTGTGTGTGTGGGCTTGCCTTCTTTTTCTTGTATTTGTCACTCCCCTGGAGCTTGGACACATTACTTACTGTGTCCTTACACTGCTTGCTATTTCAGGCACTACTTTTTTTGTTTAAGCACTCCACCAGGGTGTTTTCCAGCTGTATCCCTAGTGTGCTTCTCTTCCCCTCTCTCTGTGCTATTCTCTCGACCGTGTAGTTTTCCCCTGCAGTCCTAAATGATGCGTTTGTCCTTGTGTGCTCCACCCACCCACACTGCTTTCTTAACCGTGTGCTTCCGCCCCAACGTTACTCTCTTGCTCGCCCATTTGCTTTTCTCTCCCTCACTCTGAGCTCCATGTTGCTCTGCCAGTCCTCCATTTTCTCCCTACCACGCCTTCGGTGTTGCTTCCCCCACTTGCATCCTCCATTTTTCTTTTAGCAGCACAATCACTTCAGTCTCTACCCAGCCCCCTTGTTGTTTCTGTGCCCCCTGCTCGTATGGCTCCACCTGAACGCTTTAAAAAACAATGACTTTCAGGCATTTTCTTCTTTTTATTTGCCGATCTGAGTAGGACTGACAAATTTAAAAGAGAACCAGCTGTTGGGGATTCTCTATCAATCAATCAACTCGGATTTGTAGAGCGCAACCAATCACCCGTGAGGGTATCCAGGTGCTGGGTTCTTGCTGGGATCAGTTGAAGAGCCAGGTCTTGAGTCCTTTTCTGAATTCAGGGAGAGAGGATGCTCTTCAGAGGTGCAGGGGGAGGTCGGTCCAGGACTTGACGACGAGGTAGAAGAAGGATCATCCTCCACTGTTGCTTTGTTAGATTCGGGGAGTGTGAGTGAGAGCGAGGGAGGCGGAGCGCAGGTGTTTGAAGGGTTGGTGGAAGTTCAGGCGGTGGTTGATGTATGCTGGTCCTTGGTCATGGAGGGCCTTGTAGGTGTGCGTCAACATCTTGAATTGGCATCTTTTCTGGATGGGGAGCCAGTGGCGGTTCCTGAGGTGAGAGGTGATGTGGGTCCGTTTGGGGAGGTCGAGGATGAGTCTGGCGGTTGAGTTCAATATCTTCTGGAGTCTCTTCAGGAGTTGGGTGGTGAGTTGTGCGTAGAGCGCATTGCCGTAGTCCAGCCGGCTGGTGACTAGGGCTTGAGTGACGGTTTTCCTGGTGTTGACCGGGAGCCATCTGAAGATCTTTCGGAGCATGCAGAGGGTGTGGAAGTAGACAGAGGAGACTGTGTTGATCTGGTGTTTCACTGTGAGTTTGCTGTCCAGGATGATGCAGAGTTTGTGGGCATAGTCTGTAGTTCCACGGGGACGTATTGTTCTAAAAAATCAGCACTTCCATCTCGTCGGTGTTGAGCTTCAGGCAGTTGGTCTTCATCCAGTCGGCTACGCTCATCATGCAATTGTGGAAGTTGGTACTGGTGTGGGAGAGGGTCTTCTGAGAATGAAAGGATGAGCTGGGTGTTGTCTGCGTAGGATATGATGTTTAGGCCGGTGGTTCTGACAATGCCAGCCAAGGGCATCATGTACATGTCGAACACAGTGGGGTTGAGGGATGAGCCTTGAGGGACGCCGCACATCATGCTCTTGGGTGCCGAAGTGATGGTTGGTATGTGGATCTTTTGGGTTCGTCTTGTGAGGAAGGATGCAATCTATTTGAGGGCATCTCCCTGGATCCTGATGTGGCGGAGTCTTTTAATGAGAGTGTGGTGGGATATGGTGTTGAACGCTGCTGAGAGGTAGAAGAAGATCAGGACATCTGTTTCCTCGCGGTCGAGGAGGGACCTGATATCATCGGTGGCGGTGATCAGGGTGGTCTTGGTGCTGTGGTTTGCATGGAAGCTGGTTTGGGAGGTGTCCAGCAGAGTGTTGTTCTCCAGGTGTTCAGTGAGTTGGAGGTTGATGCAGGGGTGGCTCCTCCATTATGGCGAAGGAGCACCATCCCCCTAGCTGAAAGCCAGCAGAGGCAAATGACAAAAATAAAATGATAATAATTTTTTTTATTAGCATTTACTTTTTCATCTTGCAGGCTGTGAGCCGAGGGAGGGGCAGGGCCATCCATACTGAAGCTGCAGCACCAGGGAGGAGGGGGGAGTGGTGGGCACTGCTAAGTGCACATGGCAGTTTGGCCGGCCTACTGGGGACGGCCAAACAACATGGGCACTTAGCATTTCTCCTACCCGAGCTGTGTTGTACAGTCAGGTGAAGAACCAACACAGGCTACCAGTCCATGTCTGAGCACCAAACCAGGGCACTCAGACCAATCACAGTGCTGCTCTCATGATGGGAATGGTCTATTTCAGGCATGACAGCAGCGCTAGGATTGGCATCTGGGAACCTGCTCAGTGTGCAGCAGTTCCTGAACATCCGGGAGGCGAGGATCAGGAGCAAGGCGGCAGCCATCAGAGTAGGTAAGTGCAATTTTATGTATTTATAATTCTATCTTCTTTAGTTTGTATTCCACCTCCCCCCGCCCCAACACTTTGCAATACGAGCGACCTCTACTGGGTTGATGGCCCTCTCAAGGACTTTGGTGGGGAAGGGGAAGAGAGCAATGGGTCGCTGGTTCTTGAGTTTGCTGGGGTCAGCGGAGGGTTTCTTGAGGAGGGGTCTAACCTCTACGTGTTTCCATTGATCGGGAAAGGTGGCTGTGGTGATGGATGCGTTGAGAATGGAGGTGAGTTCACAGCTGATTTCCTTGCTTCCAAGGTTGAAGAGGAGGTGGGGGCAGGGGTCCGTGGGTGCTCCAAAGTGTATGGCGTTCATGATGGCTGCAGTGAGCGGTTTCCATGCAGAGAGCGGATGGTTGTGGGTGGCGTCAGTTGGCGTGAGGAGGCTGTAGAGGTCGGTGGGTTGGGGTTTGAAGTTGCTGTAGATGGTGGCTATCTTGTAGTGGGAGTAGTCAGCCGGGGTGTCGCAGAGTTCCTGGGAAGGGGGGATGGTGTTCTCGGTGGCTGAGGGCAGGAGAACTCTTGGACGATGTTGAAGAGTTCCTTACTGCGGTTGGATCTGGCTTCGATGCGGTCCGCCATTGTCTACTGCAATGGTTCTTAACATTTTGACTTCTGTGGACCGCCACTTAAGCATTACTGGAACCCGGGGACCCTCAATGAATCGTTATTGGAATACAGGAACCCACAATAAGTAATTATTGGAATCCAGGGCCTCTGGCCTAAGGGTTTTCAATAATTTGAACCGCAAAACAATATATAAAAAAATACAGAAACAAGCATTCATCAAACATATATACAAGTGATTAAATATTTTATTTAACTCACAAACAAATATAAAAAAATCTGAATTGTAACTTTAATGGGAAGGGTTTGAGCTTTTCTAAATTCAATTGATGTCAATCATCGTCCAACACTATATTGTGTTTCATGTACTTGCACTGCTCCAATGAACCAATCTAAGGGCATCATTACGATGGCGGGCGGACAAAGTCTGCCCGCCACCGCAGCGGAATGCGGGACCGTCCTTAAGGGGTGCGGCGGTTCCGCCATGGGTGACTAGGATGCCACCGCCACGGTGGCATCTCGTATTGCTCGTGACAGGGCGGGCGGTGCTGTCACCAGCACCACGCAATGCGAAAATGCATGTCGTGTATTTGAATGCACAACGTGACAGGCACCGCACAGTGCCTGCCACCTTGTGCATTCAAATGTAGGGGTACCATAGGTACTCCCATGTGCACCTGCCACCCCCAAATCCTGGGGGCCCGCAAAGGGCCCCTAGTAGCAAAGACCACATGCCTTTCCATGGCGGCAACACCGCCAGCATCCTAATATGGATGGCGGTGTCTTGCAGACACCGCCACCATGTTAGAGCCCTTTTCCGCCCGGTCGACCGGCGGAAAAGCGGCGGACGGTCTTTCCGTCCGCCTAGGTCCCCACCGCCATCGTAATATGGCGGGGGGGAAATGTTGTGCGGGCGGACGGGAATGGCGGGCGGATCGCCACCGCCGTACGGGCGGCGGCGATCCGCCAGACATCATAATGACCCTCTAAGTGTACTAACTTAATTTTTAGCCTCAAATTTCTAATTTCTTCACATTCGCAGAATGTTTTAAAATTTTTCGATTGTACATTTTGCTTCTTTATTTATACACACTCTGTTAATCTGTTAACATTATTTAATTTTCTAAGCATTCCCAGACCCCCTGAATAGGCTTTGAGGACCCCTAGGAGTCCCCTGACCACAGGTTAAGAACCAGTGGTCTATAGCATGGCTAAAGCCAATAGGTCCCAAAGGCGAGAGCTATTGGCGTTTGGCAATGCTTGTTATATTTTTCTGTTGGGCTCTATTCTAGCAGCTGGGCTTCTATCTGTGTTGCGTCTGCCATTTGCCAGCTAGGCTTTTGTGTAGCTCTGGACCATTTATTTTTATTTTCGGTCTCAGGGACCTAACAAACCTTTAGGGAGATGTGAGTCTCACTAACAAGTCTCTTAGTGTACTTCATCATGTTAAATTAAATAAGATATGATTCAAAGCCCTTAAGCCCTAAAAACGTCCCTTTCAAATGTACATGGATCAAAAACTATTTTTTACAGCTAATCTTGGAAATGTTGTTTTAGGGACCAAATGACCTCAAAGTCAAAGCACAAAAAAGTTTGCGAGTTCAATAAATCTCGAATCCCCCTGTACCTGAATTTATTTAAATGTGTTTGTCTGCAAGGCTACCATTGCCTCTCATGCAAGCAAGGAAAATGGGTCCCCCATTCACAGGTTTGACTGTAAACCATATCTATCAACAGAGGTGCAATCAGCCTCTAAAACCTCTGGAACCCCGTAATACTGCAACTGTAGCACTTTTGATAGTTACACCCCATTTTCAAGTTTGGTTACCCCACGACTGCTTCAGTGTATTTGTAACAGTTGTGGTATTAGTTAAAAGTCTAGGTAAGTGCTTTGCTTTTCTGTATCATGCTACTTCCATGCTAGAGAAAAAAATGTCATTTTGTGCAATTTCAGATCAAGGTGGTTTGGAGCCTCTTGCACACCAGGGAATTATATTGGCTTACCTTCCTCTTTCGTGGTGCCAGGTAAACCTTTGGAAGAAATGTAGTTGACTACAGTTCTATTTGAAAGGCTTTTTGAGTGGACCAGTATCTTGCTTTTATGTAAGTTATGTTAATTGTAATTTGTACAGCGTGCTCTCCCACTCGAGCAGTGTTGCAGTGCTTTCTCCTTGTGTGATTGGTTATAGACAGGAGTCTGTATGACTGGTTGGTTGAAAGAGATGGACCTCATTGGAGGGGTATGATATGTTTTGGTTGTGCCGGCTAGGGGTACGAGTGGAACTGTTTTTCCTACTGGTGGGGTGTTTTTGATCTTACACAAGGAACACTCCCCTGCAAATATTTTCTTTGCATTCTCTTCATCTGTGGGTGCACCTGCGTTGCTCGTGGGTCGGGCACTCCCCGTTCCACTGCGGAACGGGGGGGGGGGACCGGGTGATGAAGCATGCCACCAAGGGGGAAACTCTGGTGGGTTAGTGTTCTCTAAAGAAAACATTCTGTTTTCTAAAACCAGAAGTGGAAACAAAGACCAAAAGGGACGGATGGCTCTCTTTGTTTACGGTGAAGTTCAATAGGAGGACAAGTCCTTATGTCTTTCTCCTCTACTTCCCCTTGATTTACATATAACATGTATGTAGGTCACTGCATAAATAAGTAAATTTTTATAATAACTATTCATCTACAATTGATTCACTATGGGGATATATATATATATATATATATATATATATATATATTTTGAAAATCAAATGACGTGGCACTCACAGCTTGAATTATACTTGATTTATTCTCAAGTTAGCACTTGAGTTGAGTGCTAACTTGAGAATAAATCAAGTATAATTCAAGCTGTGAGTGCCGAGTCATTTGTTTTTCAAAATTGACGATATCGGGCCAGGATCCGGCCCCAACGCAGAGCACCCGCTGATGAGCGTGCTGGATCTAAGGATCACATTGCAGGCATATATATATATATATATATATATATATATATATATATATATATATATATATATATATATATATATATATATTCACAAATAAATTAGCTTAAGGTACAGCAACACTTGAAAGTCTGAGTGTATTTAATACAACTTAAATCTAAATGTATTACTTTACTTATACATACATACCTACCATATACTTAAGTATCCAAATATTTATTACTTTATTCCTAATTTAGCATCTCCAATGCACTACCCTATATCTCATCCCATACCTCTCCCAATAGATCATCTACCTCAATTCTGACTCATCCCAAACCTCAATCTACTACTCTCTCCAATGCACTTCCCTATTTCTCTTCCTATACTTCTCTCAATATATCCTCTACCTCCACTCTCTGACTACTATGATCCCCAAAGTAACCCTTTCTAGACTCTTCCCTCCTCTACCTCTCCCTTGCATCACCTCAAACCTCTTTTATTATTCAGATCTCCAAAACAAGCCTTTCTAAACCCTTCCCTCTGACTCCCCCCACTCATCCCAAACCTGCTCCTGCTACTATAATCTCCAAATAAAGACTTTCTAGACCCTTCCCTCTTCGATCCCTTCACTGTCCTTTTCAATCCAAGTAACAGACTCACATGTCCACCGCTCAAATTAATTTCAGATTTCCCTGTACTAATTCACCACTAATCCTGTTTAGGTTCCGGAGTGCGTGCTACTCCTCGAAAAGCGCTTTGATGCATCATCAGAGGTACTAAGCACTATATAAATGCAAATCCCTCCTTCTTCTATCCCTCCACTAACCTTTTCAACCCAAACAACAGACTCACATGTCCATCGCTTAAATTTCATATTTCCCTATACTAACTCAACACTAATCCCTTTTGGGTTCCGGAGTAGCATGCTACTCGCCGAAAGGTGCTTCGACGACTTGCCAGGGGTAGTAAGCGCTATATAAATGCAATTACAATTACAATGTATGAGGCTCAAAAGCAGATCGGGCAAAATTGTTAAAACCAGCTCAGCATTGTAATATGTTAAAGATGTGTCTGTCACCCTTGAATGTACTACTCATTGTTTCAGTTTATTTTTCTTTTTTTCTTGGAAACCCTAAATAAAATATAAAAAACAGCTCTGCACTCTTCTCTCAGTCTCATTCTCTCTGTCTCTGTCTCTACCCACACTCCATTTTACCTCCAATGTGCCCACTGTAATAGACTCTGGGGGAGATGAAGAGATTTTTCCAAGGCCCAGCCAGTGGTGTCTCTGGGGGAGGGGGCTATTTGTTCCCCCCCTCTGTGCCCCACCACCACAGCTGCTGAAAGTGCCAGCAGGCGGCACAAAAACAACAGACACTGCACCTTGCCACGCACATTAAGTTTTGTTTGGTTAGAATGTTTAAATTTGACTTTGTATATCTACATCTAAATATACATATATATATATATATATATATATATATATATATATATATGTATATATATATATATATATATATATATATATATTATCTACTGGCGGTCGCCAGTAGGTAGTTATAGTTAGGACCTCGTTTCTATTCAAAAAGCGTTTTTTCTTTTGCCAATATCTTTGGCGCCGTTTGACGAATCTTCGCAAAATTTTCAAAACTAGTGGGGTGCTCCGGTCAGCTCCTGTCTTCAAAGTTTTGGGGTGATTCGTCAAGCGGGGGCCGAGAAAAAATGGGGGGTCCCAAAACACGATTTTCCCATGTTAATTTCCATAGGAATTTTGAAACAGGTTACAGCCCGAACTGCTGAACGGAATTACACCAAATTTGGCAAACAGGTAGCCCTTGGTTCAGAAAGAGACCTTTTTTTTTAAATGGTGTAAATCCATTCAGTAGTTCCTGAGAATTTAGAAAAAGAAAAATATCGATATCTGAGCACCGAGGAGGAGTCGCGAACCATCCTGGCACGAAGCCACTCTGATTGGCTGCCAACACTCCAAACCAGGAAGTGTTAGTAGCCATCTTGTGACACGAGTCACAAGAAAAGAGTGGAAAAAAGGTTGAAAAACAAGAAAAGGGGGCAGGGTAGAAACACCCTGACCTCCTAGGCCTGCTCAGGGGGTCCCACAAGGACCCCCAGGACCAAAAAAAGCATTTTTAAAAAAACAAAAAACGGCAGAATTCACGTTGGGGTTGCGAATCCTGCCGTGAAAATAAAACGAGCGCGGGCTCCCGCGCTCGCTACAAAGCCCCGGGTGAGTCACCTCCCCGGGTTTAATTCATTGTGCGCGGGGGCACTACAACCCCCCGCAGCCCCGGGGACTGCCACCTCTCCGGGGCTGTAAAAAAAAATGCGTGGGGTGTCCCAATCCCCCCCATGCTGCACCGGGGACCGCAACCTCCCCGGGGCTTTGAGAATGAAATGCGGGGGGGCACGCGGCCCCCCCCACAGCCCCGGGGAACGGCACCTCCCCGGGGCTCTGTAATAGAATTAAAATGATGTGTGGGGGGAAGAGCCCCCCCCACATGCCCCGGGGACCACCACCTCCCCGGGGCACATACTAATTAAAAATGCGGGGGTCTGTAGCGGACCCCCTGGCCCCAGGGACCACCACCTCCCTGGGGCTTTAAAGACATAGGAGGGGGGCCGCGCGGCCCCCCTCCTGGAGCCCTCGATGGCCCTGGGGACCGCCACCCCCCAGGGCCGGCTCCTGTAGTGTCCCGGGGTGCCCACCCCCGGGACACTGCTGTTTGCTATGGCACTGTTTGCTATGGCACTGCTGTTTGCTATGGCAGGGAAACCTGCTCTCGCTTCAACGAAGCAAAGCAGAATTGCTTTTGAGCAAGGGGAGCTGCATGTCAGCAGCTCCCCTTGCTCAAAAGCAATGCCGGCTCCCGCAAGAGGCGGGGAGCCGGCGGGACCTTGGGGGCATTGGGGCTCCCCCCATGGTCCCCAAAGCAAATGTCCGGCTCGGGGGATGGGGTCCCCGGGGCCAGAAGTGTCCCAGGAGGGGGGCCACGCAGCCCCCCTCCTTAAAAAATATATTTTTTTAAATAATAAATATGTGGCCATGCCCCGGGGGATGGGGTCCCCGGGGCCGAAATTGGTCTCAGGAGGGGGGCCTAGTTTTTTTTTTTCAAGAAAAAAACAGGTCAGGCCCTGGGGGATGGGGTCCCCAGGGCCACAAATATTGTAAAAGAAGGGGGGCCACACAGTCCCCCTTCTAAAAAAAAAAAAAAAAGCCGGGATCATGCCGGAGGCCCCGCCCCTCCCTGCAGCACTCTGCAAATGCGCTTCTGGTGCGTTAGAAGTTGGGGAATTAATTCCCGTTGAATACTGAGGGTCTTAGGGGCCAACTAGCCCACCAGGTACTCCAGTAAGCGCCCAGAGCTGCGTTGCAGAGAGGTGGTCCGAGGCCATGCCCCTTTTTGCACCTCTCTGCAACGCAGCTCTGTGGCGCTTACTGGAGGTACCTGGTGGGCTAGTTGGCCCCCAGGGACCCTCAGGACTCAATGGGACTTAATCCCCCAATTTACAACGCGCCAGGGGGCACATTTGCACATTTGTTATGTCAGACCCCGCCCCCTCCCTGCACCACTGTGCAAACGTGCCCCCTGGTGATGACATCTCAAATGACATCACTGATGACATCACTGATGACATCATCCATGTGATAATCTGATGCACCTCCTCACACCCTAATAAAACCTTTTATACACCCACTCTAAATACAGACTACCAATATCGAAAGCATAGACAGACCAATAGCAGTTAGTACATACCCGCTCAGTGATTCCTAGGTCTACACACACACATCCACTCATTCACCCATACAGTAACTCATACATGCAGTCACTCATCAATACAGCACTATCATATGCACTCATACACCTATACATACACTCACACACCACCACTCATCCATAGACTTACTCACACACCTAGTCAGTCATGCAAAGAATCAATCACACCCATTTACTCACCTATACAGTTATACACAGACCACCTCACTTATTTATACAAATACTAACACATACTTACTCTCTTATACAATCACTGATACAAGCACACACTCATCCATACAGCCACTCTCACAATCACTCACTCTTACGTATAGTCATTTATATACTCCAACACTCACATATACTGCCTTTCATCTATGTAGTTACTCACACATATACCACTGAGACATCCATTCACTCACGAACACACACATACACACACTCACCCACCCATACAGCCCTTCACAGATGCACTCTTGAACCCATACACCCAGTGAATCACCCACTCACACATCTATGCACAGAGTCACCCACCCCCCACCCACTCACAAAGACATTCAGGCACCCATAAATATACTCAGACAACCAATCAATAACCCATATAGACAGTCATGTAGCTACTCACCAACCCATGCAGCCGCTTAGACACCAACTGACAGACTGATACAGACATTTACACATTTTACTCACTAACCCATGCATTCAGTAAGGTACGCTTAATCAGTGACTTATACAATCAGACACGCACCTACTAAATCATCCATTAAGACACTTATATACCCACTCATTCTTCAATACACCATGGCATATATATATATAAAACATATTTAAACTTTAAAGAAACATACATTCACTGGATGATGTCATCAGTGATGTCATCAGTGTCATTTGAGATGTCATCAGTGATGTCATCAGTGATGTCATTGACCATGTCATGAGTGATGTAATATGTGACGTCATCAGCAGTGCATTGCGGGGGCGCGAGTTATAGTTAGCTGAACTAACTATAACGGACGAATTTCTCTGGTTTTGTAAGAGTGAAATGTCCAACTAACTATAACGTCCCTGAAACCTCGGTTTTTTCAGTGAATTTCTAAGGTTTTTTAAATGCTAATTTCTAACTATAACGTGCCTGAAACCTATGGTTTTTTCAGTGAATATATATATATATATATCCGGCCGTGCCTGCCACAGAACCTTGTGATTTTTAAAGGGGAGGGGTCCATGTGCCCCGCTTCCTGAGCCAAAATTGGTTCAAAACGCAGGGATGCGCTATATTTATAAAAATACAGCACACCCCTGCGTTTCCCCTAGCGCTAAAGAAGCTGCCTAGCGCCAGCACAGGCACCCTAGAACCATTTTGCTAGGGTGTCTGTGCTGCAGGGGCGATTGTGTATGTGCAGGAAGGGGCACCTTCCTGCACATACACAATCTTAACATGCGATTTGCTCTATCTATACGAGGAGAAATTAAACATTTCTCCTCGTATCGCCTGTTTAAGACAAGGTAGTTCCTGGTATTATTTTGGTGCTGCCTATACCTTGTAAATATGAGGCAGCGTCAAAAAGCAACACCCATTGCACGTCCCTTTTACCCTAAGTGCTGCCCCCTCCCATACACAGAGCAGCGGCTCTTTCCTGCTTCACGGATCTGCCCTCTCTCTGTGACCCACCACTGACAGTCCTACAGATTGCACTGCGGCCTCGCTCGCGTCTACTCAGACAAGATTTGAGTCAGTTACGGCGGCTGCATTGGTCTGATTTGTTTCCAGACTTGCTCTTCCTCTTCCCCTCCCCCTTACTTCACTTTATACTTTGAGCTGGATGTTTACCTTCCCCACAAGCCATCTGCCAGGCCTTACCGCACCTGACTGGAAGCTCTCTTCACCTAGGACCGGTTCACGCCAGTCCTTTCCCCTTCCTCCGCCCCCCAATAATTTTGATGGTTTCCTCTTTCTGTTGATTTTGCCTTTCACTGATTGCTCCTTTGTTATATGGATTGGCGCTTGTACTCTATGTTCATCTATAATGTGACAGAATCCAATAAAGAAACACTTTAGGGGTAAAAAGAGGAGACAATGATGGCGCGTGTAGAGCACAAGAGAAACCTGATGACAGAAAACAAAGGGGGATATTCTCAAGAACGTGCGATAATCATCGCCAAAATAGGTTAACGCAAGTCATCATATCGCCGTCTAGCTGGAAAATAACCCCGTGTTAACGTGGCATTCACGACACGGCGGTAACATGCGATAGTACCCCGATAACGCGGCAAATGTCCGCGATAACACTACCGGAACGGCGATAAAATCCCAACCCGAACGTGAAAAAAGTTGCGATGTGCCCAACCACGAAAGAAAAATTGGCGACAAGCAGCGGCAGGCTTGCAATTCCCACGTCAGTCGGGTAAAATCACCATAAGAGCAGCAAAAAAACCAGAAAGAAATAAAAAAGACATAACAACTGCGAAGCACATTGGAGGGAGCTGGAGCAAGTACAGAGGACAACCCGAACCCCACAAGCCCCACGGAGAACCAGCCTGGGACCTCGGGGCCAGGGAAGGGCAAGGAGAAGAAGAAGAGGAAGCCGCGGTTCAGTCCGCAGGAAAACAGGATCCCGATAACGGAGGTGACACTCCCACCATCCAATTGCCATTCGTGTAATTGACAGCACTAAATGTTGCACATACACTTGTCCGAGCGATGTGTCAATGCAGAGGAGTGACATGCACACAGGGAATGTGTCTAGGAATGAATTTATTTGCACATGCTGTGCCTGTGGTCATTCTGACCTGTCCCATGACTGCAAAGGACAGTCCCCATGTGACGTGCCTATGTGAAGAAATTGTGAATGATAGTGTCCCTTCGGGCTATTCCAGCTGCTGCTGCACTGGGGTGTGGTCCACCTGCCTCATCTTCATCATCTTCGTCCGGTGCATCAGGCACTTGGATCCATGGGGCATTGGTGCGTACACATATGTTGTGCAACACACAACATGCAATGATCATCTTGCACACTATTTGCAGGCTGTACAGGAGTCTTCCACCTGTGATGTCCAGGCACCTGAAACGTGACTTCAACACGCCAAATGAGCACTCCACAATGCCCCTGGTGCATATGTGGGCAGCATTGTACTGCCTCTGGGCCTGGGTGTGCGGGCCTCAGAGGGGTGTCATCATCCACGGGCAGAGTGCATATCCTTGATCACCTGTGACAGGGGAGAGAGATGTGTCAATCAGTGGTGCGGCATTCCGTGTTGGCAGGCTTATTAGTATATTGGTGTGTGACGTGTGGGACTTTGGGATACATGTCTGACATGTCTTGCATGTGGCAAATGAGCGGCATTCATGTGTAGTACGTTGCCTCACAGCTGCTCCTCACTCCCCCCGAGCCTATTTACTTGTGTGCGCTGCGCAGTTGCAACACTTGCACTCCTAGGACACACCATTATCATGACTGTCTGCGCATGTCTACAAGCCTGACAACAACACTGTGATATTGGCCGTTGAAGGTGGTCGGCCACGTGTGTGTAGGCCTATGGTCAGGATAAGGCGGGAACAGAGACACTCGCAGTAGTTGCCTTGGTGGCCATCCCGGAAGTGAACCACGCCCTGAGCCCCGGGCTATTGATTGCCATCCCTACGCTGGCCCAGCCCACTCTGCTTACGCTTACAGGGGGGACGACATGGCTACATGTCCAGGGTCTACCCCACTGCCTAAGGTAACATGGTAGCGCCCACTGTCTACAACACTACAAACCCCAGCAGTATATGTCCACATGGACATGTCTGTGCCCTGCATACTTAAGTCTGTCCAGCACATCCCCTCCACACTTGGCATTGTGTACATTCTGATTCATGGGTCACTTGCCTCCCTCGCACATACTTGGTTCCCACCTCTCACCACATCCTGCTATTGTGTGGCAGAGGTGCCATTACGTGGATGGCTTGTCTGGATGTCTGGCTCCCTGTTACCACATTTCCATGTGTTGTTGTGTCTGGTAGGTGGGCATGTTGTTGGCATGTCGTATGTGATGTTGTAACGTGTGCATTCCCACAGTTGTGAGTTGTCTGATTGTGGAGTTGAGGTGTGTAGTGTGTTCCGTTGGTACTTACCGACTAGCAGTGCATTTCCGTAGGTGCCATCCTGGAAGCGCTGGTTGATGATGGACTGTCGGAATATGTAGGAATCATGCACACTGCCTGGGTAGTTGGCGACGACGTTGGTGAAGAGTCCCCAGTGGTCCACTATTGCCTGCACATTGATGGAATGCGTGTGCTTCCTGTTGCGGTAATTGTGTGCAGTTTCGGCAGGGGGCACAAGTAGGACATGTGTACAGTCAATTGCCCCCAACACGTGTGGGAAGCCAACTATGGCGTAGAAGCCTTGCTTGGTCTCCAGATGTTCCTGCGCAGTGTGGGGGAAGTGAAGGTACTAGGGTACCAAGCTGATGATGGCATCCAAGACAGGTGTGAGGAACTTTGATAGGGCTGGCTGTGAGACTCCTCCGACTCTGGCAGTTGTTGGTTGGAAGGTACCAGAGGCCAACAGGTGCAGCACAGCCAGCAGCTTTGTCTGCGGAGGGATGTTGGTTCTCCGCTGTGTTGGTACCGTCAGCCTGTGGGCAATGTGGGTCATAATGCGGAGGATGGTCGTCCTTTTGAGCCTGTAGTGGACAATAACTTCCTCTGGCATTAAGTCTCCGAGGCTGGTGCGTTTTCGGAAGGACCGCTGTCTCAATCTGCGCTGCCTCGGTTGTAGTCTGGGGGTGGGGGGGGTGTTGTGGGCCTCTTGGGGCTCCGAGCTGCATGATCAGTAGCTCCATGACATGTGTTGGTCTGCCGATGTGGCTCTGGGCTGGGCTCCCTTTCTACTTCAGGTTGTCGTCCTGCTTACCACTAGTAAAAGGCAGGTGTTGAATCCCTGCTGCTAACGCGCCTTATCGCCTGTTTTTGGGTCGCATCTCAGTTCTGGCTGGTCGTTGTGAATATCGCGAAGTGGTGTTTTTGTGTGTTTTTGCACGGGAACGCCTACTCTGCATATCATTAGCGTTAGTTGTCTCTCTCATCCGTGGCGATGTTTTTTGCGGCAGCTATCGCTGGTATACTGGCGATGTGGGGAGTTTGCACCAGCTTGTGAATGGGGCGATGATTCTTTCGCCACTTTTGCTGCGTAAAGTGCCGTTAACTCGGCGATGAGTCCTTGAGAATATGCCCCAAAGAGTGATGGGGAGGTGCTGGAAACGTGACATCAGGGGAGGGCAGTATTAAACAGCTTGCTGCACAGTGCACTTTTACTTTATACATTTTAACATTTCTTTG
Organism: Calotriton arnoldi; assembly: GCA_963921515.1. Classification (NCBI taxonomy): domain Eukaryota; kingdom Metazoa; phylum Chordata; class Amphibia; order Caudata; family Salamandridae; genus Calotriton; species Calotriton arnoldi. Next base: position 253,698 of record CAWUFW010014780.1, read on the forward strand.
TACAAATTTACAATATCAGATGCAAGGAAGTCAAATGGTTCACCCAGAATCCTTTAAATATTTATTGAAGGTCTGAAACCAGGATCTCGAATGAAACCCCCCATGAACATAAAGTATTGGCAGAGCCATGTTCAAGAAAGGCGATGTCAACCATATATAGACCTCTGGTCGCTTGCAAAACAGACATGGCTGGTGTATGTTGGCTAAGTGGGTGATGCTAGTGCCACCGGAACTTTCCAAGCCTAGCTTTGGAGATATACTTCTGTGAGGCAGTTGGGCGCTCTTTATTTTGGTGATACACTTTCTTGGACGAACTTTATTCTGCTGAGAATACAAAAAGTCAAATCGTTTTTTTCCTAAAAAGAAAAAAAACAAAAGCTTGAACTATACTCTGGCTTCTTGTTTGCAAAGTCAGCAGCGAGTTCACGTTGTCATTCTAGTTTCCTATTATTCCCCTAGCATAAAGTTCTAATTGCTATGCCATCTTTCTTTTCACCATATCAGCCCACCAGTATGTAAAGTGCAATGCCAGCTTCATCACACCACACCACCAGAATGAAAAGTGTCATGTCAGCTTCCTCCTCACCATACCAACCCACAAGTATGTAAAGGACCATGCCAAGTTCCTCCTCACCATATCATCCCATCAGTATGCAAGGTGTCATTTCAGCTGACAGTTCATCACAACACCCTGCCAGTATAAGTTACACACCAGCTTTCTCTTCCCCACACTCCCCACCAGAATGTAAGATGTCATGTCAGCGTCCTCCTCACCAGTCCAATCCACCACAATGTAAAGGGCCATGTCAACTATTTCATCACCACTCCACACCACCAGTATATGAAGTGCCAGGAATGCTTCCAGTTCCCCACATACCCTGCCAGTATGTAAAGTGCAATGCCATCTTGCTCTTCACTACACCACTCCACAAGTATGTAAGTACCATCCCAGCTACTAGTTTGCCACACCACCAGGCCAGTACGTAAGGTGGCATGTCAACTTCTCTTCACCATTTCACCCCACCAGCCTGTAAAGTGCCATGTCTGCTTCCACTTCATCATACAATCCAATAAGTATGTAAAGTGCTATGCCTGCTTACGCTTCATCATACAACCCAAGCAGTATGTAAAGTGTCATGTCAGCTTCCTCTTCACCACTCCACCCCACTAATATGTAAGTGCTGTGCTACCTTACACTTCACCACACTACCAGGCCAGTATGTAAGGTGGCATGCAAGCTTCCCCTTCACAATTTCACCCCACCAGCCTGTAAAGTGCCATGCCTGCTTTCACTTCATCAAACAACCCAAGCAGTATGTAAAGTGCCATGTCAGCCTCTTCTTCTCCACTCCACCCCACCATAATGTAAAGCACCACGCCAACCTTCCACTTCACCACACCACCCTGCCAGTATGTATATTGCTGTGCCAGCTTCTTCTTCACCATATAACTCCACCAGTATCTAAAGTGTAATGCCAGTTTCCTTTTCACCATGTCACCCTACCAGTATGTAAGTGCCACACGAGCTTCCTCTCACTATGCCGCACCACCAGTTTGTATAGTGCCACACCAGCTTCCTCTTAATCACACCGCCTCACAAGTATGTAAAGTACATTGCCAGCTTCTTCTTCACCACACCACTCCACAAGCATCTAAAGTGTCATACCAGCTACCCCTTCTCCACTCCATCCCACCAATATGCAAATTGCCATTTTAGCTTCCTTTACACCACTCAACCCCACAACTCATCAGTATGTGAAGGGCCAATGTGCCATGCCAGTTTTCATTAAAATCCTCCCTTGTTCATAGAACACTTTTGCTGGTCTCTTCGGGGTGTTAGTGGAAATGTTGTATTTTTTAAAGGCTGTTTTTGGGGATATAAAGTTTGGAGGGTTTTATTCATAGCAGGGCCGTTGGTTTTTAAATAGTTTAAACCATGTAGTTTTCTCAAAAATACCCTTTCTTTTGAATCTATATAACATACAGTGCCATGACATCTGGAGACTCAAAACAGAAAGTAGAAAGGAAATAAATTCAGAGACTGGGTGACAGAAGTCTCTTGGGATTTTTGGGCATTTAGGCACTTTTTACTTCTCCTGGGTGCTTCCAAATTATAGAACGGCCTAGAGACAGTTGCACAATGTGTAGGGAAATTCCCTTATTTGCAAGCGCGCGGACGCACGTAAATTAAGGAACAGGTTTACCCTTGCCATGGTACTGACATGGATGCAGTACCAAAGATGCTCTAGGGATTTAGACTGAGCGCCACCTAGAAAAGGGCCCCATTTGGGAGGGGGCATCAGTGGTCTCAGAGACCCCCGCAATACGTCTATAATGCTCTTGCACCCAGATTAGTGGCTGTCCATGAGGTAACGAAGGATCGAAGGTCAGAGCCGCCTACCTTTCGTGGTAATGTTGAGAAGTAAGGCAACCAGCAGCAAGGAATGCTGGGTGTGCTGTACTTTGTTGAGTAGTAAGCAATAAATCAATTAACCCCTACACACCACACACCACAGACTCTCCTCGGCACGAGCTAACTAGGTAGGACATGATGCACAACCCCAACACATCTCACAACAAACACACTCTGCCCTACCAACCAAGCACTCCTCACCCCCAAGTTGTAGCATGTTACATGCCTTGTGGGCAAGGCTTTGCTTCATAGGGCGATGTGAGGCAGTAACCATAGAACTAGGCCTGGGCGGAGTTCGTGGAGTTCTACGCGGAACTCAGCGAAGTGACCAAAAAACTCCGGTGCTCTATGCGGTGTTCGCAAGCGGCGGAGTTTGTACATTGTGCCGTTTGCGCTGATTTTTAGCACCGGGTGTTTGTCCCACGCTGTAAAACCAGTGCGAATGGCACCATGCGCAGCGCAGAGGGCACTGCTTCTTTCTGCCGCTTGAGTAGATGTTCTACTCGAGCTGCAGCTTCCTCAACGCGTACGGAAGGTTTCTCAATGCGAGCGGTAGCTACCTACCATAACCGCCCGCATTAAGAAATCTCGCTGGGAAGTGGTCTGGAGTAAGATTTTCCTTGCTTGCACTCACCAACGTTGGCAGGTGCGAGCGGGGAAAAAAACTCCACTCCATGGAGTTTTCCGGAACTTCGTGCGCTACATGGAGTGCAGAGGGGTAAAACCTCTGCAAACTTCGCGAGCAGAGCATAATTTCACGCCCAGGCCTACATAGAACATGATCTAGTAGTGGCAAGAAATCCCTGCTTTTATTGCACAGGGAATGCTACAGAGGCAAAATCCTTGTTCTAATCCTTCCTCTGGGATTCAGGTGATTGAAGATTGGAAACTCACTCGATGTTTTCTGTGATCACTGCATTACTGGAACCTTCCTGATCACACGCCATGCTATAAAACATTTTTGATTATTAAAGTAACTATGGGGATAATTAAATTCAAGAATGTGCCGCAGTTTTAAACCATTCAAATGTATTCAGTACTAACAGCACGGTTAGGACTGTGGTGTTAGATCCACTTATGAAATATAATGACGTGTTCTATGAAGTGCCGCTCCTACATTACTTAGTTTCTGATGTTCTGTGAAATGATGGGCTTACAACCAGAGAAAAACCTTGTGCACTGATAGAATCCCAAATGACAGCGTTAGACCTTATTTCACTCCTGTTGAAGGCTTTATTCCCTCGTTCAATTCAATATATTTTCCCCTCTAGGGTGATGTGGAGATTTGTATCTTTATTTTCTGAAATGGATGCAAAAATGCTGCACCGTCTCTACAAGTACACAAAGAGCAACCAGATGGACAAGTTTCTGGTAAGAACCTCAACTTTCCCATTTCAATCATGTTATATCGCTTTCGTTTTTCTTTTACTATTTAAACGTTATAGTAACTACCACATAATGACAAAATGCACAAATCAACACATTCATGTAAAATGTTTAAGGTATTGTTGTCCAACTTTGGTCCACAAAGGCAGGATCAATGCCAGATATTTAGGATAGAACATGAGAAAAACTGACCTATAAAATTCAAACTAGAAGCCTTTACTATGGGGCTGATTAGGATGGCGGTCCCGCCATAGGCATTAGGATGCGACCGCCACCACGGCGGTCGCAATGCCTATATTTTGTATTGCGGCGGGGGCCGCTGGCTGCAGCACACGCCGCAGTACAAAAAGGGGACACTACATGTATCCCTGCACTACGTGGGTGCCCCCCAAAACCCACAGCTGAGGGCCAGGAGGCAAGGGGGGCCCGCTATGGGCCCCCAAAGTCCTTTTCTGCCTGCCTTTTCGTGGCGGGTTGACCACCATGAAACGGTGGGCGGAAAGGGACATTGTAATCCCTACGGCGATGCCTGGCAGGCACCGCCACCATTGTAGGGAATACAATTCCCTCTGACGGTCTCTCCGACCGCCATCCTATTGTGGCGGGAGGGAATCCTCATTGCGATGGCCCACAGCCATCGTAATCAGGCCCATATTTAGGGCCAGATGTATCAAGGTTTTGATAGGCCCTCTGCACCACACAAGGAGGAGCAAGGCCAAAGCAACACCTAAGTGAGATTTATCAAGCCACACAAGGTCACCTTGCGGGGTCCTCCATGGATTGATAAATGCTGAGTAACGCAAGTCAGCACAAATCACGTTACTCTGCCACAGAAAGGCATTCGATGGGTGGAGCGTGGGTGTTTCCACACATACACCCATGGATTTTGGCGCATTCCCAGATTTACCTTTACTGGTAGACCTGTGAATGTGCCAAAATGTTACACCTCCCCAGAAGAGGCGTAACGAGGAGAAATTTCTGTCTTGTTCTTCGTTTTTTCTTCTTTCTACGTGTGCTGCATTCTGGATTCAGACATAGAAAAAGGGAAATGCCTCTGAGGATTGTTTTTGTGCAGGAAGGTGCAAAAAACAATCCTGCCTACAACACAGGCACCCTTGCACCATTGTGCAAGGGTGCATGCATTGTCGCTAGACAGGCAAAAATGTGTCAGCGCTAGTACAGGACAGGAATACCCCATATAATGTTAAAAACAGCACATTCCTGTCTTTTCAAGCAGCGCAGTGCAGCAAGGTGGCTTGTTGCGTTGCGCTGTGTGAAAAAATGATAAATATGGACCTCAGTGTTCATCTTAAAAATCTGGCAAGAAACCAAACCTCTTCGAGCCCAATGGAAATTCCTGGTTTGAGTGGTATTTCAAATGTGAAAAAGTCTAAAATGTTCAATACCTGAAGGTGGTTTTTGTGCCAGGAGCAAAATTAGGAGCTGGCAATATCTTTCTGACTGTAAAAGAAATGGAAGGAAATCAAGATTCTCAACTTTTCCTTGGACTCACTAAAACTGAAGCAAACATTATCCACCCCTTCAGCTTATGCCTTGATACTGGGGTCAGCTGTCTTGACAAATGATTACAATTCAAAACACTTTGGTTCAGGGATCACAATTAGGCCCTGGCACTCCCAAAAACAGTGTCCCACATTCCCAGATAGTGCTGTTTCATAAAAAAAACATTTGTTAAGTCTCCTTGGGCTCATTATTTTAGAGAAAGGTTTGGTATCTTAAGCATTTTAAAGCTTATAGTACAAGTCGTATTGGTGAAAGCCAGAAGCACTACATTTTGGACGGGTAGGTGATGTGAAATAAAATTGTTCAAGTCCCGCAGCAAGTGATCTGGCTAGGGTTGCCACCAAGCCAGTTTTTAATTCACCCAAAGTCGGTATTTTATCCTCTAATCAGTATGTATTTTAAACAGTACACGTAAGGCGAAAGCACTTTAAAATGTGCTCTAAAGATGCCTTATTGATTCATGAATGATAAACTAAACAAAGCCAGAAAAGCCATGGTGAAAAAAAGAATATGGGCGTTTTTATTTAAGTAGTCCTCTTTAATTATCATGTGGGCCTTTGCAGAATCTTAAAACATGAACAAATAGCCTTTTTTTGCAGTTTTATATAGGGTGAACTTGGCCCAAGGGCATTAGAGCGATTTACATGAGCAGTAGTTACAGTACACTAGATCAAATTAATTTTAGTAGAGGCCTTGGGAGATTAAGGGCCTGATTACAACTATGGCGGTTTATTGGACCGCCGTAGTCATGGTGGTGGTCCACCCACTGTATTACAACTTTGGCGGTTGGACTGCCACAGGACGCTGAAACCGCTGGGGATCCGTGTTTCCCACAGCAGTCAGAGGTTGCAATATGCAGGTAGTGCCGCTGCGGCACAGCTGAACATATTACGAGTTGCCTCACCGCCATCCTTTTCATGACCGCCATGAAAAGGGTGGCGATGAGGCAACAAAGGGAGCCCTAACAGGGACCCCTTGTGCCTCTGTGCATGGGGGTGAATGCAGGGGGGACCATGTTGTGTCCTCCTGTATTTGTGCACCCCGAGTTCCTGCACAGGAAGGAATGCACAGCATGGTGTATTCCTTCCCGTGCAGGAAATTACTACGGCGGTGCCTTTCTAAGGCTCTCCAATGAGCCTAAAAGGGGCACCACCACAGGACAGCCGCAGCACATCCGCCCGCCAAGGGTTACAGTCGTAATACGTCGGGTGGTGTGAGGATGGCTTTAGCGGTCCTCCCACAGATTGCTAGCGAGGCGCTCCAGAGGAGGACTGCCAAAGTTGTAATCAGGCCCTAGGTCATATGCCCAGAATCATAGGATGTTCATCCTAGGCCGGTTCGAACCTAGTCTCTCAGTTCGCAGCTATGGACACAGCACCACATTCTCTTTATTGTTTTCTCTAGGCAAGGAAGCCTCAAATCCAAGGACTATGCAAATACACCACAGTGAGGACCCTGCATACAACCACTACCTGAATGTGATGACCAGGCGGGGGAGGTGTCAGAGACTCTCTAAGCCCAGAGACTCTCTAAGGGTAGCAAAGCAAATCAGTCCAAGGCCTCCTCTTGAGAAGTGGTGTGGGCTAGTAATCACCATTCGCTCGCACGCAATAATGACACTTATTAAATGATTGTCTAGTCAGTGCTTTTTCTTTGAAAAAAGAAAAGTACATTTATTACACACACCAATAAATATTACTAATCCACATTAGCTTACAAATACATGCATCAAGCAGATTGTAATACATTTGGTGACATTCTGGAATCACCTTTGACCCCTAATGGGTCATGACCCCTCAAGATCACAGTACCCCTCCACCTATACCGGATAGAACATTACAATATAGGGGTGGTATCACTTTAAATAAAGCAGGCCTATTGGCTTTGTCACAAGTCACCAAATCAATATATAAGGCAAGTCTATTGGCTTTGTCAAAGGTTCACCACATTAAAAGACAAATAATCCACATGTTAAAAAGCACTATAGTGCAATTGAAATGAATAACCATGTTTCAATGCAAACATTATTGTCAATAAAGCTTGCTTGTTTGCATTGTAATGTTTATCAAAAATCGTTGTCAATGATATATTGTTAATAAACCATTTAAAAAGAACATATCATGTGTCTGAGGCTTTTATTTACATATTTAGGCCACATTAAATGCAGCCATAGAAACAACCACTAGAAGTTGCTACATTCCCAGGTTGTAGAATAAAAGTTCCAGCCTTAGAAATGTTTTAAAAGTGAAGCAAAAGTCTCCCATGGTCATGCCTTCTTTTACTCCGCATCGGCAGAGGATCGCTCTGCCAGGAAGCACCCGTTCTTTCTTGAGAGGCTTCCCCTTCTAATCACCCCCCTCGTAAAAGATACATAAGGAATCTGGCTGATTGACCCCGATGTCCATCTCCCTCGGACTGATACCTCTTGGTCTTCTCCGGGCGTCTAGATTTGATTCAGCCCTCTTGGCCCCCCGGCCTCCCCCATTGGATTCTGCCTGGGACCTCAGCATTCACCTCACTGGGACTGACGCCCAGCCTACTTGCCTTTACCTATCCGGATGACCCGATCAAGACTTGCTACCACGCCAGCAGTCTCAATATAAACTTGTGTAATCTCGTCCTGATGATGACCTGAAATCGCCCAGGTCGAAACACCGTCGACAAAGTACAGCGCTCCTATGGCTTCCTTGGCTCATACCATGTTTCAAGTAAATTGTGGCCTCACTGCTTATGTTATGTACCATTTTTAATAATGCCTTTGGCGCTGTCACCATCTCACTTGCCTCAGTTATGCTGTTTCACCCTTTCACGAGTACAATGTATGCACCTTTTTGATTACACTTATATCGAAGAAAGAGCATTGCTGTCTGAGATTAATGCCTTTCTGCTACAACATCTAATACAGATACGGATATTCGTCTTGGTATCTCTCCCTTTTTTGTCTCCTTCATGTATTTGTTTACATTTACTTGTCCTTCAAATATTACCTGTTGAGACGTTGTTGTTTGTTACTTATTTGACCTGGAGACATAGGGTTAAGTTTGTAGTTTACTTCTGGGGGGTGAGGGGGGAGATACTGCACTCCTGTAGACCCCAGAGTATTTTTAAATTACGTTGGTGATGCCCCTGCCAACCTTGTCCCTTTTCTCCTTTCCTTTGTCTCTGGTCCTCCTCTCCTCCTGCTGGGGCACAGAAGTCCAGATATTCCCCATATTGGTTCTTAGTTTGTGTCAGGGAACCAGCCTCACTTATAATGGAGAGACCCACAGGTCCTGGGGTCAGCTATAAGTGGAGTCCTTAGTCCATTAGGTCATCAGGGGGCTTGTCCTTCCAGCTGTCCATAGTGTTGCCGCCATCCAATTCCATTGCCCAACTCTCGGTCTCTCCCTTGTGCAAGAGCTTTTAAGTGGGGGTAGAAAGTTCTAGATGCCAGGCACCCCTGGCCAAACCTAGGGTGTCCCACCCTAATGAACATCATGCTGGGACAATCCAATATTGAGCCGTCAAGTGGCCACTGTGCACATCTCCTCTGGGGACCTCAGCTCCTCTCCTAGGTGACATCACTGCCAGGGACATTCCCACCAAAACTGTGTTGGGTCCAGAGGCCTTGGCTTCCTTCTTTGTTCAGTGGGCTTGGGCTGTCTCAAACCTGGTACAGTGTGTGAGCTAATTAACAGATGAAGATTTTCTTCCCCCTCATTTCCTGCTCGGGAACCTAGTTAAGCACTGTTAATTGCTCTTTTGCTGACTCTGCTAGGAATTCCCAAAATAACAATTTCTCTACTTCCGTGCTCCTTACATCATTCTGGTAGGAGAAACCATCACATATATCTCAAAGCATGGCGAAGCATAAATAGAGACAAATGGTTGCTGAATACAGTGAAAAAAAGGTCCTACACCTCTTTCCACCCTCCGAAGACTGGCTGATCAAAGCCAACTCAAGCCTCAGATTATATCACAAGATTTTCCTATGACATTAGCTCCTCTGATATAGTGTATCTCCAAGTCAACTTTCAAAAGTCAACTTACACACCAATCCAAGTTTTAAACCATCCTGAAACTGCTTTGAACACAACAGTTGGAAAAGTGTTTAATTCAGATGAAAGAATATCAGCTTCAATTCTAAAATTCCTGCAGTTTTATAATATTTAGATGGCAACTTCAAGGCTTGTCTCCCCTTTCCTAGGTTGCATGGCCTTATGCAGTTTGAACATTCTAAATGCGAGATTGCACACCTCTTCCTTTCTGACAGAACTCAGTCAGAAAGGGATGCCTTTCCATCAAATCTCCAGACTCAGTCAGTATCACAGATGCATCGCTACGCGGGATGAGGAGTACTTCTAAAGAATTTGAAGATTACAGGAATCTAGTAGGAGAAGAATGTGCTGCATCACATCGACCTACTGCAAATCAGGGGAGTCTACAGGTCCATCAAGATCTTTCTTAATTCTCTTACGAGATATAAGATTCTGATCGAAACGGAATGTCAACCACCATCTATTACCTAAACAAACAGTGACAAACCACATTAAGCCTCTGTTAAGGGGAGCCCAGATTATTTGGGGATGGCTGATTTTCAGGGGCTTGTTGATCACAGCTCTGCATCTCCAAGGGGGGCAGAATATTCAAGTGGAAGCTCTATGCAGAGTCAGTGAGGAAAACTACAAATAGGTTTTGGATCATGAAATCTATGTAAGACATTTTTGTTTAATTGGGCTTTCTACAAATAGACATGCTTGATTTGGTAGAAAATGCACAATGCTGAGAATACACGTCCAGACATGCAGAACCAAGATAACTGAGGAACCCTTTTTTAATGAACCGGTCATGTACATTTCTACATGCCTTTCCCCTACTTTCACTGATATTTCAACAACATCGTCCACTTTCAATCAATCAATCAATCAATCAATCAGGGGTTTGTAAAGCACGCTACTCACCAGTTAGGGTCTCAAGGCGCGGGGGGGTGCAGCTCTGTTGGGGTCATTCGAAGAGCTAGGTCTTGAAGTCTTTTCTGAATTGGTGCAGTGTCGGGCTACGCCGGAGGTGAAGGGGGAGATCATTCCAGGTTTTGGCTGCGATGTAGGAGAAGGACCTTCCACCCGCTCTGTTCCTGTAGAAGCGTGGGACGGTGGCTAGCGAGAGGTCAGCTGAGTGGAGGTTTCTTTTGGGGGCATGGAAGGAGAGGCGGTTGTTGAGGTATTGTGGTCTGATGTTGTGGTGGGCCTTGTAGGCGTGCGTGAGCAGCTTGAAAGTTATTCTTCTTTCGACAGGGAGCCAGTGGAGGTCCCGAAGGTGTTGGGTGATGTGGTTGTGCTGTGGGATATCGAGGATTAGTCTGGCTGCGGCGTTCTGGAAGATCTGGAGTTTGCTGAGGAGTTTTTTGTTGATTCCAGCATAGAGGGCATTGCCGTAGTAGAGTCTTTTGGTGATGAGGGCGTGAGTAACCGTTTTCCTGGATTCGGAGGGTATCCATTTGAATGTTTTACGTAGTATGCGGAGGGTGTTGAAGCATGCGGAGGAGACGGCGTTGATCTGGCGATTCATGGTGAGCAATGAGTCCAGTATGATGCCGAGGTTACGTGCATGGTCTGTCGGGGTGGGTGGGTTTCCGAGGGCGGAGTCCACCAGGTGTCGTCCCATGCTGACGGGGTGGAGCCGATGATAAGGACTTCTGTTTTTTCTGATTTGAGTTTCAGGCAGCTGTTCTTCATCCAGGTTGCGACGGCTTTCATCCCTTCTTGGAAGTTGTGCCTGGTGATGTTGGGTTCCTTGGTGAGGGAAAGGATGAGCTGGATGTCATCGGCGTAGGAGACAATGTTGAGACCATGGTTTCTGACGATGGTTGCGAGGAGGGCCATGTAGATGTTGAAGAGGGTGGGGCTGAGCGAGGATCCTTGGGGTTCTCCGCATCTGGTCTCTGTCGGTTCTGAGAGGAAAGACGGAAGTCTTATTCTCTGTGTTCTGCCCGTGAGAAATTAGCGTATCCAGTCTAGGGCCTTTCCTTGGATGCTGGCGTTGTGGAGTCTGGTGGCTAGTGTGCGGTGGGAGAGAGTGTGAAAGGCTGCTGATAGTTCCAGGAGGATGAGGGCTGCCATTTGGCCTTGGTCGAGGAGGGCGCGGATGTCGTCTGTGGTGGCGAGGAGGGCGGTCTCGGTGCTGTGGTTGCTGCGGAATCCGGATTGGGAGGTGTCTAGGATGTTGTTGGCTTCGATGAAATATGCTAGCTGGGTGTTGACAGCTTTTTCGATGACCTTGGCAGCGAAAGGAAGCAGATGGGCCTGAAGTTCTTGAGGTCCGTCGGATCTGCAGAGGGTTTCTTTAGGAGGGGGTAGACTTTGGCGTGCTTCCAGTTGTCGGGGAATGTGGCGGTCTCGAGCGAGCAGTTGATGGTTTGACATAGCTCAGGAGCGATTGCTGTGGCGGGCCTGTGGAAGATGTGTGGCGGGCAGGGGTCTGAAGGTGCTCTGGAGTGAATGCTCTTTATGGTCTTTAGAGTGTCTTTTGTCATGAGTGGGGTCCAACTAAGTATGGTCTGTTGGGTGGTGTCGCTGGGGGTGGGGGTTGAGATGGTGCAGAGGTCTTGGTCGTCGAAGTTGTCATAGAGTGTCTTGATCTTGAGGTGGAAGAAGGAACTGAGTCTGTCGCAGAGGTCTTGGGAGGGAAAAACATCTGTTGTTTCGCTGTTAGGTTTGGCAAATTCCTGTAGATGGAGAAGAGTTCCTTTGAGTTGTAGGCTTTGGAGAGGATTCTATCTTGGAGGAAGTGCTTCTTCGTGGATTTGATGAGTTGGTGGTGTGCCGTGGTGGCTGTTTTGTAGGCGGTGCATGTTTCTGGAGTTGCTATTTCTCCACGTCTTTTCCAGTCGTCGGCAGGAGCGGTGTTGGGGTCGTCATGGTTGTCCAGGTGGAAGTTTAGGTCTCCGAGTAGTATGTAGTCTGTGGAGGCGAGGGCGTGGGGTGCGCTGAGGTCGGCGATGACATTGGTGAACGGAGCACGGGGCCAGGCGGTCTGTAGACAAGGGTTCCGCGGAGCGTCGTTCTGGGGTTGGTCTGGATCTGGAAGTGGATGTGTTCCATGGGGGGGGGGGGGAGGCACCGTCCGAGTCGGTGGTTGTCATGCAGATGGAGCTTTTGTGGATGATGGCGATGCCTCCTCCTGGGCGGGTGGGGCGGTCTTTTCTTAGGATCTTGTATCCGTCAAGGATGGCGGCTGCAATGTCGGGTGCGGAGCTGGCATTGTTGCAGGTCTCTGTGAGGAAGGCGACGTCGAGCGTGTGGGTGTTGAGGAGGTCCCAGATTTCTATGGCGTGTCTTTGCAGGGAGCACACGTTGAGGCGGATGCAGTTCAGTGGTTTGTGTGCGCTGGCGTCGGGTGGGCTGGGGGCTACTGCTGGGGTCTGGAGGTGGGTGAAGGTGCGGCGGCAGTGTCGGCAGGAGATCGGGCCTTGGGTGTTGCTCGGTGTCGAGAGCTGGCAGTTGTTGCTGCGTCCAGGGTTGAGAGCGTGGAGGGTGCTGGGGTCGTAACGGCGGGGGTTGGGGGACCAGGGTCCCTCGCGTTGGTCGTGGTCGGGTTGCGGACGGGATTGCCTGTCGCGCCAGCGGTGCGGCCACACAGTGGCCGCCATTAAGTAGGGGTCGGGGGAGGGCGATCAGCAGGGAGGCGGGTGCGACACGCTGGGGGGGATGGGCAACGGGGGCAGCAGCGGCGGGGAGCGCGGGAAGAGTGATCTAAAAAGAGGCAAATACATTTGGGGCAATTTCTTTTTCCTGCAACCAAGCTTTGGAAGTGCATCTCGGTGGTCAGACCAGTTGGCCGTGTGGTCCCAGGATGATTCCCATTGGAAAATGGCAGGCGGGATTGAATGATCTACATCACCTATTGGAGACACCCCACAAGAAGCTTCTGTGAAAACCAAATCTACTGTCCAAGTTCCACTGTAATGTATTCCGTCCAAGTCAGACTTTCTTGAACTTGGTATCGTGGTTCTTGAGTATGGGAACACAGGCATTTAGACCTGGCCAAAGAGTGTATGGACATTCTTAAGATGGCAAACTGGTCTTCACCTTTGTATTATGCATTTATAAATGTATTTATTTGTCTATGTAATGTGCAGCAGTATTATTTTCTTAAGTTATTTGTTTGATTGGGCAGTTCCAAGAACATTTGAAATGATGGCCCTGATATTGTATAACCATTCAGTGGTTGGAATGAGACAGTGTAGGGAAGCACAGCTTCCATGGTGGTTAAAGAGTAATGGCCTGATTTATGTTTTGCCTATTCTATGTCTATGGGGAAATACAAAACAGCCCAAGTGAAGTCCAGCAAAGGTGTGTACTTGTGCCACTAGTGTCTAAAATAATTTTCCAGGAAATAGAGCCAATAATATTAAAAAGTACAATTAAAAAATAACAAGACTTATTAGAGAAATTGCACAGAGAATACAAACAGATTTATCTATAAATGTAAAAGAATAAGCACCAGGGCCTAACATTTTGCTCAGAAGCCTGTGGCTGGCACTATTAAATACCAGCGTTCCAAATACGGAGACTGCATAGTCTTGATTCGTCCTCATGCCGCTTTAATCCACCACCAGACACCTTTTGTTTCACTCTTGCAGGTTCTTACTCATCCATGATTTCTTTCTTTGTCACAGTTTTCAGTTTTTTCTCTTCCTCTATCTTTCCCACTTTTGTGGTTTTCTTTTTCTTGCTGTGGGTCAAAGTCTGATGAGGAATAATTAGTACCTGTCCCCACAAATGAGTGCCGGTGGGCCCCCCTTGTAACCACCGGCTCAAATTAAGTACTGTGGACAGTATTTAAAATGAGATAGCCCCATTTAACGAACATGCAATCAACTGGTCGAGATATATAGATGGAATGTGTTTCATCTGGCAAGAAGCGGAGAGCACTCTAGATTAATTTTATCATGGCTGATTTTAAGTGAATCAAATTAGTGTCTCTCTTCCTGATCCAGCGGTAATTTCACTGTAATTTCTCAATGCAAAACATCATTTACCTCTAGTTTACCGCTTTAAAGGTGATGGACCTTTGCCACCGTGTATCACCTTCAGGAGACTTTACATAAACATGAAAAATCAAAATGCAATTAATATTTAAGCCAATAATGAGAGAAGTGAGTATTTTAAAGGGTTTTATTTTCTAGTCAAAAGTTAAGTTTCTCTGATTCTTTATTCATTAATCAATTTTCAATCAGGTTACAGAATTGAAAATAGGAAAAATAGAATTAATACAGAACATATTATAAATTGCATACAAAACACTCCATAAAGAAAAGGGAATGAGGCATAAAATGTCAGTCAGAACTTTTTAAAGAGTTTCAGGAAAAATATAATTCAAGAGTGAGTTTTGCAAGCCTAATCAATAATTAATAATTGGCAAAAATCTCCCATAAAGAAAAATAAATGCATAAGACAAATAAATCTTTTCAAAACCAGTTAGTCAAAAGCATGAAACTTAAAGTTTTAGCATCAAAATCTGTCCTGATCTCTCAGCTGCTCTTTCTCTGTGTTCGCCTGTTCATCTCTGCTCCTCTGTGTCTGACACAGAGGCTGCTCCTTGAAAAGGCCCTCCCTTCACAAGACCACAGAAGAATGTGATCTGCCAAAAAGCAAGGCCAGCCTACACCTCCCTAAAATATGTGAACAAAGGCCCCCTCCTCCCTCTGTGTCTCCTCGGATGCAATCTCCTCCAAGGCTGCACCCGCGACGTTCACGTACCTAACCCAAATGATGTCTGGTCAGATCTGCTCCTCTCTCTCTCCTCATCTCTCCTGACACGCCCCCTAAGGGGTCATTATTTATACCCTAATTCTTGGCTGACTACACTAAAATGTTGCAGTTTCAGTAGAAACTCGCACTGTGATTGGTTAGCACAGGTGACATAGGGGTCTCATCATCCTGTTCTCATTGCAAGTCCAACCCATACCGGTTCTAACAAAGGAAGCGTTAAGGCTTAATACAGTCATATGTATCACCATCAATAATTATACAATATTGCAACATCCAAGCGACAAAAATGTATCAGTCCATTTCCGTCTCGCTTTCACATCGCACGCAGGGATGACACTATCCCACAAACACTGGTACATTGGCACGGTGACAGGAGTGTGCAGATCACTGTGGCCTTGACCCATGTGTCTTCACTTGAGGCACGTGGCAGTTCAGGCAGCTGGCACAATCTTCTGCGCATGCGTCTCTCATTCAGCACACTGCTAACAATTCTCAGCCATGCTGGATTCTTAGGCAGCCATTTTATTGTGGGCCCAAAATGTATACTAAAGTAAAACAAACACAATAGAATATTAATTTATGAAGTAAAACCCATTATGTTCACCTCCCACCATTCTAATACCCTGTATTAATTATTACCTAGCGAAAGCTATTAATTTAAAGCAGCTTATCTATTATTAGTGCACAACATGCAAAATGTGCAATGTACAACATAGCATAAACATGCACCAGTGCAAATTTTCAAAGCGCAAACAGTAAATACATGCTCATAGCAACATGCTCTAATGTTTTAGATAGCTTTTCATGCAAAATGCGTTTGCCCCACATGTAGTGTTGGTGCATGGTTGATTAATTAATACACATTATAAGAAAGATGTGTTATGAACTGAATATGCATTGTCTAAAATATGCAACAAAGCCAGGGTCTCTTGAGACGGGAACAGGGGGTGTAGATTACAAGGAAAAGAAGCTGGGAGGAGAGAACACACATTCCATTCTTATCTTCAAGGCTAAAGAGGCCACAGTGAGCTTTCTAAAGGAAACTGAAATCACGAGTTTTTCTACACTGCAAAAACACATGTTAATTCAAAAAGTGCAAAGCACATTTTCTAAATTAATGTACATTCTATAGTGAGATTAAACCCCAATTATTCACATTTAAACATGGCTGTTTAATTTATTGAGCATGTTTTTTTTAACGAAAGCATTTCAGACTGAAAGCATTTTGGCCAGGCCTCATTTCATGTCTTTCACTTTGCATGCACCAAAAGTGCCATTTTAAAATGCAGTCTGTCTGAAAAACAAAAATAATGCAATGCCTGAATCCAGATGAAATCTGAGCTACATCATTCCGATAAGAGCAGAGAGAAAATGTAATTACTTGATATATGGATTTCAGCATGGACAATGGAAACCTAGAGAAGATTAAAGGAAGGAGAATCTATCACTTGTGCAGTTTTTAAGGGTTCACCTCAAAAGAAGTGAAGGATTATCTGAAATATCCCCAAATCACTCGACCTCCTTTTTATCTACTATGCTCAGTGTTTGTGAATATGTGTAGGAGAGTCCAACTTTTGTGTTCTTCTCCCACTTTCTGATGGGATTTAAAGGCATTTTTGGACTTTGGGAACTGCGAATTTGCCAAACAACTCTCAATGCATGTGTTCAGACCCTTAAACCTGGCAAATAATTTAAAAAGAGCATACAATTGAACGTAATACCTTCATTAATTATGCACAAGCATGTAATTAAACATCTTTTTTTTCCTTTCTTTCCCCCAAATTATACAAAATGTAATGGGATCCCCAAAATACATGCAAAAATGGAGTGCAAGGAGTCTTGAGATTTCTTATTTACAATTATTCTTTATTTGTAGTCAAATGCATCAGCCCAGCCAACGCGTTTCGTCCAAGATGGACTTCATCAGGGCTGAAAAAACAATAATAAAATGTACGTCACTTAAAATATCTCATATACACCAAAAAGTTAATAAAACCTAGGTGCAAAGACTAGATAGACATGAAATACAAAAGTAGCCAAAACAAATCAACCTTTGAATGAACAAACATCAATAATCCAAGAGAGTTGTTACCTCTCATCAAAGACTCCCTGCCTATATACAATCTCAAAATAATATTACAAATAACAATTGATTGGTTAATGAAACACAGCAGCATTATGAATTCAAAAAGTGTCTCCAATTACTAAAAGTCAGACATGGATAATACAACATAGGGGCATATTAACAACGGCCAGCGATAATTATCGCTGGCCGTGCGTAGCGATAATTATATTATCGCTGGCTATCTCTGGCATTTATCGCCCTGGTAGCGCGTTATTAACAACGCGTTACTCCAGGGCGATAAAAATACCAGAGATAGCGATGTTATCGCCTTTTGCAGGGAACATCGCTGGTTTTCCAGCGATGTTCCCTGCAAAAGGGCGATAACCTTGCTGATACGACCCACAGGGTCGTATCAGCAGAATCCACCTCCTATGGCTAACATAGGTAAGTCGGGATTATAGCAGACGTTAGATTTTGGCGAAAACGGCCGTTTTCGCCAAAATCTAACGTCTGCTATAATCCTGTGGGCTGCCTTGTAAATATCGCGATGTGCACATCGGCGATATTTACAACGTAGCCCATCTGGGGTACGCCCAGTAACGCCCACTTTGCATCTCATTAGAGATGCAAGGATGGGCGTTGGGGGAAAGGGCGATAGTGCAGGGATTCACGCGATAGCGTGACCTTGCTGATAAGGCAATATAATTATCGCCGCTTTTCGGCCGAAAACGGCCGCAAAAGCGGCGATAATTGTTTATCGCCGCCTTGTTAATATGCCCCATAGATTCCATTGTTAGTCTTAAAGTTTTCAAATTGCACATGTTCAGTCGGCCATTATTGAGACAATACATGTGTTTATCAAAAGCTAAAAATAAAGGAGAAATTCTCCTATCAAGATCTAAGGGTCTGGAGGTCGCTGTACATTACTGTGGATGTACTCCTCAATAAATCTACTTTATTCACCAACCACTGCCTCTGTGGTTACTACAGGGTCCTCTTCAATATGGCCAGAAAAAGAAATTACTTCCTGGTTGAATGTCTCGACCAATAACAGTCTGAACAAAAGGCAGCACCAAAATCAAATTCTCAAGATAGACTCACTTGGAATTGTTTTTTGAAGATCACCAAGATGTTTCTCTATTATAACCACTGTAGCATCTGTTAGATCAAGACTTTGAAGGAATTAATGCCTAAGATTCATACTGGAAAGGAACAGGAAATCGTTTACTATTAAAGTTCAGTAATCACTCTTCCAACGATTGGATTAAGAATATTATACCAAGGTATGGCTACAAATTAATTATCAATTTGAGATCTATTAGTCCTCATCATTGTAACAGGAAACAATTTTAATTTCTGCTTATATATATATAGACCACTAACCATAGGACTAAGATCGGAGCACCCAGATTTAAGGGTTCACTTCATTGTGACCAGAAATAATTTAAGTTATAATTATGTATAAAGACCATTGACCATATGACAGCCCCCAAATAAATCTCTCAAAAATAGACTCACTTGAGATTATCGTATTGATGATCACCCAGAAGCTTAATTCATCGCCAGGCCCAGATGTAGTGTCAATGCGCTGGTGATCACCGCCGCGTCCGTTCAATAAAATCTTAAAAGGATAATTGCCTGAGATCATTGCTAAAAGACAAGAGAATTTCATTTGCTATTTAGGATCAAATAGTATAGTATACCTTCCTAAAAGTCCATTTAAGATTATGAGAGATGGGAATAGTAACTAATTGAAAATAGTCCCATGGCCAAGAATGGTTTCCCCTTAATAACAATCTTTCTGGACAAATATAAGGGTCCAAGAACCAGCGAGGTTATTTGTCCACACGTATAAAATACTGAAAGTGTTCAAAAAATCCAGCCGCCCCGTAGAGGTCCCTTCCTTCAGGAGGACTCACCTAGCATGTTATCCGCTCGGGTGTGTGAGGCCGTCTGTCTATCCGTTGAGGACTGTGATGGTTTCTCTGTCCCTTATATATGTTGTATCAGCCAATCGAAAAGCTTGTTGCAAACTCCAAGTGCATGTATTTTGTGGATCCCATTACATTTTGTATAATGGAAAAGAAAGGGAAAAAAAGATGTTTAATTACATGCTTGTGCATAATTAATGAAGGTATGACGTTCAATTGTATGGTCCTTTTCAGAACTTAAATACTTTGAGAGAAAGTCTTTTCTCTTATATTTGTGACTTCTCAGCGGTGGGGTCACGGGAGGTTGAGCATCTCTACTATACATATATGAGAATTAAATACACTGGTGTTTGCATAACTTCAACTGGCAAATAATTTGCTAACCTCAATTGCCATATCCAACTTTTAGGTAAGGTCACAGTAATGTCCATAAACGTCAAATGGGTTGCAGTGTACCTTTACACCACTCTAATGAGTGAATTTAAACACATGCCTTTAGGACTACCATTGCCCTGATCCACAGTAGCCATCACATAGCAAAGTAAATCCTTCTGACATTTTGAAAATCCTATTTTTAAGTCACAAAGAGTGTTTGGAGTTCACAAAACGTGCATAACCTGTAGAAGTGAGGCATGCTAAATTGGTGTTTAGCTTCTACAGCAATAAAAAGACTCAAAATGTCTCTTTATCAGCTGGAAGAGCCTTTTCATTTGATAAAGGCCTTTTGGATTAAAAATCCTACATTTCGAAAGACTTGGGGAAGGGGAGCTATGCTCTTTAAGAAACAATTGCCCGGTGTGATCACACACAACCTCCTTGATTCTAAAGACATCATAATATGGGGTGCCTTTCAGTGGCACTCATGGATGATGATTAATGTGAATGCGCCCCCATTTCTGGTGAAGGTAAACCCACGGACTCTGACTGACCCGATAGCTCATGCTGATCGCCAACCACTGGTGTGGGATTTTACTTTAACGCAGTAATGTATCCCAATGTTGACTGTCAGACCACGAAGGTAAGTGAGGCATCTATGTGTTCTGTGCTACAGGAATTGGTTGGGGTCCTGATGCTCACAGCTGCCTGGTGCTCCTGACATCCTAGGGAGAGGGCATATACTTTTTATACAGCAGAGCATCACTCCTTTTGTAGACTTGACTACTTCTTCCTTCCCATGACTGAGATGCTCCTTGTGTTGGAGTCATAATTCTGGTCTGTGGCATCACAGACCACTCTCTGGGTGAGATGGCATTGAGTAGTGAGTTGTAAGACTGATGGGTATCTGGTAAGTGAATTAGTGATGGTTGGGGAATGATAGTTTCACCAAATTCCTTTGGGAAGAATTGGAACACTACTTTCAACAAAATGAAGGTTTGATCCAGTCGGAACAGAGAAAGAGATTGGAGGGTAGCCACATTGGTGTTGGAGGCGGCCCTACTACACCTTGAAAGACAGTATACTGAGACTGATTAAGAACAACTAATCCTCCACTTTGAGAGTAAGCTTATGTTGCTAAGAAAGATGGCTGAGAACACTTCAACGCATAACTGGCTAGCCACACAGCCTTGGAAATAGGAATTAAAAGACAAGGCAGGTAAACTGCTATATTGCCTGTCCATGAGAGGAAAAAGTGGGCACGCTGATTGCAGAGATTAAAAATGAAGAAGTAGTGGTCTCCGAGGGCCCAAAAATAACCCAGGCATTTGTGGACTACTACACGTAGTTGTCCTTGCTGGGGTCCTTTGGGCAGAAAGGAGACCTGCAAATATTCATTGAAAGATTTACCAATGCGCAGCCTTAGTGATTCTGAAAGGGAGAACCTTGATGCTGAATTCTCAGTGGAGGAGCTTTTGGAGGCCTTTACAGACGCACACCCAGAAAATGTGGCTTGAGTGACCGTGAAATAGCCAATGGATGCCAGAGTCCTTTCAGAAGACCTGCAAGTTGTGGTGATTACTGTTATCCCTAAGGAGGGACCCGGCCTGATGAGTGTATCATGTATCGGCCAATCTATATCATTTATATGGAGATCAAGGTCTGTGTTAAGGCTATGGTGAATAGGTTGCTGAAGATTAAGATAACCTTAGTTCATCCGGATCAAAACAGCTTTATGTTGGTGCTTTATCTCGGGCTGGGCAATAGGCATAATGTCAGAACATTATGCATTATGGTAGCCTGTGTGAAATGTCACACTGGTCCTTGTGTCCATCTTCTAGTAGGCTTTGAGAAGGCATTTAACACTGTGGATTTGGAGTATCTGTTTCAGATTCTGTTGAAGATAAGTTTGGGTTGTTAATAGCCCCAAGAACTAGGGTATGGGTGAATGAAGCCTTATGTTTCACTTTTTCCATCATGAGGAGCACTCATCAAGGTTGCCACCTCTCTCCATTGCTATTTGCTCTTGCATTTGAACCCAATGCAGAATCGATCCATCAAGATGCACTGGTGCAAGGTTTCAAATGGGACAGTGCTGTAAGATGACAAAATGTCCATTCAGCGGATGATCTCCTTTTTGTCTTAAAATGAAATAGGTTTGAGGATGTTTGGAAGTCTGATCATTAGCATGCCAGTTTTTACACTCCTCAGAGAGAATCAGGAAGCAGTTGTGGGGCCCTTAACTGATGAGGAGTGGATGGAGTCCAAGATGCCCCACAAAAAATAGCTCAGTTGGCTTGGCTTTGCCTTGTTCAGTTCAATCACCTGCATTGGGTGTATCTCACTCCAAGGCACATGTGCAGTTTCCACCAGGGGGATTTCTCGAACTGCCTGAAGTGCCTACACCAGGTGGGTATCTTTTCTATATAGGGATACTGGAAAGAGGTTGCCCACACATTATCTGCAGTGTAGGGTACCCACATTGACACCAATCCAGTTCAGTTTAATAAATGATTTACATCTTGCTAGGAGAACTACAATACCAGTCATCATGGATTTCCTCCTAGCTAAGCAAGACCTCGCAAAACACTGGAGAGTACTCATGGCACCATTGGTGGGAAAAAGGCGGAGAGGGATGAATAAGTACTCTTTACTGGGAGCGCCATATACCAAATGGGAGACTGCTACTGAAAACACACAAAGATTTGGGGTCTGTGGTGGGATTGCTTTCATATTTTAGTTCCGCCTGCAGCAATCCTCCATCTCTATTCCTCCACACAAGCAATTGTTTTATTGTTCATCTGTTGTTCATAATATCAGTTCCATCTAACACCCATATGCATGCAGTTCAGGTTGTCGCATTCAACTAAAGAAATATGTTTTTGCATCATTTTGATATTTATGAACATTATAATCCATTGATGAAAATGAATGTTCGGTTAATATGCCCCAAATATATATATATATATATATTTTTTTTTCCATTTCCAATATTCATTTATTTTCCAACAGCTCCTCTTCCCTTCAAGTCCTCTTTTTTTTTTTTTTTTAAACACTTTTTATTGGTTTTTCGCATACACATTGTCATTGATATCACTTTACAATATTATTTCCGTTGACATATATAGTCATTTAACTTAAATTATTACTATCATATTTACCAACATAAATGTTATTTTCTACCCCAAACTGTTCCCCCCTCCCCTGTGTCCTAGTGTCTGATGTAATAAATTATCTATTCACTGTATACCATTTCTTGAATCCTACCATGTTATTTATTCTCTTAGTCATCCTTCACATTTCCTGCTCAGGGGCATTCTGTGAAACTCTCCCTTCCTCCTCAGCGGTTTCTTCAACTATTTTAACATCAGCGATCATTGCAGACCATGCTTGGGTATCCTCCTCAAGTCGTTCATCATGTCTAATGTGCTTCATTCTGACTAGTTCCGCCGTTGCCCATTTCCTCAAATCCTGTACCCATTTATGTATTGGTGGAGGTTTGGGACTAATCCATGAAATTGCCACTCTCCTTTTTGCGAGTACTAGTCCCAATAATACAAATTTTCTACTCAATTTTTTCCCTTTTGCGGCAGGCAGCAGGTTCAGGAGGACCACGCGGACCGTGCCAGGGATAACCCATCCCGTTGCCACTTGCAGTATATCTATCACTTCCTGCCAAAATGTGCGCAGTTTCCCGCATTTCCATACCATATGCACAAAACGCGCAGCAGCCATTCCACACCTTTGGCACTCATCCGATCTATCCGGATAAATTTTATTCAGTATATATGGGGTCATGTATAATTCGTGAACTATATTATATTGAATTAGTTTGAATCTGATCCTAGAGCTCACTTCTCGGACTCCCTCGTGAATCTTCGTCCAGTCTCTCTCTGTCAGAGGCTCCTCGGAATCTTCCTCCCACCTCGCCTGTATGGGCAGAGCACTAATCGGACTATCATCCCTAAGGGCCTTATAAATATGAGAAATCAGACGCCTCCCTCCAGCCATTGTAAGTATAGTTGTGAGCGTCTCGGACCGTGGGGGCTCCTCTGGAAACGATGGCCATAATTCCCTAGCTTCAGCCGCTATCTTATTATACTGCAGGAACTGACCCAATCCTAATTCGAACGTAGTCATCGCCTCCTCTCGACTTATATACTGATTATTGCTATATAAATCCCCCATGGTGAGGCAACCACCGTCTTTCCATCTCAGTATGGTCATAGCTTCTGCTATTTTTTTAAAGGTCGTACAACCCATAGTGGCATGTCGGGCGCATACGGTGCTTTCCGTATCACCTTTTTTACGGTATCTTCCCAGAGTCTTGCCACTCTTTTAATTAAGTAAGGAGAGTCCCTGGGAGTTGCGGACCACATCATAAGCAATTCAGGAAATGTGCTTCCCTCGAACATGCCCGCTAATAGGGATTTCTCCCAATTATTACCGTCCTCCAACCAATGAACTGCATGTTGAAGATGTGACGCCAGGTAATAAAGATATAACCTGGGCAACTCCACCCCGCCATCCACCCACTTTCTTTGAAGAGTTTCCAGTTTAATCCACTTACGTTTATTCCACCATAACAGCTCCACTAGTAAGCTATCCACTGTCTTAAAGGGGGGGTATTGTGATGTCATAAAAGGTATGTTGCAACTTGCATCGCATAGAGGCAACGGGGCAAAACAATAATTTTTACAAGTGCCACCTTCCCCATCAAAGAAAGAGGAAGAGACTTCCAAAAGCCCACCGAGGCCTGTATTCCTGCTATGACTTTACCTATATTATTAGCCAGGAACTCTGAGGAGGTCTGCCATAAATGAACCCCCAGATAACGTACTCCCTCTAGTTTCCACTGCAGTCCCACCCCGGTGTATGCCGAAACATCCCCCCCTGCCAACCTCCCCATATGAACCAGGGTTGACTTAGTTTGGTTGACACGGAGTCCCGAACGCCCCCCAAACTTCCGTAACTCTTCTATCAGGAGCGGTGCTGTTCATCCCGGGTGCCGCAAATATACCAACATATCGTCGGCGTACATGGACACTATGTGCTCTGTGTTTCCTATAAGGATTCCACAATCTCTCACATTTTTTCTGAGGGTCGCTGCTAATGGTTCCATCGCCACCGCGAATAACAGCGGCGATAGGGGACACCCCTGTCTTGTGCCCCTTAACAATGCAAACTGCTCCGATACCACCCCTCTGAGTCGCACCCGGGCCAACGGGTTACTATATAATAACTGGACCCACTGAAGGAACTCCTGCCGTATCCCCATCTTCTGTAGAACAGCCCAAATGTAATTCCATTCCACCGAATCAAAGGCTTGCTCAATATCCAACAGGGCTAAGGCACAATCCTCAGTCTGCACAATCGGTGCATGCCATACATGGGCCAGCCTTCGCAGGTTATATGTTGTATTCCTTTGAAGTACAAAACCTGCCTGATCGGGATAATAAGATGGGGCATAGACGGGAGCAACCTAGTTGCTGGCACCCAGCTCAGGATCTTAATATATAAATTCAATAAAGAGATTGGTCTGTAGGAGCCGGGCTGCAGCGGGTCTTTATCCGGCTTTGGGATCATAGATACTAACGCCTCTTGCATAGAACCAGGAAGAGACTTATTTTCATAGGCTTCAGTATAAACCTCCAGTAGTTTATCCACTAATAGCGGAGCAAACCGCTGATAAAATTCAGTGGGGAGGCCATCGCCCCCGGGGCACTTACCCGTATTAAGGTTTTTTATAGCCCTTAGTATTTCCTCCCTGGTGATGGGGGCGGCTAACAACTCTACTTCCTCTGGATCTATCTGTGGAAGCTCTATATCATTTATATAGGTTTGTATACCCTCTGGTGTAGCATTCGATGCAACCCCACATGTTTTTGCCAGGTGATGCGCCAAGATGTCAGCTATCGCTCGCTGTGTGCCTATCATTTCTCCATTGTCACCTCTGAGCTGGATTACTGGGGACGACATAGATTCCGACCGTATTAACCTGGCCAGGAGTGCCCCGGATTTATCGCCTTCCCTGTGTAGGCGTTGTCTATAAGTGATGTGGGTGTGTTTTTCCGGTCTACCCCAAGATTCCAACAAATCCTCCCGAAGCCTTCCCCATTACTCCATCGTTCGTGGATCTTCGTGTATGGTTTTTTCTAAGTCTCCCAATTTCTGCTCCTGCGTCTTGATGTCCTGCTCTAACGGCCGTCGAACCCCATATGTTGTCTTAATAGCCACACCTCGAACCACAACTTTCATTCCCTCCCATTCTATTGCTCTGGTTGTTGCAGTCCCCCAATTTTCAGTGAAATATTGTGTTAAAGTGTCTTAAAGGGTTGCAACATAGGGGGGATCCTGCAGCGCCTCAGCTCTGAGTCTCCACAATGGCACTGCTGGCCGGCCTCTACCTGCTTTCGAGTTCAGTAGAAGTGGAGAATGATCCGACAGATACCTAGGTAAATATGTGATCCCCTCTACTGCAGTCATCAAACCTGTGGAAATACAGCAATAATCTATCCGACTGTGTGTCTGAGCAGCTGGGGTATAACATGAGTACACTCTCTTTAATGCATTCCTTTCCCGCCATATGTCACTAAAATGTAGGCCCACAATAGTTTCCTGGAGCACTTTAAGTGTTCTGGGTTTAGTATGTTCCCTCGGGGGATCCCTATCCAATTGTGCATCTAGTGGACAGTTAAAGTCTCCCAACAATACCACTTCCGCTCCTAAAAAAGGGGCAGCGGACTCCAAAAGGTTCATGAAAAATTCCGGGCTATCTGTGTTAGGGGCATAAACACTAAGAAAACAAAGCTCCCGTCCCTCCCATCTCCCATACAATATGACATATCGACCTTCCGGGTCTACTATGTGTTTAAGGCTCTGAAATGGCACCCCAGGAGCCACCCATATCATTGTCCCTCTAGCGAACCCAGAGTACGAAGTGGCATACATTTGCCCTCTCCATTGCCTACGAACATATGGTATTGCTTCCCCTCATATATGCAAACAGGCAATCATGATTTTGTAACGTTTCAGATATTCAAACACTCTTCATCGTTTTTGAAAGTTCGCCTACCCCGCACATTCCATGTGAGCACTTTCAGTTCTTGTACCCCCATTGTTGATTCTCAAGTAATGGTTCAGCTCTGGACACTAGACACTTTTGCAAGATCAATAACATGGTTCCCCATAAACATCAACTTTTAACTCCCAAACTGCCCCCCCACTGGGCATTCCTGAAGGTCTCACCCCCGTGGCATGGTACGGGATAACGGCTTACAGGCACGCCCTACTCCCCACCCCCCAAAAACTATTAACTCAAGTACTCGTGATTATCGTCCTCCACCTGGAAGTTACACTGCCAAGTAATATAGTTCAGACTATTGATTGCGTTGCCAGCGGTCTATTCACTGCAGAAGGGGTGAGGCTACCTCTACCACTCACTCCATGGGAATCGACCCCTATGGGGGATGGCTTGACCACCCTGGGGAATACAATATATTTCAAGCCAGTCCACAGTTAACTACACGGCTCCCACGTGTACAATGTCCAAATGTCTACTCGTTCTTTTTAGTCCCGCTCACCCTTACCCTCCTGCTCAAACCTTCGTCATTCCCTCTGTGGAGGGGTCTGGTAGGGCCTCATGTTCACCCAGCCGAGTCCTCCTGCCGCTCTTGGTCACCTTCCGAGCTCTGAGTTGCTGTTCTGGATTCTTGCACTGTGTAAGTATCCGACGTTTGTAGAGTACCATCTGAACAAACTCGAACTCTACCAGGACTGCCCATGCATGGTTGTGATTTGGACCGCGCACCTTGCCTTCTTTCATTATTAGTCTTGCCCGTCATGGAAGTTCTCAAGGGTGTACCGGAGGACGGAACCAAGAGGGCCCCTGGCATTCCACTTGAATCTAGCCAGTCACTGGCCTCAGCTGCCGAATAAAAGAAAAGGGTGCGGCCTACTTTCTCTATTTTCAGCTTCGCCGGAAACAATAAGCTATATTTCATATTCAGGTCTCGTAGGCGCCGTTTAACATTCAGAAAGGTTTTCCGCTGATCTTGGACACGCTGAGTGTAATCCGGGTAAATAGAGATAGGATGACCCTCAAACTGCGGTGGGCTTTTGGTACGTGTGGTCTGCAAAATCACATCCCTATCTCTATAATTGAAGAAACGAGTGATGATCGCTCTCGGCGGGGCCTCCGACTTCGGGGGGGCTGCCACTGACCTGTGCGCCCGTTCAATGCTGAAGAATTTTGATAAACGCTTGGGAGCCAGTTCTTTTACGATCCAGTCCTCTAGGAAGAGCTCTACTGAGGGACCCTCTGCCCGTTCAGGGAATCCTACAAAGCGGAGATTATTCCTCCGGGACCTCCCTTCGGAATCCTCTGCTCGTTCATCTAGCTGGATAACCCTTTTTTGGAGCGCTATTACCGTATCTCTGAGAGTCTGCACCTCCGTTTGTAACGTTTCTACGTTCCCCTCTGCATTAGTGACTCTGTCAGCCACTTTCCGCATGTCACACCTGAGGAGATTCACATCTATTGCAACCGTGTCTATCCTCTGAACCATGTCTGCTCTGGTAGAGTGGATCGCTTGCAGGACATCCGCCAACGACGGGGAATTCCTTGTCTTTTGCGTCTCCTCCTGATCCCCTCCTCCCGCAGCCTCCTCTCGGGACTCGGGGCCCTGCTGTAATGGCATCACGAAATTACTTATTTTATTGGTTTGCGGTTTTGCTCCTCTTTCCTTCCCCATGATGGGGTTTCCGACTCAAGTTGCCAACCGAGTTACCGCTACCCCAATGTTGGGCTCCGTCCTGCAAGGTAGGGTTCCTCACTCCTGCGCCTTGATTGACTGCCCTGATCTTTTTCCAGCTCCTCCTAGTGTCCCAATGTATTAAAGCGGAAACTTCCAAGTCCCCGGCTAGACTCCTGGCCTTTAGTGTGCCTTAATCTCGCCTCATGTATTGGGCTCCCAGTGGCTGCACCACAATGCTTCACTGTGACTGCGCCGCCTCCACCGGTACTGACAGTGTCTTACCGGGCGAGGTCTTACACAACTGCCTCCACCCCCACATGTCTCAACGCCCCTCCGTGTATGAGTATGCAAGGCCCCGGCTCCCGTACCTTCTCGGCCTCGGTGCTACGTCACCGCAGAAAGCAGCCACTCTTGATCTCCCCCGTTCTCATCAGGCACCCGGATCCAGGCGAGCTGCAATCACCAGACCTTCACACTGCACCTTCTCCAGGTCCGGAGTTTCTTTTCTCTCCTCCGGGGCACCTCCGGAGGATCAGGCGCATTAACCACCCAAGGGCTTGGCTCCGCCCTTCCAACGGAGCTCGAGCCGGCGGCGCTCCTGCACCTAATCGGGAGTCGTTGACGCCGAATATCGCCTCCCCTATCTCGGCTAGGAGTCCGGGCGTCTTCCTCTCACTCCGGTCCGTGATCGCCGAGTCTTCGCTGCCGCCCGGCTTCAGAGCACCACCAGGCCCGGGACTTCACCTCTCCCTCCGAGGTACTTCGACGGGTCAGTTTTTCCCCAAAGTTGGCAGAAGGTGTAAGTCTGTCCTTATAAGATCTCCGACATGCCGTGGGTCAGGATGAATGATGGATTTATGTTTTTATTTACTGTTGGTCCCGGGGAGCTCCCACAGTCACGTCTACGCTGCCATCTTGGCAAGCCACGCCCCGCCTCAAAAATATTTTTATAAAAGTTATGCATTTTTGGTGCGTGGCGTTCCCCATAGCCAGGATGACTCCTGTCACCCCAGGAGATGCAGGGGACTCAGAATCTTTATGTTAATAGGCCAGCACCTGGCAGAGCTGACCCCTGGGAGTTTTACAGAGTGGCTCTGCTCTTACCATTTCTGAGGTCCCCAGAATAGTGCGTTCAGAAATACTTTTTCTGTGAAATACTGCTATAGAAGGATTAACTGAAGTGTGGGAATTTTCTTGGGATATGTTTAGATCTCGTCATCACTCACAAGAAGGTAACTATTATAAGAAATTCTCCCATTGCAGAAACGTCAGAACCAAATTGGACTCGGAGAAGAACAGAAGAGAAAGAACCTCCTGTCTCTGTTTTTCTGTAGAAAGCACTAAGGCCTCTAACCTGCTTTCCACTGTACCCAAGCTTTGAAAATGCATCTCAGTAGTTAGACCAGTTGCCCCTTGTGGCCCTAGGGGCCTAAACAATAAGAGCTATATAATATCATAAGAATCAACTGACTGGTGGACTGGACTTTGGCTTTGTCATGACTGAAGAGAATATTTGAGGTTGCTTCCTACTGCTGAAAAAGCTTTAGTACTCTAGATATTGCCCCTTGCAGTTTGGGAACTTTGTGGAAGGTACTTCAGCAAAGGAAGAAGTTGGGTCTTAGACAACTTTTAACCTATGAAGGACCATGAACCCAACCAAGAAGTGACCTCAGTAGGTAATATTTCTGGTTTTGCCTGCTCTGAGCTTTCAGCAGTGATGTTTAATCTTTCATGTTGACCACAGAATCCAAGTAGAAGGCCCTGTGGTGTCCTATTTGACTATGGCTCTCATCCTTTTCCCTGTGGGGGAGGGGCTTCAACTTCTGAAAAAGATATAAAGTCCCAAAAAAGAGAGCGCGAGCTGGCAAAGGTGAAAATGTTACCCCAGTGATGAGAGGGCCTTACTGACTTCAATTTTGCTCCACTTGGAACTTTTGGCACCAAAGCGTAAGACTTCAGAGGGTTGTGCAAAAGACATATGCGGCCTTGTGGAACCTTTGCTAGCTACAGTGTTATGCCTTTCTTGATCAGAAAAAGCCTTAATCCTAACATGAAAGAATGAAAGAAAGCAGTAGAAAAAGAATGTAATGCGATCCCAGTGGTGAAGCAATGTCTGCGTCCATGATCGACAGCTAGTCCAGCTTGGAAAGTTTTATAATAAAACTTAGGGTATTAGCAGCGCCTTAACTTCAACGTATGTGTCCTCACTGGCCTTGCCCTGCTGGAAGGTTTCAACTTTCACTTTCAAGAGTATGGGCACAAGTATAAGTATAGCTGGTCTACTGCATGAGTGCCAGTAGAATGTGTACTTCTGGTTACTCGAATATTTAGCCATTACGAGTTTGACCTTGAATGTGAAGAATAACTTCAAGAATTGATGTATTTTCTAGCATGCTTTTTGAGAATGCATTTTTTGGCTAGGAAAATTGTTGAAAGTATGGTTTAAACCCACTACTTGGATTCAGGCCCTAAGTGCAAGAATAAAACTGTTGACTGGGCAACACACTAGGCTTACCAGACATGCGCCCCATTGCAGTTGGCCCAACAAGGCACCTACAACTTAGTTACCTACACCAAATGGCTATCATTGCTGCATTGTTCTTGTTTGGTGTGTTTTGACTAGACTGAGGATTCTGGGTAGACTTTAGTGCTGCCTGATGTTTGTATGACTCCTTCCTGTATACCACCAATGAAGAGTAAATAGGGCGTGGCAAGCAGGTACCCTCAAGAAATGTCACAAGGGAGGAAAAACTCAGAAGGGGAAAAAACTGCCAAAGGAAGATGGAAGAATACATTGGGAGATACAAATCAGGATTGATGTGAAGACTACACAGGGCTGAGTATTAAAGATCCAGAACAATCAGGAAGCTTGCAGGAGAGACTTGCAGAAGATTCTTGAACCTAAGGAAAATCCTGAAGAAAAATAAAGGGACAAAAATCTTGAGCAAGGAGCAAAGAACATCATGAAAAATACTACAGTGTACATTGCAGCACACCTTCCCCAGATTTTAGCAGAATTTCATAATAAAGAAACTGGATCGAGCAAATACTGGAGCCATCTTGGATTGAAAACCATCCATGGAAATCCACTGCGCCCAACATCTTGGATTGGGAATGACAATATAGTCCAGCTCCGCCACTTGCTGGAGATTTATGGGATAAAGAAGATTCCATAAAACAGGAACTGGCATCACAAGAAGTAAAGGAGCCAATATCGATTGGGAAGCAGCCATAGGAATCCACTGCTCACCCATCTTTAGGAATATTGACATAGTTACAGCTCCATCTATTTCTATGGGACAGAGAGACAACAGGGAGGATACGAGGTAAGTAAATGGCTTCCTGAAATAAATAAGCTTTCTCAAACACATTTCCAACTAAAATATTCCTTGCCGAGGTTTAGGATCCATGAACCCAGTGACAGATCTGAGAAACACTGTTATGGCATTCTCAACATATGGCGTTATCGGACGTCTTCGAACAGTTCTGAGCCCACGGGCTCCAAATTATCCAGCAAATTTGTGATGGGATTGGGTGAGTCACTGCAACATTTCTGGCCAGTGTAAGAAGAACATGGCTTCCACTGATAGGGAAGAGGAAGTCACTTCATAGCCAGAAAATCAGGAGCTACATCCCAGAAAACAACATTGCAGACTCCAGTTACAGTTATTGCTGATATCATTAATACAGAACACTCAGGAGTAGAGGGAGGGAAAGCACCAGGTAGTCTTTAGAACGAGAGTTTTTCATCCATCCACCAGAGCAAAAACAATTATGCACACACAAAGTGGTTTGAAACTTTGCAGACAAGAACTATGGTGGGGGAAAGGCTAGAAGATATTATTTTGGGATAATAGCCTTGTCCAGATACTAAAGAGCCAGTTGCAACATCATCGATGTCAACAGAACTCGCTCACTTCTTCCACGACAAGATCGCAACCATATACAGAAACTTCAAAACCCACACCTACAGACTTCCTCGACAAATACGCCACCACTGTAACCGACACGAACCACACACTGACCACCTGGAACATCCTCTCCACTCAGGACACCACCTCCACCATAAAATCCATCCTCTCGGGAGCTCCCACAGACCCATGCCCGCACCACATCTTCAACCTCAGAAACCAAAGGATAAGCCAGGAACTCACCACGCTAGTCATACCACTACTCAAAAAAACATCCTCCGACCCCAGCAAACTCAAAAACTACTGGCCAATCGCCCTGCTCCCATTTCCCGCAACAGTACTGCAAAAGATCATCAACAATCAACTTATGACACACCTGGAGAAGATACAGCTACTCGACGCCTCCAAATCCGGCTTCCGCAGCAATCATAGCACTGAAACTGCCCTGATCGCAGCCACCGACGACATCCGAACCCCCTCGACCGAGCAGAAACAGCAGCTTTGAGCCTCCTCAACCTCTCGGCAGCCTTCGACACTGTATCCCACCACACACTAATCGAAAGACTCTACCACACTGGCATCCAAGGGGATGTGCTCAGATGGATCACCCCCTTCCTCACCGGAAGAACCCAGAGGATCCACCTTCCACCTCTGAGGTCAAGGAGATCACCTGCAGTGTCCCCCCAGGGCACATCCATCAGCCTCCCGCTCTTCACACGCATATATAACCCCACTGGTCAACATCGTCAGATCGTCACACCCAACTCATTCTCCCACTCACGGACAACCTCACCACCACCAGAACCTACGTCCACAGATGCATGACAAACGTCACCAAATGGATGAAGAACAACTGCCTGCAGCTTAACACAGACAAGGTGGAAGGTCTGATCTTTGGCAACAGCAGCAACACATGGAACAATTCCTGGTGGCCAACAGACCTGGGACCTACACCCTCCAACCACGCCAGAAACCTCTGAATCATCATTCACAACAAGCTCTCCGTGAAATCACAGATCAACGCCATCTCCTCTGCCTACTTCCTCACTCTGAACATGCTACATAAGATCTTCAAGTGGCTACCCCTACACACGAGGTGCACCGTGACACAAGCCCTCATCACCAGCCGACTGAACTACGGCAATGCCCTCTACATAGGAATCGCTGCACAACTTCTACAAAGACTTCAGACTATGCAAAATGATGCAGGCGAACTCATCCTCGGCCTTCCCGGATGAACCCACATCCCACCCCACCTCAGGAAACTCCACTGGCTCCCCGTAAAGAAGAGATGCCAATGCAAGCTGCTGACCCACACACACAAGGCTCTATACAACCAAAGAACTGCCCACATTAACCATCACCTGAACTTCCACCAACCATCGAGAAGACTATGCTCCGCCTCCTTTTCACTTGCCCATACTCCCCGCATCTACCGAAGATGAAGTGGAGGACGCTCCTTCTCCCACATCACAGCAAAGACATTGAACATCCTCCCCATGCACCTCCGGACCATCACCTCACTTCCAGAATTCCAAATGGCCCTCAAAACCTGGCTGTTTGAATAAGCCTCCGGGGCCTGCAAGCGCCTGGATACCCTATAGGTTGATTAACCGTGCTTTATACATCCTGATTGATTCATTGAGAGGGGTTCAAAAGGTGAAAAAATAGAAGGGATACCAGTTGCCAAGAACTAAGCATGGCTCTAGATTACATAGAGCAGGAAGAAGGGTGAGAGTTAATTTGCAGATGCAGGGGATGGCACTGTTTTGCATGCTGAACACAAAACTGGTACCAAGAACAAAATACTTCGAGTGAGCAGAAGCTGCTCCAAGAAATTAATAAGGAGTTTCATCCATTTTTTTTCCTTCTTTGTTTTTGTACCCAATTTGTGTTCATCTTTAAAATGAAAGGATTCTAATGTTGTCGTTTTTTAAAGGTGCAAAAACATAAAAGGTTTAAAAAACACAAAAAAATGTTTTTTAGAACCACCATTAAATATGAAAAAGAGAATTATAATAATAAACAGCACAATATTCATTGTGTGCATCGTGTCACTTTTTTAAGATTGGCATACAAGTAAAGTCATTAAGTAGTCGGTGAAGGATAATGGAAGGCGAGGTGTGTACCTCTGCTCTAGCCCAGCTCCTGAGCCCAACTTCTGCTGTGCACTGCCTTGGGTCTCAGGGGTTCAAGCTAAAATGAGAAGTGTTTTAGAAACTAATTGTTTTTATATAGGTGTATGACTAAGTTCTTGAAGGGACACTGTAGAACATTGTTAAACGGTGGATCTTTGTGTGCATGATGGATGTTATATTGGCATACAATGGTGGGGTGCTTCTGAAAGATAGTAGTTCGGTGTATGCATGATTATGAGTGTTTTGATGGCTGATGTTAGTTGTACTGATTTATAATTGTGACTTATGTGTATATGACGGGTCATTTGTCACTCCTGGTATCACTTGAGTATGCTTGAAAAATGTATTGTATTGTAATTGCATTTATATAGCGCTTACTACCCCTGACGAGTCGTCAAAGCGCTTTTTCGGCGAGTAGCACGCTACTCCAGAACCCATAAAGGATTAGTGGTGAATTAGTATAGTGAAAATAAGAAAGTAATTTGAGTGGTGGATATGTTAGTCAGTTATTTGGGTTGTGAAGGATAATGTATTTCTGAAAATTATTAATTATGGTGGTATGTGTGCACATGGGTGGATACTTTAGAGCACTGGTAAATGGTAGTGTCATGCTGGTATTATTTTGGTGTATGGTGGTGGATGTGTGTATTATGGTTGTTGTTAATGTCTATATGATGGGTGGTTGGCAGTACTGCTGGAGTGTGATGGCATATGATACTGCCTTTGTGAGGGCGAAGGATGTTAAGTGTGTGAGAATTTGATGGAGGGTATGTTGGTAGATGTGGGAATAAGAATGTGGCCATGTGCTTGTGTGATAGAGAGTGTATGGCTGTATACTAGTGGTTGTGTGGGCGTATAATGGCTATAATGGCTATATGGATATAATGGGTTGAGGGCTGTATGACAGTGGGTATCTTGCGATTTGGTATGGGTGGATTCTTGTATGAAGGTAGGAGTGTTAGTATAATATGGTTATTTGGCAAAATATGATGTTGAATGTTTGGATATACGAATAATGGTGGGCCTGTTGGCTTTGCAGTGTCTAACCTTTAACTAGAAAAAGTGTCTGACGTTCCGAAAAATATAAGAGGTGGGAGTAAAGGTTGATTTAGTACAGTGGGATTGGGACATGCGGTGAAGTGAGAACCTTACCTTGGGAATTCCTTAACATTTTAGTTTTTATGACAAAGCCATTATGAGTATTCCACCTTACCTCCTTTTCAACTTTTATGTTTAGGGAATTTCTTTTGTTTTTTTTAAATAATTTGAAATATAAATATGTTTTTTACATGATTATTGAACTTTTACATGAAGAGCTGTGTTTTTATTTAGTGTCCAATTATTTTTACAATGTTATCTCCCTAACTATGATTTGATAATCCTTATTTATGTTGTTATATGACCGTCATCCTTACATCTGTTCATGAAGATACCAAGTGATGTTTTTATTTTTATGTAATCATGGAGGCAAGACCAAATTCAAAGTAGATATTTGTCAGAAAATCCACATATATTTCTACTGTCTGAAGAGATTTGGTACTTAATTGTAACACATTGTAACAATTTGAATGTGTTACACAACATTAATTAAATTTTTTTGATAACACTTTGCTTTAAGGGATGAAAATGTTTTGATACATTTGGTCTATGTTTTCTTTTGCATTATTTGTTATCTTGCTACCCTACGTGCTATTGGGGAGTACATGTATATACTCTCTCCATATAATATCCTTAGTTTTTTTTAGATGGTTACATTTAAAAATTGAATGTTTTTAATTATTTAGATGTACTTCCTTTTGTATATGTCTACATTGATTTTGAATTAATCTGTTTTTTCAAGGAGTTGAAGGAGTTTTATTCACAACTACTTTGAAATTAAAATCTAATCTGGAAATGGTCTTGGATAATGTACTGATCTCCCTCCCAGTGGTTGTGCTACTTCAATTGCATGTTTGGAGGTTACTCTGTAATACCTTAAAGAGTTCCCGCAGAACTTTACGACTGTCCGCCTTTACAGCTGAACTTTGACTCTAATTACAAAAATGTTGATATTAAATCTTTAAAGCAAGCGCTACAGCTCCCCAAGTTCACTGTGTTGGAAGCAATCCAGTGTAAATAGAGCAGCAAAGTGACATTGATACTTGAGTATTTGGGCGTAAGATTTTTATGTAGATTGATTAATGAAGAACATCAAACCGTAGCTGCAATGTTTTTTAGGGACTTGTTAAGAAGTATTTGAAAGCACTAATCCTCTAGTCCGCATCTAATGAGAGTGATTAATGTTGATGCATCTCTCTGAATCCACAGCCAATCAAACTTGAGAGGAACTTGAGAGGGTGACTGGTAGATGTGGTGGGAAGGGGAATGGGATAAGAGTGAGAAGTAGAATCAGTGGATATCGCCACTCTGACTTGTCACTCAGCTGGGCACTGACTTTTACTAGGTAAAGGTGGATATCTAAAGACAAGATTTAGTTTTTTAGTGTTTTATCAATGTATTACAGCGTCAAGCACTTGTTTTTATATGTTTTTATATGATATACCTTCAGAATATTTCTTTGTCTCAGACTCTTCATTTACTGTTGGAACTTAGTCAATTCCTGAAATTGAAAACATAAATAATATCAATGAAATCAAGGGCACAAAGGTTTGTAATTATCTTACTCCTACCATTAATTCTGTAACTACCATTTGTTTTGTGACATGATTCCTGGTTTGAATATATATTCAAGGTTGTTTTTGCAAACTGTAATATAACATACATTCATCAGATTTAAAAGTTCATTTTGATATCAAAAAATCACTTCCTAATCTCAATTTCATTATCTTAATACAATATACGCATCATGCAAAAAAATACCAGTCTTCTAAAGTAACGGGGATCCTTCTCATTCCTCATACAAATAAACAGATCTGTGTACACGAAAATAAGAGTGTACGCATCTTTAAGGATATCTGTGAAACAGTGCTTTGCCAAATAGTTTGTTTCCACAACAGGACTGGGCTCCTAGGAATGCTTCTCTGTATTCTGTTCGGATTTCTGGAGTTCCCAAAAATGATAATTTACCATCTCCAAGGTTTTCCATGAGTGACCACAAGATTCTGGCTGCTGTCAGAATGTATCCCAATTGCCTAGCAAGGACGCTCTGGACTACCAGGAACTTCAAAATGCCCTCATTTGCAAACATGGTGAAAGTTCTGTGGATTCATGGCAAAAAATGTTTCCTTGATTGTACTCAGGGTGCCTCATGTAGTGCATTTTTGCTGATATGTAGGATTTATGCACTTTGCGCTACCTTTTGGGGACTTATATTTCTTCTTAGAATGTCTACCTTGGATACAGTGTTTGCTACAGCCCAGAAATTAATAGTTGTTAACAAATAAGGGTCAAAATGTATTTTGTAAACTTTACACGTTATTTCAGTGGAAGTATGTGTTCATGTTTTATACATATCACAGGGCCTAATAAACTATTTGAAACATTTATTTTTCTACTATCTGGTTATATGTTCATAGAGTAGAATAAATGTGTTCATATTATTTATATATTTGGGGAATGCCGTTTAAATAGCCTGGGACTTCCCATTGTTGTTTTATTGAATCATTCACTTTTTTAGTCACAGCAGGTAAGTATTTTCCATATTCCATAATAGTCTATTGTTGGCTATGACGTTGTCTTTCACTTCATACCATGAAGTTGATCTTTGAGCAAATGCAGTATAATGTACACAATTGGTTTATTGTCCGGCATCATATACTTAGTTAAATAACTTTTCTTTCCTGCCGAAACATGTCCATATTTAAATTCTGCTATTGGAGTCTGGATTCTAGGGCAGTTTGCAATATATCTTACTAACATTTGAATAATATATGGTTTTGATGAACGTACTTTTAAAGTACTTTGCAATCTTCTCCCCATTCTCTGATATTGTATATTTTGATATGCATTATAAATTATTTTAAAAAAGAATTGATGGTTAATTTGGGATCGACAATAGATGAATTTTTCAGATAGTATTTCTTCGGTTATTTCATGTTGGTACATATGGTATTTGTGTTACCAGCTGTTATTTCGCTGATATTTATATTGTTTTCTTCTGAACAATGAAATATAGCCATTAAAATGTGTGGGCATTTTCTGCTTTGTTATGTGTGAAAAACAGATATAGTTTTCTTGAACTACAGATAGAACTTTATCATAATTAAAACTTGGAAAATATCACTAATTCAAAAAATAATGTTAAGGTCACACTGGTATAGTAATTTATTCCATTTCTGTTTACAAAGGGAATTAAGCCATGCTTGGCTTCCTTATCCGTTTGTCGTACTTTTTTCTTTTATTTCCTGGCAGGTATTTCTGTCCAATGAAAGGGAGATGCTATCATGGCGCCTCCTTTCACAGCATTGGAATTTTGCCAAACCGGCACCATGTTTAAAACGCCCTCTCAGCAAGCATTTTGTTTAGAGAAAACCAATCTCTAAAATGGGAGTTTGTTGTCTCTAAACAAAAATAAATTCCCAGAAGCATAGAGAGTTTTCTCCCTGTGTATCAGGGCCACTCTACATTTTACTACAAGCATGAAGGATACGGGTAGGAAACATGGTGAAGATCACTTCCCCCATCAATAGGGCAGGCCCACCAGTAGTATGACCCAGTGATCGTGTGGCAGCAGACATCCGGCTCAGGGGTGACCATTGGCAGAGCCATCAGATGTTCCACACTATGTTAACTCTGGGGTTTTCCCCCCTCTAAATGAGATGGTGTACTGCAGATGCATGGAGGCCTGAAACTATATGGTTTTTCCCCAGCTGTACCAAACCCTAATTGAGGCCCTAAGTCTTTGAAATTTATAAATTTGTTCTGCATAGGCACAAATAAAGCTGTTCACTTCTAAAATAGAAATCTTTGAATTATGAAAATCTAACAGAAGAACATGCTACTTGCTAATATTAATATCTTTTATCAAAATGAACTACAATAATTTTGATATTTGTGTTTTTGATTCATTAATAGCACCTTTCAAAAGTTCTTCATGAAGATTGCTTTGCAACATTATCTGAGTACTAACTGAAAGTTTTATGGGAATGATTTTAGTTGGACACATGTTTAGCTGTGAATATTGCATATTGAACTATGGTCCAAGTGTAGTAGTGTTCTCCTTTGTTGTATTAATGTATCAAATTTCTTTTATTGTGCTCTTTTTATTACTTCTTTAGTAGCTTCCAACGGCATTGCAACTCCTGATTTCATTTCATAAGCTTCAGTTAAATCTTCTTCCTGTTTGTATGTTCCTTAGCATAATGTAACTCATGATCTCTGGTACATTTCCTGTCCTTCAAAACTTTACTGCGATTGCTCATATATATTTTTTATTTATTAATTGGTTGTGCAATTGAGATATTCTTAAATCTCATTCATTTATTTTTGTAAAGCTACTCTGTATAACTTTCTTAAAACTTGTAATGGGGGGGCGTGGTCTCGCTGCGCATGGAGTGAGACACACGCCGAGGGAGCTCCGGTCCGCCGCTGCCTTTTAAAGCATATAATGCGGCACCGGGGCATCAACGGCGACTTTACCCAGCCAGCCTGGCCAGCGGAGGCATCTGGGAGTACTCTGCCCGCCCGACAAGACTCTCTGGGCACTGGGGCCCGCGTCTTTGGCAGCCTTGGTGTCGGGGCCTGGCCCGAGAGCCCGCGGCCACCATCTTGATCCCCTCAGTCGTCGGAAAACGCCCGATGAACGAGGGTTCTCCTCTGGTGCATGACGACGCACCGGGGAGCTCTGCCGGACCACTTGAAACTCGGCGAGGAGGCGCGGCGATCTACGGCTGAACCCCCGGACCACGGGGGTGCGCTGCAGACGCTGGGACTGCCGCCATTTTATGATTCTACGAGAGGGGTAAGAGACTATGCTGCGGAGCCCCGGGCGGACTCTCCCCTCCCTCGCATATGCCCTGGAGCCTATGAGACGCTGAACCGCTGTTGTAGAGAGGGGTGAGACTAGGGGAGTGGCGACCCACGACTAGCCCCCTCCCTCGGACCTTTTGCCTTCTGCTACGGAGGGTGTGGACTGGCTCTGCTGCCCCCCTGGATCCCTATCTCTCGGGACACATTGGAGGAGCGTCCCCCACCTGGTGTGACTACCCGTGGCCTGAGACTTTGTTGGGCAGCGCTTCACAGCATAGCCCCCACCTCCTGGCTTAGGCCGGACTACTGGGGGCACCCCTGGTTCTGCATCCCTGGTACTGGCGGCTGGGACACGCTGGGGTCCCCTGAAAATCCGAAGTGAAGGCCTGACACGGCGTGGATCTCACGGGTGGGCTTCACTGTGTCACCATCCCCGGCGCAACTCCGCCGAGGGTCCCTCCGTCCTGCTGTTTGCTTGGCCCTCGTTCCTGTAGGGTTGCATACGCGATTGCTGAAGGAGCTATTGCACCTGCTGGGGTCCTGAGAGGCGTTTCTCCCCACCTTGCCTCTTTTGGCCTTTCATGTGGCCTTGGATGTGGTGGCCTTGGATGTGGTGGGGCAAAGCTGCTACCTCCCTCCTCTTCACGGCGGATTGCTCTGCTCACCTGCGCTACGACAGCTCCTAACTCTTTACCGGGGGATGTGCTCGGCCTCTCGCTCTACTCCTTTGACCTGGCTCTTCATCCTGTACTTTGGCACTTGAGGGATCATGCCACGCTCTAAAGCTGGGAAGGACATCGCCGCGTCCCCGAGAGACAATCCTGTGACGGCCCTGTGGAACAAACCTGGTTCTACACCTTCTGCGGCTATGGCGTCCACGGCAGAGGGCTCCTCCGATCCTCTCACACAATCCTTCATGGCCAACTTTCTACAGGAAATCTAGTCCGAAATTGGATCGCTTAGAACTGAGGTTCAAACCTGCATCAAGGAAATCAGGAGAGACGTCACAGTAATTGGAGAAAGAGTGGATGATCTTGAGAAAACGGTTGATGCTCGCACAGAAGACCAAGAGCAACTCTGGCAACGATTGGCCCTCCTGGAAGAACAACATATCGAGCTCCAAATTAAGCAAGAGGACTTAGAAAACCGGAGCCGCCGTAACAACTTGCGCTTGAGGGGCGTTCCAACCGGGGCAGAAGGCTCTGACATTGTGACTTTTGTTGCGGAGTTGCTCCACGAGATCAGAGGGGATGACGATGCCTCTCCCCCTGCGCTTGATAGCTGTACCCTCTGGACGCACTGGTTTGGTTCCCGACATATTAACCAGGGTTCACTTTTTCACGGAGAAAGAGGCTATCCTAAAAGCAGCACGTTCCAAATCGGAGCCAACTTATAAGGGTTCCCCCATTCAGCTTTTTCAAGATCTTGCTCCCACCATGCTGCATCGCCGCAGAGACTTTAAACCCGTCACTGATAAGCTCCGCGAACTTGGCATTCAGTACCAATGGGGTCATCCCTTTGCACTTATCTTTCAATGGGAATCCAAACGCCGAGTGCTGCGATCCTTTCAAGAGGCCACTCATCTGCTTCGCCTCCCGACTTCCTCTCCGCCACCTAGCCCTTCACATCTGCCTCCTGTGGATCGAGAACCTGCGAAGCCACAATGGGCCAGAGCGCTCAGACCACGGCGGCTGCCTAGGCAAGGGGAACGGTCATCCTCTCAAGCCAAGCAGGACCTCATTCAACACCTTCGTTCCCTGGATGGAGAGAAATCTCCCTCACATTCCCAGCCAAAGGAGAACTGAAAGATCACCTGCAATTTAGGAAGTCATCAGCTTGGTCGCTAACAGTTCTCCGCGAAGACAGGGCTGGGCTCCCATGTTCACTGCTTCTTCTTTTCTCGCCCTGACTATGGTGTGGCAGCGGTGTCGGCGTGCACCCCTCAACAGCAGTGCTGATCTCCCGAGACTCGCCCCCTTTTCTATTCCTAAGAGAGTGACATCTCTGGGATGGCTTGTGCTATTGTGCCCTGCCTGCTCCTAGACTGGAATAGGACCTGTTGGCCATGTTGGCCCTGATTTACTCCCGAATCTTTGCTCTCCTCTATTCCTTCTTTTTCTTCTTCCCCCCTTTCCCCTTTTTCCATGTTTGTAGGGAGGGAGGGCCATGCTACTGGGAGTGTGTCATATCTCTACCAATGGTTCTTACTTTGTGTATCGGCGTCCTCCTGTATATTGCTAGGCTTTGAGATCCACTCCAGTTATATGTACCTCTTATGGTGGTTTGATGGGGGAGGACGGGGGGCCAAGGGCCATGTCCTGGTTCTCCTGATGGTGGATGAATGTAATCAGTTTATATCATGACTTCTGTACCTCGTTTGAAACTCCTTTCCCTTAATGTAAAGGGTCTTAATTCTCCCAACAAACGTCGTCAAATTTGGCGCTATTTGCTACAACAGAACCCAGACATTATCTTCCGACAGGAGACACATCTCTTGAAGGCAGATACTTCTCGTATGGCCCACCCTAAATATCCCCTTCAATGCTGGGCTTCTGCGCCTACAAAAACAGCTGGGGTGGCTATTCTCTGCAGGGCGGGCATTCAACAGGGGGCTGCCAGAGTGGTCCGTGGCAAAGATGGCAGGTTTCTCAAGCTAGAGGTCCGGGTTGGAGTACAGACACTCACACTCTGCAATATCTATGCTCCCAATCAAGCACAGGATCTTTTTATCAGGGAACTCCTACGGGAACAAATAACACATGACGATCATCGGCTCATACTGGGGGGCGATTTCAATCTGGTGTGGGATGCGGGAATAGACCGTAGTACTGGTACGTTTCATGGGGCCGGGGCCATGTCTGCTTCTCTGAAGAAGCAGTTTACTGATATGGGACTGCTAGACATTTGGCGCTACCACTCTCCAACCACGCGAGATTATTCCTATTATTCCCATGTCCATTGCTCCTACTCACGCATTGATTATCTGTTTGTTTCCCACTCCCTGGTACGCAATGTTCTCTCTGCCTCTATGTCCGATATCTCCGTATCGGACCATGCACATGTGGAGCTTCTACTACACGATCGTACGCCTCACTCACGTCACTCTCCTCGCTGGAGACTTCCCCCTCAGGTCCTCCGGGATCCAGTAGATGTTGCTGAGATTCGCGACGCTACCCAGTCCTATTTCTCGTCCAATGATCTCCCAGAAACACCTTTTCCTGTGGTCTGGGACGCCTTTAAAGCCACAATCCGGGGTCACATCACTTCCATTGCGATAGCCCGGGCTCGGGAGGCTCATTTGTTTGAGGACAACTTGTCCAGGGACATCAAAAAGCTGAAAAACTTGACCAGGAATGCCCTCTAGCCCTTAACAAGCGACGCCTGGCTATGCTTCGTGGACAGCTACAGGTTCATAGGACTAATAGGGCAGAACATGCCCTACTGCCATTAAAACAGTGCTACTATGAGGGGGGGACAAGGTGGGAACAGTACTAGCGCATCGCCTCAGGAAGCGGGCAGCAAAGGCACACATTGCCAAAATTAAATTAGACGATGGCACATGGGCTACCACTGAATCTGCCAAGCTAAAAGCCTTCCACGATTACTACACCTCTCTTTACGCGCAAGAGCCATCTAACTCGGATCAGATTCAAGCAATACTGGGGGAATGCAGATGGACTCCGATTAATGGGTATCATGCACAACTCCTCGAGGATCCACTTACCCTAGACGAACTTACTAGTGCGCTGAAGGACTTACCTCTCGGCAAATCTCCGGG
Source organism: Calotriton arnoldi (assembly GCA_963921515.1). NCBI lineage: Eukaryota > Metazoa > Chordata > Amphibia > Caudata > Salamandridae > Calotriton > Calotriton arnoldi. The sequence goes on from CAWUFW010014780.1 coordinate 297,634, forward strand.
CCCGGATGGTCTCCCGGTCTCTTTCTATCGCATTTTTCTTCCGCAGATACAAGAATATCTGCTCTGCCTTTTTAATTCCTTCTCCGATACTGGAGGCCCCTCCAACTCTATGGCGTTGGCCGAGATCGCATTGCTTCCTAAGTTGGGAAAAGATCCCACTTGTGCTCCTCTTTTCGCCCCATCGCGCTTTTAAACACAGATCTCATACTTTACACTAAAATTCTGGCCAAGCGTCTTGACCCACATCTACCCGGGCTTATCGAGCCTGATCAAGTTGGCTTCATTCGCCATCGGCAGGGCGCAGACAGTGTGAGACGCATAGCTCACTTAGTTGGGAAGGCCCACCACTGGAACATACCCGCCTGCTTGTTGTCACTTGATGCTGAAAAAGCATTTGACCGAGTGGGCTGGGCCTTCCTGCAGGCCGTCTTACATAAGATAGGGCTGGGACCTCTGATCATTGCCAGGATCATGGCGCCTTACCTTTCACCTCAAGCTCAGGTTCGGGTTAATGGACAACTTACGGGCCCTATTCACGTTTACAGGGGCACCGGACAGGGATGCCCTTAATCTCCCCTACTATTCGCGCTTGTCGTAGAACCTCTAGCCATCCTGATCTGCCAATCTCCCGACATTACAGGCATTGTCCACGGAGGATTGGACCACAAAACTGCCTTGTTCGCTGACGATCTTCTTCTTACATTGCCTCGACCACGTTCCTCTTTGCCCGCCCTTCATACATTGCTCCAGTCTTTTGAAAATGCCTCAGGCCTTAAAATCAATCATGCAAAATCGTGGGCTTTGAATCTCACAATTCCTGCATCCGAGATCCCCGAGCTTCAGTCCCTGGTCCCATATCAATGGGCCTCACACTCCATCCGATATCTTGGACTTAATTTAACCCCTAACCTCCACACATGGTCACAAGCAAACTGGCAGGAATGCAAAACGGCCGTCTTGGAGGATCTTCGAACGTGGAGATCTCTCCCTATTTCATGGCTGGGGCGTCTGAACGCGGTTAAAATGTCGGTGCTGCCGAAAATATTATATATATTTCAAACTCTGCCCACGCCTATACCGCAACACCAAATACAGAACCTTCAGTGCGAGCTTACCAACTTCATTTGGGGAGGGAAGCGGCCGCGCTTCTCTAATAAAATACTTATGCTACCTCGGGACAGGGGGGAATTGGCCTGCCCCAACTTACTAGAATATTACTGGGCCTCTCATCTCCATTATATTTCTGAATGGGTCGCACGGGAGAGTGAGAAGATTTGGTTCCATATGGATAGGGCTGTGGCTTGCCGACCCATATGGGATCTTGCTTGGCTTTCACGGGAGGCCCGACCGCGCAGCGCTTACATGGCTATACCAACAAAAACTGTGTTAGATATTTGGGACAAGCTGGAGTTGTCTAGGGGCCTCACCTCCTTCCCGTCACCCCACACTCCCATTGCTCGCAACCCACACTTTCCGCCTGCTCTACATCCACAGTCATTTCTGGCATGGTCAGAAGGGGGATGCCGGACGCTCCGGGACCTTTTCGAGGGGGACACTTTTAAACCTTTTGAACAATGCAAACGGGACTTTCACCTCTCCGAGGGGGCTAGATTGCAATACCTCCAACTTCGGCACTGGGTACAGGCATCGTCTTCCACTCAGGGAGCCACTCGTCCTTTCACCCCCTTTGAACGGCTGGTGCGTTCCTTCGATGAATCCAGGGGTCTGATTTCCCGCACATACCAAATCCTTCAACATGCCTCCCGACTTACTCCTCATACATATCAGTCACGAAGGCAGTCCGGCGCCTCTGATGAAATTACGCCTAAACAATGGGAACACTTATGGCGCGACATCCCGAGGGTTTTCCGTAGCATTTCTTAGACGGAATCTGCATACAAAGTCATGACACAATGGTATTACACTCCCCACAAGTTGCACAAAATGTTCCCCAATTCCTCCCCTGTTTGCTGGCGATGTACAAGCGATACTGGGGACTTTCTTCACATTTGGTGGCACTGCCCGCTATTGACCGCATACTGGAAGGAGGTTCTTAGTCACATTAAAAGGGTGATTGGTTACCCTCTACCCGAAACCCCGTCCACACTCATCTTGGGCATCAAACCAGCGAACTTACTCACTATGATGCACAGGGACTGGCACCTAACTCTACACATGCTTGGCGCGGCCAAACAAATAATTGCATTATACTGGAAGAAGGCTGAAACACCCCCAGTGAACGTTTGGTTCACCCGCTTGTGGCATACCATGGCAATGGAACTGCTCACAGCGCGGCTTTAGCACCGCGACACCAAATTCACGAAAGTCTTGCAACCACTGGTTGATTACTTTGGCAAACTCGATCACACCCATCTCCAACCACCGAGGCTTCGGGCTCTCCACCTTTTTGAGGACAACATACTCCCCACTGACGCAGATAGACTCTGGGGGCCCAATAGAGATACTGCTTAATCTCTTCTCTACATGGCACTGGCCATTTACGTTGTTAGGTCTTCCCTCGGACCTTTTTCCACACCTGGTCCCTCCAGTCACAGCGGTTTTGTTCCTTGATGTGGGACACTCCGCCCACTCCAACTGTATTTCACGCAGCTCCTCTCTCCTAACGAGTCCCAGCAACTCCTAGCCTCTCCTCACATGTTGGATGCTTTTTATCTTCCAGAGCAATGCCCTTCTATATATGTCAGATTTGTAATGCGCCATTATTTTGCATTCTGTGATTTTGCTTGCTGAGATTCAGGAGCTGTCAATGATGCGTCCTTCCCTCTCCTTTCCTTCCCTGGACTTCTTTTTCTTTTTTCTTCCCCTTTTCTACTTTCTTCCTTTTCACGATATTTTGGTTGTTGTATTGTTTTGATTTGTATTTTCAATAAAAACAGATTTGAAAGGAAAAAAAAAAACTTGGAATGCTTTAGTTATTGTAGGAAATCCGTCTTTTCTACATCATCACCCCAGATTCTTAACCTTTTGCTGGACCACATATTTTTAGCTTTAAAACTCTGCTAACCAGTAGTCAAGTGCCTGTGCTCCCCCTTTAAACATCACAAAATTGGTATATTTCTAACTGGTATATTTAGCTTACCCGTAAATCCATAGTGTATGGTACAAAATGTCCCCAGGGCCTGAAAGTTAAATGTCACTAGTGGTGCCGTACACCACAGTATCTGTGTAAACATGGCTTCAGGCCTACCCATGTAGCCTTTGCTATCCCAGAATAAAAACTGCAATTTGATCTTTCAAAATAAACTCTTTTGATAGGTAAATACCTTTTTAAATATTTATTAGTCACCCCTACGTAGGCCTTATATCCCATAAGGCAGGGTGTATGGTATTAAAAAGTAGAACATGTAGAAATGTAATGTTAACATGTCCTTACACCAGCGGTCTCCAACCTTTTCTGTAATAAGAGCTACTTCTGAACAGTGAAATCATCATGAGGTACTAAAGGCCGACCAACTCATGCATTGTTCCCAGAGAAGTCTAATGCCCATAAGGATCACACAAAGAGCCAAAGTAAGAACGAAGCAAAGACCTGAGCAAACAGATGCCTGCAAAATATCCAACAGACTCGAATCCCACTCCACCCCACCCACTCCACCTCACCCTAGCCCTAAAATGGTGCATATGATACTAAAAATGAAAGATCAGACTTCTGCAAAATAGCACTCATCTTTAGCACCACAGTTGATCGGATTCCTCGCTCACTTTACCCCAGCTACCTGTCGACTTCACTCTCAGGATACTGTCTCCCCCACCCTCATCTAACCACCAACACAGTTTCACCTGCTCTGCAGCTGTACCTACTGTGGGCGGTACCACCTTCGTCCATAAGGCACCTTTGCATATTCCACCATGGTGGCTATAGTAAGAGATTTCTGGATACCATATCCCTGGCTGCCTCTGGAGCACCTTTTGTGCCAGGTGCCCTGGTTGTAACTGTGTTTGTGTCTTGTAGAAGATGATACAGCAGCTTGGATAAAAGGCCCATTTTGGTGCTGTGCAAGAAGCCTTCCTAAATGCGGATGATAACACAGGTGTCATTGCACCAACGGTTTCCACATTTCTCCTCGTTGGCAGTCTAGATGGCCCCTGAGGCAGCTGTCTGTAGTCAAGGAGGGAAGGCAAAGGCTAAACAGACCCTCCAAGGAGTGTGTGTGTCTGCTTGAAACACCAGGAGAGCACTGGGTATGAAACCAGACCACACCAGCCTGACCTTAGCAGGAACAGGAGTGTCAACCTAGACCAATGTATCGAATGGTGAGAGCAAAGGGACAGAGGTTAACTAACACAGAGACTCACAGGGAGCTGTAAAAGTCAGGGATAAGACAACTAAGGGCAGAGAATATGTACTTCTCTAGGAGCTGCAATAGACCGAAAAATCTATGTCATGATGCTAAGGGGTATATTTGCTAAAGCCTCAGGCAACGCAGCGCAGTAGCCAGAAATCAATTTCTGCATTACATGAGAGGGAGAGAGCAGGACAGCAACATATTTACAGAGATATGACACTGCCCTGCTCTCTCCCCAGCACTGGAGCAGAATCATGCTGCTGAGTGCCATGCACACACCTTCGCACCATAGAGCAAAGGTGTCTACTTGAGTTTAGCATAGGTTTTGTACTGGAAGGGTACCCTTCTAGTGCAAAATACTATGTGTAGACTAACTTTTAAAGTTTCCTACTTTGTATGTGTTCTATATAGAGCAGCACGCATGTAAAGTCAGAAAAGAAAGGATTAATAAAAGCATTCCTCCTCGTTAACGTCTATTTCAAAAAGGTGTACTTTTTTGGCAAAAACTCTGTCTATTATTTTTTTTAGTAGCTAAGGTTTTGCGTCAAAAACCATGGGTGGTTAATGGGAACACCCATGCCCCACCCATAGAACACTCCCTTGGAGCTAGGTAATGCTGAGCAACATGAGGTGCACCTTTGCATTACTTTCAGGCAAATTTCCAGCGCAAAACAGGTTTTGAGCTGGAAAGTAAATTGAAAAAAGCATTTTGGGCTGATTTGCATCACTTTTGTGATGCATACACGGCTAAAAATCCTGATAAATATATCCCTTAATCTTCAAACTATAGGAAAGCAATGCTCCGATACCAGATACGTTCTTCCAGCATTCCGATCACTGACGGCTGATTAGATCTTTCCCTGTGGCAATGAAAACACTTGAAGCGAGCAAAAATTAAACAGAGGGGAAAATCGCCACAATCCATAGTAATGTACACATGTTTATGGCACAGAACACATATTTCCCCATATGCACCACCATTACATTTATAACTGAAAATACAGATGTTTTTAAATGGGAGAAATTTAAAGTGAGGTGTTAAAATGTTTCTTATAAACCCAAAGTTAACTCTCCAAGTTAATTTTCTCCTGTTTAAAAATAGCATCTTGCTCCTGGTACACATACTTCCATTGATAAATAAAAATTCTTGCATTCTTTTTATTTACTTTTCCAGATTGCCTTAGTGAAGCTGTTCCTCCAGATATTAAAGCCCCAGCCTGGGTCATATAGAGAAGTTAAAGAGCGTGAAGTGCCACAGTCCCAGGCCTCTTCAGAGACTTGTTGCCCTGCTCGCTGCTGGGCGCTTCTTAAGCCTGATGACCTGGCTCTGTGCTGGGTGCCGCTGGGTGCCGCCAACTGCCACAATCCCGGGCTTCTTCCAACTGTCCTATGCTGAGCTGCTTCTTGGTGCCACTCAGGCCTATGAGCAAGCCACAACCCAGCCGGACCCTGAAGGTCGCTGTAGGCATGTTCTTGCAGTGGCCCTGAGCATGCAGTGCCATGCAGGGTACGGTAGATGATGCTGTACCGTGTAATGATAAGATTTTGAAATGCGTAGCCCCCCTGTCCTCAGCTGAGATTGCAGCACCTGGTATGGGTGATGGCGGGAAAGCTCTAAATTACGTAGAGATAACATCATATGCCTTTTGAATTATAAAATACGGTGTTATTAAGTTATAGCCATGATGCAGCCTTGTAAGTGAGGTGTTGGCGAGCTACTGGTGTCTCTTGATCAGCTGGTTGGAGACACCTGCCTTACACTGATGAGCACAGAAAAGCAATTTTTTTCACTGTGGCAGACCTAGCTGTCCTATGTAGAAAACAATAGTACAAATTAGGATTCTAAAACTGTATCTCGGGAATGGGACTAGCTAGAAAAATAATTAGACAACTTTTTTTAATAGTTATTAAAAATCCAATGCAATGGTGAAGTTGGATTTGTAATAAATATTAAGGAAAAGTAACTTTTAGAAAGTTACCTTTTCCCTGCCTATGTTCCTGGAGGTTAATTTGCATTTGTTCTCCAACTTCTCTGAGCCAGGGATTAGCATTTTAATAGGTGAGAAAAAGGTGCTGAATGCCTCACAGGAGCTTTACACAAACTATTGAGCCCAACTTGATTGGATCAATATAAGAACCCTCCTGTTGCCCTAAGAAGGGGACCTTGGAGTCTGTGTGACAACAGCACTCCTCTCCTCCTTGTTACCATGGAGCACTATTTAGTGCCTTAATATATACCCATTTAGGGACACGAAGTAGGTGGTTTAGGTGTGCTTGATTTATGTATGGTAAATTCACCAGTTACATCAGCATTATGGAATAGGTGTAGATTGTGGTAGTATAATCGGTCCTGGCGAAAGCCACGAGCATTTGGGAACATAAATGGCAGAAACATGTTGCCCTTAGAGGAAGTAGGGGTAACTAGATCCCCGACACTTCCTAACTTTTCCCGTTTTTAATCATACTGCCTAGCACCCAGATTTAAACGTTACGGCTACCAAGAAGGTAATTTTAAAGAGTAACTCTATCCCCACTTACTACCCCATTCCTTTCCCAACAGCGTGCTCCCGTGCATCTTGTAGGTTGTAGCATACCCCGTTCCCCAACTGAACAGGAAGGAACTCTTTGATGAAGCATGCCTCCAGCCCCCTGGTGTGTGAGAGTTCTTTAAAGGAAAAGGATTCTTTTCTCGACCGGAGGGTTTTTATATTGATCCAATCGAGTTGGGCTCTATAGTTTGTGTAAAGTGCTGTGTGCTCACCATGAACCGACAGGTCAACGCCGTCACCTCCAGCTGCTTCAACACCCTCCGCATCCTCCGCAAAACCTTCAAGTGGATCCCCCCTGAGTCAAGGAAGACAGTCACCCACGCACTCATCACCAGCAGACTGGACTATGGAAACGCACTCTACGCCGGCATCAACAAGTCCCTACTCCGCAAACCCCAGACAATACAGAACACCGCCGCCAGACTCGTCCTCGGCATCCCCCGACACGAACACATCAGCCAACACCTACGAAGTCTCCACTGGCTCCCCGTGGAGAAAAGAGTCACTTTCAAAATCCTCACTCACGCCTACAAATGCCTACACAACAGCGGACCCAAATACCTCAACGACAGAATCAACTTCCACGTACCCAAAAGAAACCTCCGATCTTCCAACCTCGCAGTGGCCGAAACCCCGCGCATCCACATAGCCAGAGCAGGCGGAAGATCCTTCTCGCACATTACAGCCAAGACCTGGAACGAGCTACCGGCAGACATCAGACGCGCCCCTCCCTGAACACCTTCAGGAAGACCCTCAAGACCTGGCTCTTCGGCTAAACAGATCTGCGGACCCCCCCTCAGCGCCTTGAGACCCTCACGGATGAGTAGCGCGCTTACAATTCCCTGATTGATTGATTGATTGATTGATTGATTGTCATAGGAGGATTAGCCTAGGATCTACAGCACCTCTTCAGTCCCCTTAATTTGTTTATGTATACCTCACAGGAGCTACACAATAGGTTACTGTGATTGACAAGTCAACTTGGATGGGCAAGGATGACGCCTTTGAGCTCAGCAGCAGAACATTTGGGGCTGTAAGCATCCTTTTTGACATTACAGTGCCAAATCCTGCTTGAGAGTCAAATCCTGCTTGATAGGTCTGCTGGGTTTGCATATAAGACGGGGGACACACTCGAAAGGAAGGGAAACAGAATGTCAAGACATTTCTTGTGTATTCACTGTCTGGTTGCTTAAAAACCCTGATTTTGCTCTACCAGCTTCAGTCTCTGGATTTATTGTGGGTACAGTGGCAGTCTCAAGCTGAATTTTAGTGTTAAATGTGGGAGAATTCTAGGATCACCATAGTACACTCGCCACCCTCAGTCCTCACAACTCAATGTGAGTGTGCCTGAAGACTTTCACCATTTTGAAAATGTCCAAAGTGGGTAGGATTGGCCCCAATACTTTTACCCCATTGGTTAGGGCGAGCACAGGAGTCATTCCCATTCACCAGCAAGTGCCAGGCATAAATGTGGCAGCTCCTGGCACCCACTTCAGAACATTTTCTGGAACCGAGGAAGAACAGAAGAGGACTGACCCTGCTGTCTGTGACCTGAGAGGAGCCCGGAAGGACTGAACCTGCTCCCTCTTGTACCCAGGGCAAAGAAGTGGATTCAAAGGGCCATACGGCTGACCTCCAGTCTATAAGTGCCTCCCCTAAAGTCCTGGGAGCCTAGAAGTGTACTTCTGTGTCATATTGGACTTAAAGGGCAGAGCCAGAAGGTAAAATCTTTGACCAGGACAAACTTGGTTGGTTTATTTGATCTGCACTCCATTGCAGTCAATGTCAGACTGTGCCTAGGTCCTGGTCTTCAGCAACTATTAATTATCATTGATATTTTGTGGTTCTTGGCGCTATTCTTATTTAAAACTTTAAAAATTCATCTCTCTGGTTGCCCTTATTGGATTTTTGTCATTTTGGTATCATTTTGTGAATTAAATGTTACTCTTTTTTCAAATTTGTGTAAAGTTCATACTTATCTTTTTGGGCACCTAATTTTGATGTCTCAATTGCATCCAATTTTTGGGTGATACTTTTCTTCTTGAAGTTGATCCTAAAACTACCAAGTAAATAAATAAATGTATTAGATTTTTATGTTTTAGGCATGTATTTATGTATTGCTTTTGTTGTGATGGGACAGGCTTGTTTGTGTGAATGCATGTACATGTTTGTCCTTATATCTGTGGCTATTTAATGCTATGTATATTTTTGTAGGATGTGTAGAAGTATGATAATGGATGTATCATCATATGATTTGCGGGGTGTTGGTGTAGTATTTTGAATATATGGACTTATGGTGGGTGTTGGCGTATGATGTTGGTTGTGCAGATTTATGATGAGTGTATTAGTGTATGAGTGTATGATGGGGTGTATATTGGTATCTGAAGATTAGTGTAATGCTCAATGTGTTGATGTATGATGGTGTAGGTGTCCCCACCAACATGTGAAAACTCTTTGTGGCCCTTGCCACCCCCACATACCCCCTTTTAGCCCTTATGAGTGCCTACATCACCCCTGCAGCCTTTCCCTACCCCTGATGTCCATCTGTGTAGCTCTCTACCCTGCAGTATCTTTGTGTACCCCTCACCTGCTTGCTGCTCCCCTGTGTGCCCCTCTACACCCTGCAGGCCCTCTATGTGTTGCCCATCCTCGTGCAGTCCCTCTGTGGTGGCCCTACCTGTTCTTTATCTCCCGCCACGCCTGTAGTCCTGTCTCTTCTTTTTGTGTCCTTTCTGCCCCTGTAGCTCCAAGGGCTACAGTGTGAATGCATGTGCATTGTAATTCATGGCTGATTTTCTAATAACATTTTAGTTTGATATGTATATTTTTGTGATTTAGTGTGTAGTTGCCTTGGTAGTGCTAGTGGTCTGTATATTCAAACATATATATGTATATCTCTGTGTGTTTGTGTGTGCAATGGAAAAATATATTCTATCTCCTTTAAACCATTTGACAGTCTAAGAGAGATGGGTGGGTAAAGTAACGTTTACAGTATATGGCAATACATAGGAATGAAAAAATCATAAAGATAATCCCACTTTACTAGTGCTAATGGAAAGTAAGTGCAATGTTCACAAATGATGAAAGGTCATTCCTTTCTACTTTGCCCACCATAGTATATGTACCAGCCACAGCAATCACAATGAAGAGAGGATTAGTGCCAATAAGCCCTGTGCCCACTTTGTACTGCCACTGTAGCACAAGGACCTGCCTCTGAGGATTGGGCTACTGACTGTATCATTGAGTCCAAATCTTCAACACTCTGGTTCTCGTCAAGCACACAATGCTGTTGACATAATACAATTGCTTCAAAATCCTAAGAATGGTGTTTTCTGTGAACAGTATCAAGGAAAATATATGTGGAGGTTGGTATAGAGTATGTATACTTACTTTTATAGACTTACCTTTACAACGTTGTCGTAGTCAATATTTTGGCCTGAATATTTTTGTAGCACATTATTCTGGATACAATACTCCGGCACAATACCCCTCCACCACAGTCTCTGCTCTGGCTGGGCCCCTCTCTTATTTCAGGATCCTTGTATGGACTTCTTTCAGCTCCATCAGATGTTCTTTCCCCTTTCTGCTATTCCTATGCTACAGGGTTTTAGACATGTCTGTGGTCCAGTTCACAAGGAGATTCAACCCCTGGTCGTGTGCGATAGGGATGTTGCCTTATGCACGGCGTGAGACCTGGTTTCAGTGACCCAAGGGCAATGAAAGGTCACTGAAATCAAATTGTGACAATTAAAGTTATTTACCACTGATGCACTGTGCCCACCTGAAGACAGAACCACAAATTGTATTACCTGCTACTCACTCCTTTAGAATGTGACTCTCAGGATAACGAGGCAGACACGTCCATATTTTAGACACCTAGAACTAAATATTACACATAAAATATGAATCTATAAATACAACTAGTACTTTTAGCTCCCTCCCAGCCAGAGTTCCTAGTACAAAAGATATTATAGCACCTTGGTGCTAAGCGCTACAGTCTAACGTCATAGTCTACTTCCAATGTTAGGCTATAGACGTGGCTGGTGGCGATGAGTTCTCCTCAACTTTATAAGCATGAAACCAAACCACCTTCGCGGATCAGAACGCAGGCTAGCAGAACCAGAACCATAGACTTCCACGGGCCGATTATGGGCGCTAACAGGCAATAGAGCAGTGCGCAATCTCGGCTCTCCACTTTATACAGTGAACTGAATTCTCTTCTTACTGGCCTCCCCAAGTCCCACCTTTCCCCTCTTAAATCCGTTCTCCATTCAGCGGCTCGTTTTATAGTTGGGGCCAAAAGAAGTGATCACATCACACCCATTTTGTCTTCCCTCCGTTGGCTTCCCATCGAGGCAAGATCAATCTACAAGACGGCTTGTATCACCCACAAAGCCTTGCACACTTCCTCCCCTCGATACCTAGCGAATAAACTGAAAATCTCTGGAGGCTCTAGACCGTCTCGTAATGCGGAAAAATTACTGCTTGAGCCTCCCACTTTCAAAAGGGAAAGATCGATGGCTCAATCCTTCTCAGGCAATGCCGTGAGAATCTGGAACTCGCTTCCGCCGCAGCTCCGCACCACCACCTCTACCTGGACTTTCAAAACTGACCTCAAATCTCTTCTCTTCCAAAGACACTTCCAGAACTAATACACGCCCTTTCAAGTCACTCAAGGAAGTTATTTCACTATTGTAAATTTTGTATTCTATGCCTGTACAAGTGTCATCCCAGTGTGTTTTTGTGTTTTTGAGTGACTGTCTTCTATTGCTGTTTTATACCTCTTCTTGTATTTCATTTGCTTCTGTAACATGTACATTTGTAACATTCTCCTCATGTAACGTAACTGGTCCTATTGTGAACCGCTCTGACACCTTTGGGTAAAGTCCGCGCTATATAAAATGCATAAATAAATAACAGCCACCAATCCCGGCTGCTACTCTTCACGATGAATTGTATATTTGTATATACCTTGCAAATATTTCTGGACCTGCTCAAAGGAATGTGCGTTTTCAGAAGCCTGGATGCACCCACTCTTAAACGGCTTAGGCCTAGTACGATTCTAACGCAGAGTCCCAAATATACACACGAGCCCAATACCCCATGCAGGCCACGGGAGTCCACGAGCCTGAGGGCTGCGGATGGGACTACAGCCTATTTCGGTGCCAGCACAGTGAAATCCCCTGCACTTTGGCCCAATATACTTGATAATGCTATACCTTAAGAACTGCATTACTGCAGTTCCCTTTGCATAATGTTAGGGTGCCAACTGGACCCGTTACTGACTACAAGCAAAGCTGGGGAAAGGCCAGTCCTTGTATTAGCTAGGGTTTCAAATTGTTGCATCTCTCCAACTGGGCAGCAGATTCGGATTCGGTTTCCTTAATCAGTGCCATCACCTCTAAATACCTGCCTGATAACGCCAGGGCAGGGAAACTGGGGGTGTCATCAAGGCTCCATAGAGGCACCTTTAGGGCGCACAGAGAATACCCTGCAGCACATGTGCGTTAAGGACAATGGAGGTGACAAACTGGTCTCTGGTCCCTGGGTGGTGGAGACAGATATTGTAACTTGTCCTCCTGCACAGCAGCAGGGCGACCAGGAATGGTGTTGGCCTCACAAGGTCTCTCACAGATTGCCACTTACAGCTGGGCTCTTGTTGTCTTTCCGCGATCTCCTCTGTAAGACACAGACCAGCATCTATTTTCACAACACTCAGGGCTCTTGCCTTAAAAGGCAGTGTTCTACCACTTCCAGCAGGATTCAAGGACCAGGCTAAGGGGCCGATTTGAATGAATGAATGAATCAATCAATTAAGCGATTTATAGAGTGCACAGCTGCTCTAAGAGGTTCCCGGCGCAATATCTCTAAAGGGCAGGTCACCACTTGCTATAAGCTGAAGTTAAATAGATGAGTTTTGAGCTATTGCTAAATCGCGATTCGTGGGAAATCGAATGGAGGGATACAAGAAGCTTGCTCCATGCTTTCCTGGCCAGTATGGAGAAGGATCACCCCGGAGTCCTAGCCAAGAGGAACCTAGGTGTCTTTACTAGCAGCGCCGTTGCAGAGCGAAGAGTTCTGGGAGGGTTGTAGTGCAGCGTCCTAGAAATTAAATTTATAGGGCCACGCTTGCAGAAGGCTTGATAAATAATAGCCAGCGCCTTGAACAGAATTCTCTTGCCAGCAGGAAGCCAATTCAAATCTCTAAGGTAACTTAAAACTGATTTCTTCCTCGATATGTCCAAGATGAGGTATGCCTCTGCGTTTTGCACCACCTGGAATCTTCTGATCTTGAATTATGGCACCCGACGGTAGAGGCAGCTTGAATAGTCCCGCATTAATTTTAACGGTGCATGGACTACCGTCCTGTGTGCACCCAATGGTAGAAGGTATAGGAATTTCCTCACTGATCAAAGACCAAAACAGGTCCCCACTACTGAAGTAATTTGTCAGAGTAGAGTAACTAAGAGCCACTGTGCAGATCGCCTCATCCCATAACTCTAGAAATTCTGTAGCCCGGCCTGGAGGACGATACACCAGAACCCTGGAAAATGAAAGTTTCAGGGCCAGTGAGATACAAAAATCCATACTTTTAGCCCCTCTCAAATTTGTGAGCTGAAAGGTACTATATCGAAAACTTGCTAGAGTTATGATAGCCTCCCCCACCCCTCTTTTACCTATCTGGTTCCTTCTGTAACCCTGTAGGAATGGCTTGACAAATGTCAGGGCCCGACTCCGAGTGTAGCCAAGTTCGGTTAGACATTAGACCAGGCAAGAGACAGTATTGAAGAAACACTGTGCCTGGTGCTATGAGCTGCAATGTGATGACAATGAGGTCCTGTGTGAAGTCAGGGGACAGCTGGAGTCGCCTTGTGATTGTTGTTAAATGGAGTGTTAGTGCAGTTGGATATAACGAGTATAATGTGAGTGCAGTGAGGCCAGCGTCAATGTAATTCAAACTGAGCAGCCTTGTAGTTAGTTCAGAAATTGTTGCATTACCTCTCCATGGATTATTTAAATAAATGAAAAGAATGGTTTATGTCTATAGTTTGGTTGGTCTCAGTGCTGACTATGTTTTAAATGAATGTTGTTATATTTAGCAAGAATAAATGTCGAATGTGCAACTTGGCCTCAAAAGCATGGGTGTGTCTGTTTCATATACCCAGACTTTCCAATAAAATATAAGAAAATCGATTTCTTTAATTATGTTTTTCCTCATGAATGTGTTTATTTGATTAATATGTTTTAAGGTTGATTGGTCTGGAAATGTCCCACTTAATATTCAAATGCATCCACAGTCTTGCACTGACTTATTTTAGGAATGAAGGCCTAGATTTACTAAGGTTTGTGAAGGTGCTTGTATGGCACTGCACAAGGTTGTGCCGCATTTGCAGACTTTCATAATGGATTCAGAGTCCTGTATTGGAGCACTGGTTTAGCGATTACTACCTGTAAGTGGGGCCTTGAAGCGCTTACCCACACGGATATCATGTTAACCCATGTACGGTGTACGGCCGGAAGGGTGGCGCTTTTGTTTTGAGCCTGTGTGAAGTATTTTTATGTTGTGCGGGATGACCACAAAGGTGTGGTTACAGTGTTATGGGATGCAGCTCCTGGAGCTGCGATGGGTGAGTATATGTGTAAGAACGACATGAATATTATAATTGTAATACGGACTAAAGCATATAAGCAGCTACATCGCACCAGGCTAGCTGTAGGGACAGTGGGATGCTCTGTTTGTGTACACCAAAAAGGGAGACAATCAGAGAAGGCTCAGTAATATATATGGCAACATGAGCCAGGCAGAGATGATAACGAATGAGTAAATTATACCCAAAGGGCAAAAATGGGAATCGTGTCATGAGCTGTAACCCTGCAGCTTTATCATTTTTAAGGCAAGGATACTGCCTACTGCTAAACAAGTACAACTATGAATGAGAAAGGAAGAGCAATCAAGGCTGGCAACCAGAGCACCAACCCTAACCCTTAACGTCCACATCAAAAACTCTGCTAAAGGAGCCCTCTTCACTCTCCGTCACCTCAAGAAAATCAAACCCTTTATACCTACCGATGACTTTAAACTTGTAGTTCAGTCACTTGTTCTTTCACGTATTGACTATGGTAACGCCATCCTCAACGGAATCCCCAAGGTCCACCTTGCTCCAATCAAAGCTGTGCTCAACCTTGCAGCCAGGCTCATCACAGACTGCAAACGCTTCGATCATATATCCCCGGCTCTCAAATCTCTTAAATGGCTCCCTATTGAAGTCCTCCACCAAAACACTCCGCAGTACCTCTCCAAGAAACTCCTCCTTGCGGGCACCACACGACCTCTGAGAAGCACCAACACCCTCCTCCTAATCCCACCACTTCATAAAAAGAAATCCACACAATCACGCTCCTTCTCTGGTAATGCCCCTATCATCTGGAATGCCCTCCCAAAAAACCTGCGCTGTAACCCCTCCTATTTCAGCTTCAAAAAAGACCTCAAAATCCACCTCCTCAATTATTATTGGGGATCCTAACCTGTGACCTACACTTGATCTCCAATCACCATGTTACATTTGTCCAGTAATATTTGTCCATTTCCTGAACATCATCTACCTAATTACTTGAAATGTATAGCTCTTGCCCCTGTTTATCTATTTGATTTGTATATTTCGCATGTTGTTTTCATTATCTTTTATCTACTTGTATGCCATGTTTGCTTTATATTATCTTACGCATGTAAAGCGCTCTGATACCTCTGGGTCTAGCCAGCACTATATAAAACTTTTAAAATAAAATAAATAAATAAAGAGCAGAAGCTACAAAACCTATAAAAGCCCCAGATACCACTCACTCCTACTAGACTGAAGGAAGCCAAAACTTTGAGCAGGGGTTGACACCTCAAACCCCTCTCCAGCTGCTGAAGGCTCCCAAAGGTGGGTGAGCCCCAGTCGGCGAGCCCTAGTCGGGGTGTATCTCAGACACCCTAGCCAGCACCTTGCACTTACAAAGGTGAGAGACGAAGCGCTTCGTAGGTTGCACCCTGACAGCGCCAGAGTGAATCAGCCTGCCTCCTATACTCCATCTGGTCCCCACCCCTCCATGCAAACCTTTTCTTAGATCCCAGAGTTCCTTGCTCTTCCTTGTTTATATAGGAGACATCCTTGTGGTCTTCTAGGATTTCCTCCCACACAACTCCCACTTTCATTACTAGAAATAAATGACGTTTCAGGGTATAAAAGAGACAATGTGGTGAAAGCAGGAAAGGGAGTAGCGAGGCAGGTCACCTTAAACTGAATCTAAAGAGAATACACGATATCTTGCAAAGAGAAATACAGCCTTGTCCATCGTGCAGAGCAGCAAACAAAGTTGCTGTGCTTGGGGAGAGAGCAGCAGCACCATATCATAGTAGATGCGGCTCTGCAATGACCCCTCAAGCTCTAGCACACAATTAGGCTTCCTAGCTCCATGCACACAACTTTATACCATTTTGAAAAGCAGTGTGTGTACTGTCTAGCATAGGTTTTGTTCTGGAAGGGCACCGTTCTAGTTTAAATGCTGTGCCTAGACAAAGTTTAAAACTTTTCACACATTGGATATGTGCTATAGAGTTGGATATGTTCATACTTAGGAGAAGTGAAAAGATTTCTCCAATTAAAGGCCTGCCTTGAGGAGGCGTTATTTATTTTTTGTTGTAAGGCTCTTTCTACCATTGTTAGTAGACAGCAAAAAAAAATTTGTATCCCTCATGGGACACACACTTGGCACAAAGTAGGTCAAAGTGCTATTTGCGTTACTTTACAAGCTACTTTTGCGCATTGCGCTGGAAAGTAAATAGTTTATCAACACTTTTTGCTGGTTTGCATCACTTTTTGTGACTTTGCACCAGTGTGTAATCTTAGAAAAAACACTAAGAAATGCTGGTTGTGTACCACCTCCATACCTTCCCTGGTAAAGAGCATTATGCTGGTGTACCAAAGATAAGTAATGGTGGTTGTATAGCGCCTAGAGATCTTCCAGTTAAAGAGCGCTATACAAGTGTACCAAATCAAACAGCCAGGCCAGGTCAAGTATCAGTGCACGACACATCGTTGTGATCTCCAGTTTACAGACAAGGGATTTAGGGTGATCATCTGAATGGCCTCAAAGCAGAAAAGAGGTCCCTAGGTTTACCTCTTTCATATCAGGTCATCAGCTTTTTACTTTGATTGGCTCGTGCGTTTCATACTTCAAAACACATTGCCTCGGGGTCAGTGGTGCTGGAACAATTTTCAGAGTGGGGGTGCTGCCGTCAACATTACGTCACTGACGTCACTGGGATGATGAAAAAACTCAAGCGTCACATAAAGGACGAGTGTAACAAATGAAACATGCCTATTCAGCAGGAGACTGATAGGGGAAAGGAATGTATTCATTCAGCGGTGCATTTTGGAGAATACTGTCCTTAATATAGGACAATAGTATGGTGTGATATGCACTGCCACTTACTAAGAGCACGTTTTCCATTGAAATGGCCACTAAATTTGCAGCAGATATTCAGGGGCAGATTTACAAGCCCCTTGCGACACATTTGCGCAGCCGTTGCGTCACTTCTGTGACGCAGCGGCGTCGTAAACAATGCGCCACATTGCGACATATTTACAACGTGACGCATCTAGGGAGATGCGTCACGTTGTAAAGCCCTGCGCTATATTATACCTGCATCAGGTATAATGTATGCAGGGTGGGCGTTCCGTCGTAAGAAAGCCTCGTAAAAGTGACGCAGTGAAATCTACAAGATTTCACTGAGTCACTTTTCCGACGTGGCTGCGTCAAAACCTTACGCCTGAAGCAGGCGTAAGGAGTGACGCAGCACAATAAGTATAGGCCGCCCCTGAGCATTGCTGGAGTTGCGTCGCGCTTGCAACACGACTCCAGCAATGCGCTGCCCTTACGACAAAAGATGTGACACGCATCTGTCTTTCCTTGCACCACGGTGCGCCGCATTGTAAATGCGACGCATCCGTGGTGGCGCAAAGGTATTTTTGGGTGTCGCATCTTTACTGACGCATCCCTGCTAATATGCAGAGATGCGCCAGTCCTGTAAATCTGCCCCTCAGTGTTTCAGCTAAACAAATACGGCGCATAATAACGTGGAAATCGTGTTTCAGCGCAAATTTATTATTTGTGCATCATACAAATAAAGTGTTCTGATCCATCACAATTAAGAATTACAAAAAACCTGAGCATCTCTCATTCGCTTGTTCCTTGCTATTATATATTCTGAAATATTTGTATTGCTCATTTGCAAGTATTTAAATGTTGTTGCCTGTTATAAAATATTACACATTAAGCAGCTTTTCAATTCACGCTCTATGTACCCCAGCAAGCAAGGCACTTGGGGGCATATTATCAAGGGCTCCATCGCCGCTTTAGCGGGACTTTTTCCCGCTAAAGCGGCGATAATTCTAACGCCCTATTAGCAAGCTGTCGCTAACTGCTGTTAGCGACAGCTTCTAGGCGATAGCGACCGGGTTGGGTGCCGCTTTGCATGCCAGCGATATTTATCGCTAATTGCATGCAAAGTAGGCGTTCCCAACCTAAAAGCTACTGGAAACAGTCGCTAAGCTCGCTATCGCCTATTAGCGAGGCAGGGGAGGTGATTAACGAACCAGCGCTAAACACGTTTAGCGCTGGTTTGTTAACGCCTGGTCCAGACCTGACTTAGCCATGTAATCCAATGGGAGGTGGATTACATGGCTAAATCCCCCTCACCCTATCACCTAGCTAACACTGGTCACAGTGTGAATATCGCTTGTTTTCAAGCGATATTCACACTGTTCTCCAGGGTTTCTATCGCTTAGGAGATAAGCGTTGCTGATAGCACGCTATCTCCGCGATAGAAACCTGCGATAGCCGGCGATAATTATCCAAGCGCTAACTGCGCTCAGCGATAATTATCGCCGGTTATTGCTAATAGGCCCCTTGGTTCGTATTATAAATTTCCTTAATCTTACAGTCAAAATAATAAGTAAAGTTTGTCAAGAGTCTTTGCCTAGCATTTGACCTCTCGGAACAGACAAATACAGAGTATTAAAAATAAATTCTAACTACCTTTTTATGGTTCATTCTCCTGAATTGCTGCACGATTATTTGGGGGTGCTGCACTACCTGCCTCACTCCTGCTCACAGCGCGGACCCTGGCCGCGGGGGTCCTTTCACTTCGAACCGCGGAATACAGACATTGTCTATTAGGTGGTAGGCCGCATATCTTACAGATTTCAGAACCCAGAAATCTGCACTCATATACTCGGAATTATTTGTTATCATTTAGGTTGAGACAACAGTTTTATGTAATGTTTTGAAAAGATGACTGGGAATTATTTCGGAATAAGACATTCTTGTTTAACAGGCTCATTGAAGTTCTTCATGCTGTTACCGTCCTCGCGCAGCGCTTCCGGCTCAACAAATGGAAATAGAAAAAATTGCTTTGGCAAAGGTGATGAGACAATTTATTTTTGTATGCTTTGCCAGTGCCCGCGCAGTGCATCGGCTTTGGGTGCAAAGGTCATCTCCTATGTTATTAAAGGTCACATCAATTATGACTTTTCAGCATTTCTTTTAGAAGTCGATGGCTCACTGCTCTTAACTCCTTCCTTGCCATGCTTCTGCTACCATCGACGATCGAACGAAGAAGGTTAGATAGAACATTCCTATCTGCTCACAAAACGCGCATTAACCTGTGTCTGACAGAAGGCTATCAGTTAATTATTGGGTTTGCCTGCCGGTGTGCGGCCTATTGATCAGTGCCCTTATCAGGACAGGGGTCATGTAGTCATAGCTTCCATTCACTGTGTCATTGTTCTATGAGCTGGTGGGAAATTTCAAATTACTCCTGTCAGGTGTGAGTATGTCAGGTCACACAGAAAACTGAGGCCTCGCCTTGGTGAAGGACGCCCTTTGAAGCGGGTCTCTATTGAATTCTTGAGGTACCCGATAAGAGATAACACCATACAACCTGCCAGACAGAAAACAAGCATTTGCAATGCAACGGGTCTCGCATTAGTTAAATGTGGAGCTATTGGCTTTACAAATGGAAAAGAAATGCGGCGTCCACCTGCCTTTGTTTTTTTAATTATTGACCTTTGTAGCAATGGCACAGCGCTGACGTTTCAAAGCATTAATGGAAAGCTCTCCAGCAGTCCATTCATCAGTTCAACCTCCTTCGAGCAACAGCCTCCAGTTCATATCTCAATCCCCCGTTCATTCAGAAGGCTTCGGTGTTAGCAGGAAGTTAGTATGTTGCTGTCATGAAAGCATCCTCGTGCAACAGAAACACAGAGGAAAAGGTCTTCAACAACTCAGCTTGAACTAGCAGGGCTTCAGAATACATTTGACAAATTTTAAATATTCTCAAAAGTGTACAGAAATGCCCGTGTGTGAGGTCTTCAGCAGTTAATGAGAAGACACCATTTTTTCATTTTTTAGAATCCACAAGCAGTTCTTATACACCAAGGGTACTCGCAAATATTTCCTGGGGGGCCACAAAGTACTGTCTGTGACTTCCCAAGGGCCGCACCGATGCAGCAGGACGAGGGTCGGGGTGTTGAAAGTTAGGCGTAGGGGGATGCAAAGCAGATGCATGCTAAATGTAAGTTGTCTAGGAAACATTATTTGTTTTTTTACATTTAGTTTAGTTAATGTACGAATAAAGTATGCCCGTTTCCCAGCTTTCGGGATGTTCCTGCTCTGTCAAGTGAACAACAGCCCAGTGTTGCTGTTCACCAGGGGGCCAGGAGGGCGGCATGCGGCCCTCAGGCCATACTTTGAGTATCACTGTTATACACCAAACCACAAGGCTAAACCAAACAAATGCAGTTTCACCAAATGGTACATGTAGTGTTATGGCGTCTACAGAAGAAAAGTCCCTTTGGAGGAAAACAGCTGAAAACTGTCTACATTCCCTGTAGTGTCCACTTTGAAAAATGTGCATTATCCTTCGCCATTTCAATATTTCATAAACTGTAAGCAAGGCGCTGATCACTGGAGATACCCAGGAGCCTCAGCAGAAATTGATATTTCATGTAAAACTTACAGCAATGCAAGTTAACTTGCACATGGCTAACTTCATTTTACCAGTATACACCCTGGGAACACAGGCAGCCTTAACCTTGACTGCCAGGAGTTAGCTAGAAGAGACATAGGGTTATCTGTCAAAAACAAAGTGCTGGAAGTATGACTGCAAGGCATTTAAAGTATGTAAAACACATGAATCCAATGGGAGCCATCCAGCCCTCATTACTCTGGATCGGTCTTAAGTTTGCATAAGAAATTTGCATCCAAAATTTCACTGGATACGTCTCTAGTTTTGGTCTCTTTAAACCTGAACTCCTGAGCTACCCACAATTTTAAATGGAACACACATGCTGATGTAGAAAGATACATTTGTTGACAGCAATCTGCTTCCACTGGCTTCAAAAGACTTCCTAATGTAGACATGTGACAAGCAGCCGCTGCCCGTGCAGGTAAGAGCGGTGGGTCATCTCATCCTTCGAAATCCCCCCCCACCCGGCCCCACCGCCACACCGCTCTTACCTGCATGGGCCGTATTTGGTGACAAGTTTGTACAGTACCTTCATGGAGGCGGCAGTGCACAATCCTGTGTACCCCATGAGGGAAACCAGAAAAGGGAAGATTCTTCTCCATTTTAGAAAAGTTTAGTGGTAATTTTCCTTGGTGCGTGCTCATGGCAAAACACTACAAATGAATCACCTAAGGAGCATGAATAAATATATAGGTCATAGGCCACCCCTTGACCCCCTCCTGTGACACATCTTTTGCAAGGGCTGCGGTACGAAGGTGCTATGGTACCTGCAATTATTAGCGAATCATTATTACCTGCAATTATTTTGTCATAACTTTAGAGTTTTTTTAAAGCTACAAATACAAACACTGGCGCTGCTAGAAAATTCTAAGGGGCAGCACAAGCAACTCCTCAGACTTCGAGCGTTTCCATTTTGCTGCCAGACTCTCGGGCCATAACAATGCGGATGTATTATGTACGTAAACCTTTCTCCATCAAAGCTTGCTGATAGAAATCCAGTCAGTGTAACTAAACATGCAGGATTTTAGTACCCCGCCGTGTACTAGTTTAAAGTATTTGAGGGGTTTTCCTTTCTGCAGAGCAAAATATGACCTCCACAATGACGTATTACAAGCTACAGTTCAGTCCTTGTGGCTGAAGTCATGTTTGTGCACCAAACACTATTCAATTGTGCGGATGGCTCGCTAGAGCCACGTTCAAAGCACCCGCCCTGGAACGTCGAATAAATCTAGCGCTGGGCTGAGTCTGTTTTAAAAAAAAAATACAAGTAACTTTGCGCGAAGCGTGTGAAAGTTTAATTAAATAAAAATAACATCTTGCGAAGCGTGTGCTCGGAGCATCCCCTACATGTTTTAAAAGTAAAAGTAACTGCACAAAGCTTGTAAAGGTTTAAATAAACAAAAAATAACATTGACGAAGCCTGTGCAGAACGCGTATCAGCCGTGAAGCAGAAGCACTTGATTCTTCCAGGAACCTTTCAGCCTGCTCGAAGTAAAGATAACAGGCACAAGCAGAGGCAGGCCAACAATTAGAAAAGAGTGCTATCCAAGTCCCATAAATTAACATGAAGAGTAACAGCACAGTAACAGGGTCAGTCCTCATTAGAGGTTACAAAAGTAGAAAAGGAGGGACTACTAAGCATATTACCCAATTAAAAGCAGGCATTTAGAAAGGACAGCAAGAGGAACCAATGAAAAAGATGGGCGGTTTTTCAAGCCCATATCTTAGATACAGCATTTCTCTAAGAGACAGCGCAAGCGCTGCCTAGTTGAGACCTAAAAGCAGGCCACCTGAGAAGGCCATTGAAACAGTTTATTTTTTTCCAAGATCTGCCCCAAGAAAACTGGACAAAAGAAAATTTGGAAAAGCGACAAAAACTACAAGATAAAAATATCAGATGGAGTTAGGGTTTTGCTTAGTTTTTACATCAGGAATAACCAATATGACAGTGTTGTAATCCCTCCCGCTCCCTTTCTGGGTGTCACACCAGGGTAGATCTCCTTAGCCCCCTATGCAGTTTTTCCCTCTTTGGAGAAAGGAAAAACAGACCGGTACTTCCCACCCCCTCCCTCCTCTGAGTTATGGCTGCATAGGTAAGAAGGTCTCTGGAGTGAGACAGACCTGCTAGAGAAGTTTTTGCTTTTTCAGGATATTCATAAGAGACCCTGTCCTAAACCCCTAGAATCAGTGCACGCACAAACCTTGGAATTTTATGCATTAGTATTTATTATGTGTTAATTTAATTTCAATCATGTGGATTAAAATTAGAACTATGAATAGATAACTCCGCGATCATAAATGTTATCAAAATGAAAAAAATATAGCCCTCAAAGATTATTCGATAAACATTCCTAAACAAGTGCTTTAGAACTCGGTACTTATCTGAAAGCATCACATTATTATTGTATTTATTGCAAGATCATGTACTACCCCCTGAGTACCTGCTGCCATCCAGAATGTTCTGAGAGTCACCTTGTCCCCCTGCCTCGAGTTTCTCTCTCTCCTTCTCCTTAATTGGAAAGAGTTCATTTACCTTTCTCCTCAGTGCATCTCTATGGAGCGGGTAGAGGCCTCTTGCTCAAACCCTCAATGTTGCAGCTTCCAGCACTGCATAAAACAATGCTCTGATCTGAAGCAGTCTTAAGTTTCTAGTATGTCTTAGTTCAAACTCCTCATCTAAGAAACCGAAGCATTAGCAAGGTCATGCTGCAAACACCAGGAAGAAGAACAGTGAAGAAAGTGGACATTTTCCTTTCAGATTCAGTAGTGAAAATTAGAAGGCATGAGGCAAAAACACGAATATTATTTTTACTGATCTGTGAATAAAACCAGAATCTCTCTTCTATTTTAAAGGCCCTGTTTCGGGCCGAATGCTAAGCATGAAGAATAAATATGAGCCATCTTAACATATTTTATTAGCCCTTAAACCCCAGTGTATGAACTGAAATCTTCTGTCGGAGCCTTTTTGATCACAGGCGGCAAGATATCTTCTAGTGCAACCAGAACCACAGTACGAGGTGTAGTCATCCTATTGAAAGGCCCCATCCTCTTACATCCCGACACTCGTTTATATACATAGAAGATGGATGGTAGCCTCTGGAACAGTAAATTGCCTTTATTTCTGCATATGGACCTAACCAAGGCGACCTCTTTTTCTTTGAAGACGTTAGTTAGCCAGACCTTGGCAAAAGTAGCTAGGACATTAATTTGGAATGAAGTCTGAGAAATAACGCTGGGTAAATCCAAAATAATGTGAAGGCTTCCCCAAAAAGAGAGGCCGTCCTGGAAATGATGGAAGAGGGCTAACAGATGTTAGATTGCTGTTTAACCCCATGGCAAAGGGCTATACCTTCTTTTATGCAAGACATAAAACATTTTCACCTCTTGACTCTCGCTTATCAACATCGCTTTATATAGCGGATATATTAGAACCCAGAAAACTTTCATGCACATTGTCTGACTATGTGCCAGCTGTAGCCATACATACCTTAGGGGTACACTCCAAAACACCTACCTTATGATAATACAATACCCTTATTTTAAAGCAACCCAAAGAGGCCAAAGAGTTGAAAAAAAAGACACATGATGAAGAGGAACTCCCATTGGTTATCATGTGAAATACTTCACAGATAGTGTCTCGTCACCGAAATAAAGATACTCAGATTTCGACTCCACCAAAATTCTAAACATCCCTGTAAGCATGCGTCTGTATCAGGGCATGAGCAAATCTGAAACGATGGGCCTGACTGAGACGAATTCACAAAGCAGGCACAGAATTAGCAATAATACAACCTGAATCTCTCCGATACCTTGGAATACACCTTAAAATACACCTGAAAGCTCTGGTCACATAAAATGCTAACAGGTAATGGAGACTATTTAAAGCAGAGTTTAAGAGATGTGGAAAACGACCATTGCCCCGATAAAAGGACCTCCTCGTCCCAGTTATTACTATATGATGCAATCCCTGTTCCCCCACAGGCACTTAACATGCTAGCCTTTTTTTATTTTAATGACACTGTATAAAGGCCCCTCCCACCCGCCTTCATGCCTGCTTATAACAAGACCAGACAACCAACAGAGGGGGGAGGGGAGGGTCATGACTGGGATGAGGAGGACCTTAATCGGAGTAATGAAGATTACCGTTAAGTAATGGTTCATTACCCCATCATAGAACCTCCTTGTCTCAGTCATTACTATATGAGGACTTCACAAGCCCAACAAACCAAGCTTCACAATAAAAGCAGGAAAACCAATACTTTAATAAATCAAGCTTATATCTTTGCTGCCTTGACAACATCAACAGCAAACTTATCCACAGAAGCATGCAACACATCGAGACGATAGTGCTTTACAAAAGAATGATGAGAGTGCCAGGTGGCAGCCCGATACTGGGAGCCGGAGCCAAAAACTCTTCAAAAGACTCACCACCGTTCCGCAGCTTCCCCAGAACCCCTACAGGCCCTAATTGACACCCTCTCAGTAGCCAAAGTAGTGGGAGCCAAATTCTGTAAAAACCATCCCTCAGAAACTCAAGAATCCGAACCAGATCTCCCTTCACCGGGTCCACCCTATGAACCACACACCACTTAACAAAAAAGCCCTATTTCTCATTATAGGACTTGAAAGTGGATTTTTTTTATGGGACTTATGCCAAAAAAGAAGAACAGCCCATAGTTTCCAATGCTAATCTCTCAACAGCTGAGCTGTCAATTTCAGCTGACGGAGATGAGGTAATGACAGAACTGGATACTGAAGCGGGGATTGAATCACTGCAACCTCACAAAGGTTCGCCGGGACAAATGAAGTAACAACGGGAACCAAAGGTGACAAGGCCAAAAGGGGGCACTCAATATCACCAACGCCCTCTCCACCGCAATCTTCTGCAGCACCCTGGGGAGAAGGGGAATTGGAGGGAACACATACAGGAGACCCGTGGGCCAAGGAATCGACAGGGCATCCACCACCCAAGCCTGCAGACAAAGTACCTCCAAACAAAACCTCAGAAGGAGGGCATTGTGGGGAGACGAAAAAGGGTCGATCCATGGTTCCCCAAACAGGAGACAAATGTGTAGGATGAGAGACCGTGATAGATGGTAAAGGACAGAGAAGGGCAGATTGCAGTTCAAGCTGTTGGCATGATAATTCAGCTGTCCCTTGATGTAAATGGCCTTTATGGCAATGAGATGAGTCTCTCCCCAAGAACTAATCAGAGTGGCGAGTTGATTGAGAGGGGCGCTCCGTGTACCCCCCCGTCGATTCAGATAGCAACGTGCCACCTGATTGTCAGTATGAATCAGCAGATTCGCACCCAGCAACTGGAACTGAAAAATTTAAACTGCTTCCCAGATTGCAGCCAACTTCCTCCAATTGGATGAGCAAAACCTGTCCCTGTGAGACCACTGACCCTTTGCCTCCAGAGACCCCAGAGTGTCCTCCCAACCCCATAGACTGGCATCTGTTGTTAGTAACATAGCAGGAGGGAGCTGAAAACTGACAAGACTCTCCAAGTTGGGAGTGTGCAGCCACCAACTCAATGTCTGAGCCAGAACAGGAGAAAGGGGAACCAGGAAGTAATAGTCTGCAAGAGATGGATCCCAGTGGGACAGCAGGTGATTGACAAGTGGCTTTAGATGCAGACGAGCCCAAGGAACTACTGCAGTGGTGGATGCCAGCACTCCCTGGACGCTCAACCAATCCCTGGCCAGAGCAGCCGGCCAGGACACGAGAACCCTCGGGTGTCTTTGCAGAGTCTATATTTGAGAAGAAAGCAGAAAAACTGCCCCTATCACTGTGTCAAAAATCACCCTGATAAACTGCACCCATTAAACTGGGGACAGGTGTGACTTCACAAAGTTCAGTCTGAATCCCAATTGTTGTAGTAGCCCAATTGTTGCCTCCACTGCCATCATAGCCATAGGAAGAGAGGAAGCATAAATTAAACAATTGTCCAGGTATGCAAATACAGAGAACCCTTGAAGCTGTAAAATACTCACAGCCAGAGCCAATACCTTGGTGAAGGTCCGCTGAGCAGTCGAGAGACCAAAAGCAAACACCTGGAATTGAAAATTAACACCGTTCACAGCAAACCTTAGAAATCTCTGGCTTGCTGCATGGATTGGGATGTTGAAATATGTGTCCTCTGAATCCAAGGTTGCAAAAATCAAGGAATGATGGACTGCAAGGTGTTCATGTGGAATGGCTCGACCTTCACCAACTTGTTGAGTTGTTTTAAATCCAGTATTGGCTAGAAGGGACCATCTGGTTTGAGAACCAAGATAAGAGTGGAGTAAAACCTCAGACCCTCTTCTGCAGACAGTACTCGGACAATCGCCTTCTCTATGAAAAGCTTCTCCACTCCTGACAACATTTGTAGGAAGTTGGCTCTGTATATACTATACCAAAGTAAGGTATAGTGTGCACAGAGTCCAGTGGAACCCCAAAGGTAGGCAGAGGTAAAAGTAGATAGTAGCTTACTCTCTATTTGCGGTAGTGTGGGCGAGCAGTAAGGCTTTATCAGAGGGTAGTGTTAAAGCATTTATTGTACACACTCAGGCACAAAATGATGTCACACACTCAAAGACTGAACTCAGACCAATTTGATTGTAAAAAAATATTATTTTGTTATTTTATTTCTAGAACCAAGCCAGGCCTGGTGCAGGTAAGTGAAATAATACTTTGCAGGTCTATTGTAGTTGAATACAATTGAATTGCAGTTGGATGCAATTGGTTTGTTTACAGGTAAGTCAACAGTCAAAATTACTTTACAGTTACTTTTGAGATTACTTTGTACGTTACATTTTAGATTACTTTTTAAGTTACATTTTCTACTCAGTGTGATATGCCTAGATATCACACTGGGACATTTCCTAGAGAAAAGGTAAGTAATTAAGTTTTTGTACATTTCCAGTGTGAGAAGTTGGCCTGGTATATGCTGTCCACTAATTAAAGTGGGCACCTTGCACCAGTCCAAACGACCCTTATAATGTATGAGGTCAAAGATAACCTTTAGAAAGCTATCCTAGTGGTAGCTGTGGAGAGCAGCCTTCAAGCGTAATCTTGAAGGAATGTAAAGCAGCTTGTTTTACCAGAATATTACCTCCTATATTAACTAAATGAAAGGAGAACCACACAGTAGTTATATAAAAATATGTATTTATTAATATAATACTCTCTAGTATCCTCTATCTGAGGATAGAACACAAAGCAGACAATACGAGATCACTAGAACAGTTGTAAGTAGCACAATACACAGTGGGCTCCAGGGGGAGACCAAACCATATACTAAAATAATGGTATAACAACCACGACTCGGGTCAAGACAAGGTCTGGAGCACGTAGAATCGTTGGGACCCCAAGGAACCACCCAAAGCGAGTAGATAGGGACCCCACGGAGGACGGGTGCAGTGCGCTAACACGACCGCGGGCTCCGTACAATTCTATGGGAAACTCGCGGTTGCAATTTTACAGTTTAGGGACCCTTCTAGGAGGACTTTGAGGAAACCCTTTGGAACTTAGGAGGTTGGAGAGCCACCCCACCCGTGGATACCGTAGTACCTGCGTTACCTATCCCAGAGGAGCCGGGTGCATAGGCCTGGAGTGGTGTCGGAAACCACTGTCGTTCTCAATGGAGGGCTGCGAAGAAGAGCTGCTGCCGTGAAGGTGAAAAGGGTCTGGTGTAATCCAAGGTTGGATTCTTGAAGAAAGGAACCTGAAAGCAGAGGGGACATAGTCTGGCTCACTTCAGGGTGACCAGGGGCTTGGGAGACGAATGCCCACCGATGTCGGGTACTTCAGGTGCGAAGAACTCTGACCATCTTGACTCTGCAGCCACGAGGACTAGGCAGCGTCGAGGACAACCAGGAGCCAGATGCGAGCTGTCCCTCGAAGGATGTCGAGTGCTGAGGGGTCGGTGTCCGGTTGGAGCACCAACAAGCCTTGGCAAAAGCAACCCACGCAGGAAGGTCAAGCAGGTTACGGTGAGGACCAGCAATGTCCTGGGGACTCCCCAAGCAATGGAGAGTCAGGAGCAACCAGGAAAGCCCAAGAGATTTCAAGATGACCCTTAGGAGGACCCACAGGCCGAATGACCAGGAGTCGCGAGGGGACCTCGAGCAAGATCACGTAGTATCAGCCCCCGGAGCACTCGGTGCGAGGAGGCCAAAGTTCTTTGGTGGAAATAATGTTCAGGGTCAGGACTACAAGGAGTCCAATGCACAAGCTCGGGAATTGCCAACAAGCATATGCACTTGCAAATAGATGCAGTGCACAGGGGTTCGGGTTATGCAGTCCCTACGAGGGATACTGGCTTCAAACTTGCTGAGAGGGCAGAACAACCTCAGGGACCTTCGGAACCCACCTCCTGTATTGCTGGAGCCTTCGGAGTCCGCCGGAGCTCAGGATCAGCAGACCGGTCAGTTGCATTACGGTGCCTGCGAATGCAGGGGAGTGACTCCTTCACCCCAAGGGAGATTCTTCAGTTTTCCTTAGTGCACCACAGGTCCTGCACGGAGCCTGTATGGAGCAAGGAGACAGACAAAGCTTTGGATGGAGAGGGAGACAAAGTCGGGCCCAGTCAAAGTCCAGAGTGTCCAGACGGTCGAAGATCAGTGGTTTCTTCTTGTAGAATCTTGTCCACCTAAAATCTAAGGAGCTACAGTCAGGTAAGCCCTTTTGTACCCACCGGAGAGGGTTGGACAGATTCGGGGGACCCTCCTAGGGGAGTGTCAGGACAGAGGGGTGGTTACACCCATGTCCTTTGTCAAGTTTTGCGCCAGAGCAGGAGCCAACAGCTCCCAGAACTGGTTTGAGCTGGACTATGCACAGGGACACCAAATGTGCCCCAGGTACAGACTTTGAGGCATTCTCAGAGTGCACCCACCGAGCCTCAATACACTAAGTCCTGTCTGGGAGGTGGTCACACCTCCCTGTGACAGGATGCCTATTGTGCTGCCTTCCTCTGCTCGAGCTTGGCTCAGCAGCAGGAGGGCAAAAATGTGTCTCTGGTCGGCAGCATCCATTTTGTGCTGACCGGGTCGAAAAGGCTGGCACTGGATAGACTAGTGACCCCACGAAGCTCGCTTCAGAAGGGTGGAATCATACCTCCCACACCGGTTACCGGTGTGGAGGTATGATTCCAAGGTGTTTGATACCAAACACGATATGTTTCTATGCAGCCGTTTTCGAGATAGCATTTACCGCGAGGTTATAATGCACCTCTACTTATATGTCCGGCTGAGTCACAGACAACCTGGGAGAATGGTCTCCGAAGGCTGCAGAGGGGCTCTGCTCATGCAGGGGCACCCTCTCACGTAAAACCCAGCACCCTGCCTTCAGGATTGTTAAGGCCTGTTATAGGGGTGACTTTTAAGTTTTAAGTGTAGTGACCTATAGATATAGTGAACCTATATCTAAAGTAAGTGGTGCAAGCACCAGCTTACACAGGTTGCAGTAACAGACCTGTAGTTCCATTTTGCATGGCCTCTCATGGGTGGCATAATACATGCTTCAGCCCATGGGAGGCCTCTGGGGTACCTATGCCCTGGGTACATGGGTACCATATACTAGGGACTTATAAGGGTACCCCAGTATCCAATCTGGAGTGTACCAAGGTACATGCATAACAATTTAAAGGAGAAAGCAGATAGACTGGGGTCCTGATTAGCAGGATCCCAGTCAGACTAGTCAAAACAGTGTAACATCAAGCAAAAAGTGGGGGTAACCATAAGAAGCAGATTCTACTTTCATACACAACCCCCCCCCCAAACGAAAGGAGATGAGACTAACCTTGACCAGTTGAGTCTTCATTTTCTAAGTGGAAATATCTGGAGAGTCCAGCTGTATTGGCATGGTTACTCCCAGGTCTATGTTCCACTGTATAGTCCATCCCCTGTAGGGAAATGGACCACCTCAAAAGTTTGAGGTTTTCACCCTTCATCTGTTTTAGCCATAAGAGCGGCTTATGGTCTGTCTGAACAATGAAGTGAGTGCCAAACAAGTGTGGCCTCAGCTTCTTCAGAGCCCAAACCACAGCAAAGGCTTCCCTCTCAATGGCTGACCAACGTTTCTCTCTGGGGATCAGCCTTCTGCTTATAAAAGCTACTGGCTGATCCTGACCCTCTTCATTCAGTTGTGATAACACAGCCCGTACCCCCAACTCAGATGCATCAGTTTGAACAATGAATTGTTTGGAATAGTCAGGACTTTGCAGAATGGGAGCAGTGCACATGGCCTGCTTCAGGTCATCAAATGCCTTTTGACAGCTAACTTTCCACTGCACTTTCTTAGGCATTCTTTTAGAGGTCAGATCATTTAAGGGGGTCAATATAGATCCATATCCCTTAACAAACCTCCTGTAATACCCAGTCAGGCCCAAGAAAGCTCTGACCTGAGTCTGGGTAGTTGGAGCAACCCAGTCCATGATGGTCTGGATTTTGCTTTGCAATGGTTGAACCTGGCCTCCACCCACAAGGTGGCCCAGGTACACAACCTTACTCTGCCCTATCTGGCACTTAGTGGCCTTGATAGTGAGGCCTGCCTTCTGCAGGGCCTCCAGAACATTTCTTAGGTGGACCAGGTGATCCTCCCAGGTGGAACTAAAGACAGCAATATCATCAAGATAAGCTGCACTGTAGTTTTCCAGGCCCGTGAGAACTTTATTCACCAACCTTTGAAATTTGGCAGGTGCATATTTCAAGCCAAAGGGCATCACAATAAATTGATAATGCCCACTAGGGGTTGAAAATGCTGTTTTGGGTTTGGCATCCTGAGCTAATCTGATTTGCCAATATCCAGCAGTGAGGTCAAATGTGCTCAAGAATTTGGCTGAGGCCAAAGTATCAATGAGCTCATCTGCCCTAGGAATAGGGTGAGCACTAGGACTGCCTAGTGACTGCATTGAGCCCCCTGTAGTCCACACAAAACCTTATTTCTCTCTTACCACCCTGGGTATGAGGTTTGGGTACCAGGACCACTGGACTAGTCCAAGGGCTATCTGAGGGTTCAAACACTCCCAGTTCCAGCATCTTTTGGACCTCAGTCCTGATGCAGTACCTGACATGGTCAGGTTGCCTGTAAATCTTATTTTTAACAGGCAGACTCAATCCAATCCAATCCGATTGGATTGGAACAGGCAGACTCTCACCTGTGTCCACTTCATGGGTACACCAAGTGGTCTGACTAGGAGTCAGGGAAAACATATGTCCGTACTGATTGAGGACCTTCCTGCAATCAGTCTGTTGTTGCTCAGTGAGGCTGCCTGCCAAAGTTACACCATCAACTGAGCCATCATCAGGGTTCTGTAAGAGGAGGTCAGGGAGTGGGTCATTCTCTTCCTCCTGTCCCTCACCAGTAGCCATGAGCAAGCCCATGTCTGCCCTGTCCACATATGGCTTGAGCCTATTCACATGGAGCACCCTGTGGGGGCTCCTGGGAGTTCCAATGTCCACCAGGTAGGTGACCTCTCCCTTCTGCTCAAGAATTGTCTGGGGTCCACTCCACTTGTCCTGGAGAGCTGCTGGGGCCACAGGCTCCAACACCCATACTTTCTGTCCTGGCTGATATACAGTCAGTACAGCCTTTTGGTCATGCCAAGCTTTCTGTAATTCTTGGCTAGCCTCAAGCTTTTTACTTGCCTTCTTCATATACTCAGCCATCCTGGAGTGGAGACCAAGTACATAGTCCACTATGTCTTGCTTAGTTGGTTTGAGAGGTAACTCCCATCCCTCCTTCACCAAACACAAGGGACCCCTAACTGGATGCCCAAACAGAAGTTCAAAAGGGCTGTAGCCAACCCCCTTCTGTGGGACCTCTCTGTAGGCAAAGAGAAGGCAGGGCAACAGGACATCCCATTTTCGCCTAAGCTTTTCTGGGAGGCCCATGATCATGCCCTTCAGGGTTTTGTTGAATCTTTCAACTAACCCATTGCATTGTGGGTGATAGGGTGTGGTAAATGTGTAATTTACTCCACACTCCTTCCACATTGCAGTGATGTAACTAGACATGAAGTTTGCACCTCTGTTAGTTAAGACCTCCTTAGGGAAACCCACTGTGGAAAAAATTCCCAGGGGAGCCCTGGCTACCACAGGAGCTGTGGTGGTTCTAAGGGGTATTGCCTCTGGATACCTAGTGGCATGGTCCACCACCACTAGAATATAACTGTGCCCAGATGCAGTTGGAGGGTTCATGGGACCAATTATGTCAATCCCAACCCTCTCAAAGGGAACCCCCACCACAGGTAGTGGTATCAGGGGGGCCTTTGTGGTACCACCTGACTTACCACTGGCTTGACAGGTGGTACAGGAGCGACAAAACTCCTTGGTGTCCTCAGACATGTGAGGTCAGTGAAAGTGAGGGACAAGCCTGTCCCAAGTCTTGCTTTGGCCTAGGAGTCCTGCTAAAGGGATATCATGTGCCAGTGTTAGTAGGAAGCGCCTAAACTTCAGAGGTATGACCAACCTCCTGGTGGCACCAGGCTTGGGGTCTCTACCCTCTGAGTAAAGGAGTCCTTCATCCCAGTAGATCCTGTGGGACCCACTGGCACTCCCAGCAGCATCAGCAGCAGCTTGCTGTCTGAGGGGTTCAAGAGAGGGGCATGTTTGCAGCTCCTGACTCAGATTTTCCCTGGAAGGGCCCCCTGTCCCCAAGAACTCAACCTGATCAGGTTCCAGTTCATCTGAGACAGTTCCTTCACAGGGACTGGGATCATCCCCCTCAGGAGACTGATCCTCACTCTGAGTCTGTGGGGAAGACACTGCCTTACCCTTCCTGCTCCTACTCTTGGAAGGCACCTGGTCCATATTTTCAGGATCTAGGGCCTGTTCAGTGGAAGACAGTTTGGCCTGTGACCTAGTCACAGCAAACACATCTGCAGAGATGCCCAACATTGCTGCATGTGTCCTGAGTTCCACTTCAGCCCATGCAGAAGTTTCCAAATCTTTGCACACCAAGCATTCCACAGGGAGGTCTGAGCTAACCACAACCTTCTTAGGGCCAGTTACCCCCCCTCCCCCCCAGCTGAAATTAACAACTGCCAAGGAATGGTCTGTCCTGACATTGTTAGCATTGGTCCCTTGGTACATCTCACCAAGTATGATCTGGTCAGGGCCCACAAGATCTTTTGTCACCATGGTGACACTTGCTCCTGTGTCCCTATATGCCATGGCCTCCTTACCATTGGTCAAAGGCTGCTGCCTGTATTTGCCCAGATTACTGGGGATTACAACTAAGGAGGCAATATCCATACCTCCATCACAGACAAGTACAGCCTGAGCTGGAGTTCTGACTAGGCCAGAACCCATCTCAGATCCCAAGTTTAACCCTACTATACCCTTGTTTCCTGTACCACCACTTGAAGCTGAACTAGGGGGAACAGTTGCCTTAGGGGCAGTGGTGGTAGGAGTTGAATCCTTGGCCTTTGGACAATTGGCATCTCTTGTCCAATGGGTTTTCTCCTTACACAGGAAGCACTAAGGTTTCTTTTTGCCTTTACCTTTGTTAGACTGTGACTCCCCCCCCCCAGATGCAGGTTCTTGGGGCCCTGATGAAGATTTCTGGTCTTTACCCTTTTCCCCACCCTTATCTGACGGTTTAGCATCTTGCTTCTTCTGGTCACCACCTGTGGTCTGGTTTTTCTGCTTCACCCTGGTTCTGGCCCACTTATCTGCCTTCTTTCCCAATTCTTGGGGAGAAGTCAGATAAGAGTCAACCAGGTATTGATGCAACAACTGATTTTGGCGATTATTAAGGATCTGCTCCCTCATAATCAAATTGTACAATCCCTTGAAATCATTCACTTTGCTTACAAGTAACCAGCCTTCCAGAGCCTTAGTAGCACAATCTACAAAGTCTACCCAGTCTTGAGTCTGTGTCTTCTGTGTGTCTCTGAACGTAAACCTGTACTGTTCAGTGGTTAAGCCAAACCCATCAATGAGAGCACTCTCCAGGACTCAATAGTTGTCAGCATCCTCTTCTTTTACAGTGAGGAGCTTATCTCTACCTTTGTCAGCAAAGGAGAGCCACAAGATAGCTGCCCACTGCTCTTGAGGGACCCTCTGTACCTTACAGGCCCTCTCCAAAGCAGTTATCCATTTGTGGATGTCATCCCCACCATGGTATGGCGGGACTGTCTTGCTCAGGTTCCTCTTGTCAAAAGAATGTTCCTTAACTCTAGGGACACTGTTGCTGCCACCATGGGACTCTAGTCCCAATCTTTTCCTAGCCTTCTGGACTTCTAGGGACTCTTTATCTAAGGCCAATTGCTTTTGCCTGAGCCTAAGCTTAGCTTTCTCAAGCTCCAGAAATTGGCACTGTCTGTCATAAGAGGTATCCCTCTTATGAGATATGAAGGTCCCTGCAGACTGTCCAGAATGGTTAGATTCTGCAGAGGGAGATCTAGATATCCTAGGTAAACTCTGCACTCTTCCAGTAGGAGTAAAGAGAGGGCCATTGTGGCCTTCTCCACCCTCTTCCTGAAGATCTGAGTTGTGCAGGTGGGAATCATCTTGATCCTCCTGGCCAGGGTTTGAGTCTAGGTCATAAAAGGTTTCACCTCCTGGCCTGTCTTCATTCCCTGCCCCACCCACTCTTTCTACCTCATCTGACCCACGGGTCTTCCTAAGGTCATCTAAGAGTAACACCTCAATGAGACGTTGGGCGTTGGCATTTCTCCTTGTCTTCAGCTTTCTAGATACACACATGGCTTTCAATTCCTGGAATGTGAATTAATTGTACCTAGAAGGCAGAGAGCCACTGGCTTCTCCTTTAGAAGACATAACTAAGTGTGGTGTGGTGTCTACACCTACCTAACCTAGTGGGAACTAAACACTCTTAAGTTGGAGAAAGGGTGTGCTAGACCCTTGACTTACCCAACCCCAAGTTCAGTAGAACTTACTTGTTCTAAACTTAGGTATTATATGTGCCTAATTCTTTAGTGGTTTTCAGTTAATCAATACAAAGAGATTTATCTGGTAAAACAATGCAGGCTTGAATCCCAACCGCTGCACACCAATGTGAGAAGTTGGCCTGGTATATGCTGTCCACTAATTAAAGTGGGCACCTTGCACCAGTCCAAACTACCCTTATGATGTATGAGGTCAAAGATAACCTTTAGAAAGCTATCCTAGTGGTAGCTGTGGAGAGCAGCCTTCAGGCTTAATCTTGAAGTAATGTAAAGCAGCTTGTTTTACCAGAATATCACCTCCTATATTAACTAAATGAAAGGAGAACCACACAGTAGTTATATCAAAATATGTATTTATTAATATAACACTCTCTAGTATCCTCTAACCGAGGATAGAACACAAAGCACACAATACGAGATCAATAAAACAGTTGTAAGTAGCACAATACACAGTGGGCTCCAGGGGGAGACCAAACCAGATACTAAAATAGTGGTATAACAACCACGACTAGGGTCAAGACAAGGTCTGGAGCACGTAGAATCGTTGGGACCCCAAGGAACCACCCAAAGCGAGTAGATAGGGACCCCACGGAGGACGGGTGCAGTGTGCTAACACGACCGCGGGCTCCGTACAAATCAATGGGGAAGTCGCGGTTGCAATTGTACAGTTTAAGGACCCTTCTAGGAGGACTTCGAGGAAACCCTTTGGAACTTAGGAGATTGGAGAGCCACCCCACCCGTGGATACCGTAGTACCTGCGTTACCTATCCCAGAGGAGCCGGGTGCATCAGCCTGGAGTGGTGTCGGAAACCGCTGTCGTTCTCAATGGAGGGCTGCGAAGAAGAGCTGCTGCAGTGAAGGTGAAAAGGGTCCGGTGGAATCCAAGGTTGGATTCTTGAAGAAAGGAACCTGAAAGCAGAGGGGACAGAGTCTGGGTCACTTCAGGGTGACCAGGGGCTCGGGAGACGAATGCCCACCGATGTCGGGTGCTTCAGGTGCGAAGAAGAGATGCTTCACTCTGCAGCCATGAGGACCAGGCGGTGTCAAGGATGACCAGGAGCCAGATGCGAGCTGTCCCTCGAAGGATGTCAAGTGCTGAGGGGTCGGTGTCCGGTTGGAGCACCAACAAGCCTTGGCAAAAGCAACCCACGCAAGAAGGTCAAGCAGGTTACGGTGAGGACCAGCAAGGTCCTGGGGACTCCCCAAGCAATGGAGAGTCAGGGCACGTCTGGAGCAACCAGGAAAGCCCAAGAGAATTCAAGATGACCCTCAGGAGGACCCATAGGCTGAATGACCAGGAGTCGCGAAGGGACCTCGAGCAAGATCACGAAGTATCAGCCCCCGGAGCACTCGGTGTGAGGAGGCCGGAGTTCTTTGTTGGAAATAATGCTCGGGTCACGACTACACAGAGTCCAATGCACAAGCTCGGGAATTGCCAACAAGCATATGCACTTGCAAATAGACGCGGTGCACAGGGGTTCGGGTTATGCAGTCCCTACGAGGGATACTGGCCTCAAACTTGCTGAGAGGGAAGATCAACCTCAGGGACCTTCAGAACCCACCTCCTGTGTTGCTGGAGCCTTAGGAGTCCGCAGGAGCTCAGGATCAGCAGACCAGTCAGTTGCGTTAAGGTGCCTGCGAATGCAGGGGAGTGACTCCTTCACCCCAAGGGAGATTCTTCAGTTGTCCTTAGTGCACCACAGGTCCTACACAGAGCCTGTATGGAGCAAGGGCACAGATAAAGCTTTGGATGGAGAGGGAGACAATGTCGGGCCCAGTCGAAGTCCAGTGAAGTCCAGAGTGTCCGTCTGGTCGAAGATCAGTGGTTTCTTCTTGTAGAATCTTGTCCATGTAAAATTTAAGGAGCTACAGTCAGGTAAGCCCTTTTGTACCCACCGGAGAGGGTTGGACAGATTCGGGGGACCCTCCTAGGGGAGGGTCAGGACAGAGGGGTGGTTACACCCATGTCCTTTGTCCAGCTTCGCCCCAGAGCAGGAGCCAACGGCTTCCAGAACTGGTTTGAGCTGGACTAGGCACAGGGACACCAAATGTGCCCCAGGTGCAGACTTTCAGGCACTCTCAGAGTGCACCCACCTAGCCCCAATACACTAAATCCTGTCTGGGAGGTGGTCACACCTCCCTGTGGCAGGATGCCTATTGTGCTGCCTTCCTCTGCTCGAGCTTGGCTCAGCAGCAGGAGGGCAGAAATGTGTCTCTGGTCGGCAGCATCCATTTTGTGCTGACCGGGTCGAGAAGGCTGGCACCGGATAGACCAGTGACCCCACGAAGCTCGCTTCAGAAGGGTGGAATCATACCTTCCACACCGGTTACTGGTGTAGAGGTATGATTCCAAGGTGTTTGATACCAAACACGATATGTTTCTATGCAGCCATTTTTGAGATAGTATTTACAGCGAGGTTATAATGCACCTCTACCTATTATGTCCGCCTGAGTCACAGACAACCCGGGAGAATGGTCTCCGAAGGCTGCAGAGGGGCTCTGCTCATGCAGGGGCACCCTCTCACGTAAATCCCAGCACCCTGCCTTCAGGATTGTTAAGGCCTGCTATAGGCGTGACTTATAAGTTTTAAGTGTAGTGACCTATAGATATAGTGAACCTATATCTAAAGTAAGTGGTGCAAGCAAGCTTACACAGGTTGCAGTAGTAGACCTGTAGTTCCATTTTGTATGGCCTCTCATGGGTGGCATAATACATGCTTCAGCCCATGGGAGGCCTCTGGGGTACCTATGCCCTGGGTACATGGGTAGCATATACTAGGGACTTATAAGGGTAACCCAGTATCCAATCTGGAGTGTACCAAGGTACATGCATAACAATTTAAAGGAGAAAGCAGATAGACTGGGGTCCTGATTAGCAGGAGCCCAGTCAGACTAGCCAAAACAGTGTAACATCAAGCAAAAAGTAGGGGTAACCATAAGAAGCAGATCCTACTTTCCTACATGCAGTTTCTTAGGGTTTCATACAAACCAACTCCACACTTTCGCAGTCAATGCAGTCCTATGGGAGAAAACAGTGTTATCGGTTTATCGGTAAGTACTTAGGTTTTGGAGTTGGTATTCTGGGGTTAGAACCAGGGTTCCCCCAGGGTCGAGGATGCACTCTCAAAGCACCCTCAGCGGCACTAGGGCGGCCGGGTGCAGAGTGCTGAGGCCCAATGTTATCCAATAGGGTATAGGGGGCGTCCGGTTGGTGGCTTCTCACAAGCAGGCCACAAGGTTGTGGGAGCAAAGCTCCTGGTGTTAGGCTCAGGGCAAAGGGGGATCCGATTTAGCACACAAGGTGCACCCACAGCGGAACAGGGGCGGCCGGGTGCATGGTGCTATTTTGGCGTCGGGTGCCCCGTTGGTTTCAATGGGGATTCTCTGGTTGCAACAAACACTGCAGGCTCGGGGATGAAGATCTTCTGGAGGGGACCACCTGTTGGAGAGGTAAGTTGGGATGCCCGGGGATGCCGGGACACCGTCGGTTGGGCCACCCAAGGCCATGGGACGTCGGGTGCAGGGGTGTCTTTTGGCGTCGGGTTTCTCTTACCTGCTCCGGTTGCGGTCGGGGGGATCCTCCGGAAAGGGGTTGCAGGCGTCGGTTGGAAACTTGAGACAGGTCAGGGATCACCAGATCCCAGGTCAGAATCGCCGGGGAGACCTCCATGTGGTGTTGGGCTACTCGAACTTGGGCCGTTTGCGTCAGGTGCAGAGTGGTGCAGACTCACAGATTTGGCCGGAGCCAGAGTCTGTGGGTGAGCAAATCCGGTGCTCACAGGAGACAAAATCTGGTTTGGTCAGAGTAGGTCCTTTCGGTTCCTGGGGGCTACTGGCTGCAGGACACATCAGGATTTTGCTGTAGTCGGTCGAGGTTGGGACAGGCCGGCAGGGCTGGGGCCATGTCAGTTAGTGTCCTCCTCTTCTTCTTCAGCACAGCTCTTCGGTCCTTCTTCTTCTTGTTTCTTCTTGACTGAAGAGGCAAGGTTCAGGGTTGCCCCTAAATACTAAATTTTGGGGCGTTACAAGTAGGTACAGGTCGGGACCCCCCTATTATGCCACCCTCAAGTGGGAGGGGCGCATAAGCCTCACTCTGGTTGGCTGGGTCCCCCCATCTTCAAGATGGCGGAGACTGAGAGTTGTGCTTCACCTTGCCTCCCCCACCTGAGGGGTGGGGTTGGCAAATGTGGGCACACCTCTTCTCCTAACTTGGTTTTCCTGCCGATTCTCCCGCCCAAAGTGGGGGTCAGAACCGGTGGGAGCCAGTTGCTGGGAGCAGCAAATGGCTGGGGTAGCTCAGAAAGGTGGCAAGTCTTTGAAGCTTCCCCTCCGTGGACCCAGCCCATCCTGGGGGAGGAGGCTTGGCACCTCGTCCCAGGATGTGCTTTGTTTCAGGACACCGAGAGAGGCAGGCTCTTGACCCAGGGGTCCAGAAACATGTCTGGTGGTGGCAGCTGGCGAGCAGCCACTCAGCCAGGACACTAGAGTTAGGTCGTTTCTCAGGGGGCATCTCTAAGATGCCCTCTGAGTGCATTTTTCATTAAATCCGACACTGGCATCAGTGTGGGTTTAACGTGCTGAGAAGTTTGATAACAAACTTCCCAGTTTTCAGTGAAGCCACTATGGTGCTGTGGAGTTCGTAATGACAAACTCCCAGCCCATACTCTTTATGGCAGTGGTTCCCAATCTGTGCGCCGCGGCACCCCGGTGTGCCATGAGAACTAGCCAGGGGCGCCACGAACAGATGCGCACACAGTTTGGGAATCACTAATAAATAGTATGTTGCACTTATGTGCATCTAAATTCAACACTGCTCCGTGTGGTCAGGCCTGCAGTGGTTGCCCTGGGCCATAAGAGGGCAGTGTAACCTCCCTTTCAAGGCATCTACTATCAGAACAGGAGGGAGACAAGGATGTTTCAATGCATTTGTTTTTGCGCTGTCCGGTGAGGTGAAGTCCGCTGTCTGACCTGACCAGCAGAGACCACATCAAGCAGCCCGTGGGTCTTTTTGCACTCAGTAACGCATGTACATACAGTGGGAGTCGGTTGTCTTCATTGAGCTGTAGGCTGCAGGCAGCAGGCTAAACAAGTAGTTCACGCTCCCTTTACCAACATGGTAGTGGTAAAAACGGAAGTGCTTGTCTGTTTTCCAAAAGTTCCACCGAGTCAGACTGCCCACAAATTCGGTCCTGCACTGGTTTCCTGCTGAGTTCGCAGCAGGCAGCAAAGGCGGTTGACTGTCTCTCCCTTTACCATGATGGCGTGCTGTCTCTCTCCTTTTTCTGTTCTACTCTAGAGGGTCCTTGCCCGGAATTGCAGCATAGCTCAACCCAGACTCTCCTGAGGTCGTTCAAAATTTTAAAGCTGCTGCTGAGGCCTTAGCCAGAGATAGGCGGTAAGAGAAAGTATCTCTTTGCAAAGAGGGACATGTATTATTTATGCACTTATTCGGAAAAAGGTGTGGGTGAGGGGTGGGGAGCAGGAGATATGAAACAGTGCGACTTACAGGTTACAAAAAACATGCTCCGATCTCAGTTAGATAATTCAGAGGGTTGAGAGTCTGCTGCAGTCATAAGCGTCGAACAGACCAGGTCACAAGTGCAAATGCCAGTAGTAGCCTTTTGGGTTAACGGGGCAGTAGCGAACAGCACAATATAATATTAGTTTTTAAACTGCTGTTTTTTATTACAAATATTTACAATTTAGGGAGCATAGAAACACAGAAGCTTGTCCACAATTGCATGATTTTTGACCTGATCGAAACCAGGGCTAACGTCCATGTGTCTAAATTCCAAGGCTGCTTTAGGATTTATTTATTTTTAGGTGAAAATATCTGCTTATTCACTTTAGAAAATAAGTTTCAGGTATACGCCTTTACAGTCTGACATACTATTGTAAGTAAACAATTCTTTATCACGCCATCCCTTTAGCTCCCTATTGTGCCTTTCTTTTCTCTTTCCTGAATCTAGAACCCAGGAGCCTAGCAAACAGAATCACCTGTGACCATCAAATCAAATGAGATAATATTGAATTTGCAGGAAAACCACGTGCATTGCCACCGCCCAATCTAATGTTTTTTGTTTGCCTTTTCTGTTTGCCAAAAATTGCTGCAGACTTACTCCAAATCTTTATTGTGCTTGGCTGTGTCTAGATCATGTTCTTTTTAATTCTTTTTTTTCCATTGTCCTTGTTTTACACATTTTGCTTAAAAGGAAATGAGAATAAACAACCAGAGAACAGTGGTCACTATCAATAGTATCATCCAATGTATATTTGTTTGCAAAAGTGAATATTCAGTTCCGCAACCTATGGCATATTTTGTTTCTCACAACGTGTAGGTAATTCGTTTGTGAAGCCCTCATTTGCTGACTTTTTCAGAATTTGTAAATGGCTTAGAAACATTGCATGCTCTGATTTGAGGCGAATAAACCTTGTCGGGGTTTCGTTTATTATGAAGCTCACAGTCTGTCAAACAGGCTGCAGTGCGCACACCAATGTGTTTCAGGCATGCACACTGACATGCATTTACAGTTCACTTCTCTGAGAACACTATGTCCCTCCAATGAGTCCAATTAGTCGTTGACACAGCATGGGGCTCTGCAGTGGCAAGGATAGGATTACATCTATGATATATAATACCTTCATCAGCTTCATCCCAATTATTTTTATGGAAAAACATGAAAGTACTCCCGAGAATGGGCTTAAATTCACCATCCCGCCACAAAAAGGTACCATAATGGGGAGCCGCGGCCAACAGTCAATAGGTAAGGGAGCCGCAGGTTGGAAAAGTTTGGGAACCATTGCTTTATGGCATTACTGCACTTACAATGTCTAAGAATTAACTTAGACACTGTAGGGGTACGGGGCTCATGCACCTCTACCCTCACCACTGGTATAGTGCACCTGGCTAGAAGGGTGGCTTACCTATGCCAGGGCAGTGGATTGTAGGCATGGCACACAGGGATGTGTGCCATGTCGACTCCTCACTTTGTTCTGCAACAAAACATGCAGCCTGCAATGGCAGTGTGTGGGTGTAATGGTACAGGGCCTCTAAGTGTGGCATAAGATGTGCTGCAGCCCTTAGAGGCCTTCCCTGGT
Source organism: Calotriton arnoldi (assembly GCA_963921515.1). Taxonomy (NCBI): domain Eukaryota; kingdom Metazoa; phylum Chordata; class Amphibia; order Caudata; family Salamandridae; genus Calotriton; species Calotriton arnoldi. Next base: position 340,558 of record CAWUFW010014780.1, read on the forward strand.
CACAGTGCCCTTGGTACCTGTGGTACCTTTTACAAGGGACTTACATGTGGCCAGAGAGTTGCCAACTGGGTTTTGCAACAGTACAGTTTGGGGAAAGAACATAGGCCCTAGGTACCTGTTTGGCAGGAACCCAGGGTACACTCAGTCAAAGTACATCAACATTAGGCAAAAAGTGGGGGGCAACCATGCAAAAAGGGGCACTTTCCTACAACATTTCATCTAAATTCTGAGGGTTTCTTGACAATGGAGTAGTAGAAACTGACCCACTGAGGGAAGACCCACAAAGGAAATCCAATAACCTTTCCTGATGATTGAAAGAACCCACTGGTCCGAAATCAGCTGTAGCCACTGATCCAGGAAAAACTGAAGCCTGGCCCCAACTTCGTGATAGTCACTTCTGACCAGCTCACTGGGGCTGGGGCTGTTGATCCTGGGGTCGGGATTTATTGACGAACGCGGCTCCCTGACCACGAGCCTGCCCACGAAAGCGATGTGAACTGGCCAATGTATTCTGGAAATTCGGCTTGTGAAAGAAATACTTCCTCTGGACAGATTGAAAAGGTTATAAAATGTTCGTCTCCTCAGCTAATCTCCGAATCATGTTGTTCAAATCGTCTTCAAATAACTTAGGACCTTCAAGTGGCAATTTATGAATAAACGACTTCTGTGCCGCTTCCGGACACCATGGTTTAGTCCACAGGGACCTGTGCCCGACCACAGCAGCCCCTGAAGAGGAGGAAAAAGCCCACAGGGTATCAAGAGTGGCATCAGAAAGGAAGGCCAACACCTCCATTTGAGCCAGGAGATGTGTAGGATCCCCTTAGCCCTAAAGGCAATCAAACAACCGCTCAGAGTCCTTTATGAGAACCTGAGATGCATATGCTGAATACATACTGGCCCTTATATCAAAATTATAGGCTGCGTAAGCCCGCTTTAGGGCCGCCTCAGCGTTCTTCTCAACTGGATCTGAAAGGGTTGCCTCCTCAGAAGACAAAGAGGAGGAAGACTCCATAGAACACAAAATGGAGTTGGCCTTTGGTATTTGTGAGAACTGATCCTCAAACTGAGCAAGGAGATACCGCTTGCTCACAAAACGGGAAATGCCGCCTTGCCTATTGACATCCTTCTATTCCTTAGCAAGGATTTCTTTGATAATGTCATGCATAGGCAAATCATCCACAACAGAAAAACTGTATGGTGAATAAAACCCATCGTCCATCAAGGTTTTTGTTTCAAAACCAAGCACTGCGCAAATATGTGCCAGCAAATCAGAAAATACCTTCCCCTGCACATATTTGCCCTTAGAAGAGTTGTCCATATCCTCAGCAATATCCCCCTTCTGCTTTTTATCGTGTGGTTCATTTAAAGCAGCCTGGACCACATTATTAATAAGATCTTGTAAATCGGATGTGGAAATTTGCAACAAAACTCCTCTTCCAACTCCTGCACATGCTTCCTCTTAGAAGCAACTTTATCAGGCGCAATTGCAGACTCATCAACAGGCTCCATTGAAAATGACATCAGAAATGAACTGCTGCAAACCACGCAGGAAGTCAGTCGTGCTAAAGGCACCACTTACTATTTATACCCGTTGCTAAGCAACCCAGTCTCCCACAACAAGATATGGAATGCTTAAAAAATGGGCTGCCGCCTCCCCCGCAGCCGCACACTAATAAGACACAGTCGCGGGGTCCAAGTACTGCCAGAATCCTTAGTATTCGTTCTGCCCGCCTGTGGACCGCTGACAACGCTCCGCGTCCCAGCCAAGCAAATGTGTGGGGAACACGGCTGCGACGGTGTAGAAAAACAATGTGCCCTGCCAGAGGCTTCGTGATAGCTCAAACAATGAAGAGATGTGACAGAACTGCATCAGTAATGTTGGACCTGGCCCTTTTTGCAGGGTTATCCCCAAACTTTTTGCCTTCTTCCTCCTGTTTTTCTGACCTTCTTTTTGTTGGTTTTATGAGTCTGGGCACTTTACCACTGCTAATCAGTGCTAAAGTGCATGTGATCTCTCCTTTAAACATGGTATGATTGGTTTACACCTGTTTGGCTTATTTAATTTACTTGTAAGTTCCTTGTAAAGTGGTATCCTATATACCTAGGGCCTGTAAATGAAATGCTACTAGTGGGCTTGCAGCACTGCTTGTGCCACCCACTGACGCAGCCTTTCAAACCTGTCTCAGGCCTGCCACTGCAGAGCCTGTGTGCGTAGTTTACGGCCACATTGACTTGGGATTTAAAACTACTTGCCAAGCCTTAAATTCCCCTTTTATTACACACAGGTCACCTCTAAGGTGGGCCCTAGGTAGCCCTATGGGCAGGGTGCTATGTAAGTGAAAGGTAGGACATGTGCCTTTATTGTGTGACATGTCCTGATAGTGACAAACAGCCTATTTTGTTTCTCACTGTTGTGTGGCCTACTCCTCTCATAGATTAGCATTGGGAATTCCCTTGAATACTCTTGAGTGGTAATTTCTGATCTGAAAGGAGTAGCGTTGCCATGTTTGGTATGTTTAGAATGGTAGTGATAAATCCTGCTTACTAGTGTAGTTGGATTTTACATGACTATTTTAAAAATGCCACTTTTAGAAAGTGGGCATTTCTCTGTGCTTATGACTCTAGGGGGCACATGCATCAAACGAAATACCGGTCGCAAACGGGCAGATTCTCAGAATCTGCCCCTTTGCGACCGGTATTTTTGCATTTGAGATCATCATCCCAAATGTAAAAATCACTAAATAAGGAATCGCAAAATTTGCAATTACTTTAATTGCGATTGCATTTAAGGAATCGCAAATTGCGATTCCTTAAATGCAATGCTAGAAGCAATTTAAAATAGCGATTTCGCTAATATAGGTCCCAAATTACCGAAAATGAAAATGGTCGGTAATTTGCAAAAACTTTGAAAAATGCACTAAAGTGCATTTTTCAAAGTTATATATACATACACACATGCCCTTGGGGCATGTGTGTCGCATCATGGGTGCACATTACAATTTCAGGGGTGCAACAGGGTGTCCTTTTGGCACCCTTGAAATTACATGCGCAATTTAGCGAGTACCTATTTGGTACTCTCAAATTGCGCATGCAATTCCCATTCATTCCTATGGGCCTGTGGGCCCATAGGAATGAATGGGAGGCCATTCCTTAATTGTGACTCGCAATTTGCGAGTCGCAATTGAGGAATGTTTAGGAATCGCTATTTTTTCAGTGATTCCTACATGCATAGGCTTTTGCGATTCCATAATTGCGATTCCTTAATATTCGCAATTATGGAATCGCAAAAGCCTACCTTGATGCATGTGCCCCTTTGTGCTTTGCAACCTGACTCCAATCCACGTCTGGGCCTGGGTGACAGATACACTTTGTGCATACTTTCCAGACAGCCATCACACAGGAAGGGATGGGTGTGACAGGGTTACATTTTCATTCATCTGCATACTGATGGTCTTCCTGGGATGGGAGAGGGTGTCCACACTTTACAATTGTATAGGCGATGTCCTGTCCTCCCACAAAGGGCTTATTTACCCCCCACTGATGTCTGGAGCCAGGGCTGGGTTGAAAGGGATTGATGCGCACTTCCAAAGAGTTCTTTTGAAGTCTCTCCTTGAACAAAGACATTTTGAGTATAAGTACAAGGGCTCACACCCCATGATTTTAGACACTGCATGGACTTATAACCAGATGCTGTTAGTTCTACAGACTGCATATTGCCAGAGGACTGTTGTGCTGCTAAAGGAACCACCATTTGGACTATTTGCGGTGTTGGCCTGTTGATTGCTAGACTGCAGGAGAGACAGCCACTTAGCAATTTACCTTATGTGCTGGCCTGCTGCCTGCCTGCCTACCTGCTGTTGTGCCCTCCAGTGTTCTCCATGGGTGAGTTGGCTGCTCCTCCCCAACTCTCCCCCAATGTCCCCCAATTTGTTGGTAAACTCTGGGATCAAAGGGCATCCATTACAATGACCTGAAACGGGCCGTGAGACATTTGCAAGGGTCAGCTGTGAGCGCTCTACTCCCTGCAATGAGAAGAGTGTTTGGAGCGCTTTGTCCCTGGAGAGAGCGGCGCGTGTGAGCGAGTCGCTCTGTGCAAAACTAGAAGTGCGGGCCCCCTTGTTTCATATAGCGCATGGTGAGCACTCCTTGCAGAGCAGCAAGAGACTTTCCCCAGTGTGGGTCCCCCAGCAAGGGGAACCGCAATGTGCGACATCGTAGGTGTTGTGTTAAGGCACCCGCTCCCTGCAGGCAGACTAGCCGTTGCACAAAGGGGATGCCGCAGCGACTCTCAGTGCGGCCCCGTCAGTAAAGTTGCCCAGCAACCAAGGTTCGTGCTGGCAGGTCCTGCCCCAGAGTTCAGTAGGAGTATCCAGTTGGCAACGCGGGCCCCGTTTCGAGGGCCCAACGACTTCTCCTGAGCCAAAGGAACTCCTTGCGAGGACATCACCGAGGTGCCCCCCTCGTAAGGACGACGCCATCTCCCAGGTCGGGAGAGACCTCTGTGGCTCCCAGAAGGTACTGTGTTTTGGCAGCTGCACTGTGTGCTCACGGACAGCTGCATTTGGGAGCCTGTAGCAGGAGGGGGGAGCTAAGAGGTCTACACACTGATAGTGGCAGTGTGCGTGGCCTCTGTTGGGACGCACTTTGGGGCCCATCTTTCCTCTTTGCTGCTATAACGGGGGAAGCCTCAATGAACACCTTCGGTCCGGCCAGAATTACCACATCACAATAAATAGGTGCGCAGGTGCTCCTGCGGCCCACGTCTGAATTATAACTTCACGTATTTTAGAGGAGGCACCCAAAATCTACTTTAATCTTGCTGACAGAAGCGCAGATGCGCTGGGTTTTATGCTCTGTGGTTATGTGGGGATTTCATGTGGTGGCCTATAAATAAGTTGGTCTTTCCTGCAATATATTCATGGTTTATCTGGTATATATATGGTGATTCATGTATTTGCTTGCTCTAACCAAACTGCTGCATTTCCTACCCTGATGTATAACGTATGTCGTTTCGATTCTTGCACTGTCTGGTTAACGAGTACTATCTCAGTACTTGCATAATATGCTCAGTATTTATGATTTAGATCGTTTTGGTCTATGTTTTAGATATAATACATACTATATTTTCATAAAACTCTCTTTTGTGGTGAATTCATTGTGTTTCTGTGTGAGTGTGTCTTGCAAACGCTTTACACATTGCCTCTAATGATAAGCCTGCCTGCTCTGCGGCAAGCTATCAGAGGATGAGCACAGGTTATCTTTGGTGTGTACTAGAGTGGTGGGTTCTGCCTGGCTTAGGTGCATATCGTAGCCAACCAGAAACCCTATATCTATCAGGTAAGCAATAAGAAATGCAAAATGTTAAGCATCCATTCTCATACACATAAAACTATGTAATGACACACTGAATACTAGTGCGCTCTCGTACCTGTCTTCGGACAGGGAAATAAGCAGGAATGTACCCTTTATTCAGTAGAATTAAAAAAAGAAAAAAGACTAGCGTGTTAAGTGCCTGTGGGGAGATGGGATCGCCTCATATAGTAATGACTGGGATGAGGAGGTCCTATGAGGGGTAATCTCATAAGTGTCTGGCACTAGGCCCGCAGTGTCCCTCCTCACCGGTGGTGCGCGTTGCTGACTCCTCGACCACAGCCACACAGAGCGAGGTTTAACCGCCGCCGAGACCACAGCGAGTCCCGCTGCCCTGCCCCCACAGACACCAGTCCCAGGGCCGGTCAGCGAGCTCCTCCTTACACGGGCCGCTGAACACTCAAAGGCAGCCGATGCCCACGCGCTGCAGCTGGAGCCCAGAGCCACACGTGAGGTGCTCACAGGACACTGCGCCTGCAAGCGGCCAATAATTATACCCACAGCAAGGCCTGAAATACCTTGTGAAACACCGAGGAACTCCACCATACAACCCTGCCAGGGCCTGAAAAAAGAAAAGAAAAAAACAGAGTAAAGAACAGAAAGAGAACCATAAGCAGATCGCCACAGCATCACCACCCAGGCAAGCAGGCCAAAGGAAGAGGGCCATCAGAAAATATCAACAGAAAGCAGGACACAATTGGAACAAGGTACAGCCCTCACTGCCCAACAAAACAACGCACAACTCGTCGCTGCCTAACACAATAAAGCCTCGCACTACCTAAACAAGGTGCCGCAACCATGACGGACAACGGGGAGCGGGGCTCCGGAGCGGGAGTGGACTCCGGAGCTCCGTCCACAGTATCCCCCGTCGCTACTAATCCTGAGCCCTGGGCACAAATATTTTGCTTAATTCCGTGCGTCGGAACGCCTGGGGAGTGTGCTGATCCTGGGGATAACCTCAGCAGACTCCGCGTGACGAAGCTTCTTGGCGAAACTCACCCCGGCTTGGAGACACACAGGCAGAGCCAAGATGGCTAACACAAACTGCCGGCCCGGTGGCAAGATGGCGGCTGGATGCCTCTAAAGTACGGCGAGAGGCGGTGAGGATCAGCTGTCCTGCTGGGGAGCGGGTGCATGCCCAGTGACTGGCTGAACCGGTGAGTGCTCGAGCTGCGGCGAGGGTGCGGGGGCGAGAGAATCGGCCCAGTGGGAGAGCGACCACCTGCCTACCGCTGCCTCCTCCCAGCCCCCCCTCCCTTCCCCGAGAAGTAGCTGACTGTGGGGCCTCCTGGGCCCATTTTGACGCTCCAAGTCGGGCCTCCGAGACTATCAATGTCAAGGCTGCAAACGGACTAAGGGCACCGGACTCTGGCAGACTCCAGCCACAGCAATCTCGGAGAGTGTGTGAAGCTGCCTGACTTCAAGATGGCAGCCGGGCGATTCTGCCCAGGGCGTAGCAGCGCGAAGGATCCATGACTTGAGCAGAGAGTCTCGGACTGTTAAGGCCAGCAGGGGAGCTCTGCAACAGTGGATAATGCCTTAGCTGCGGCGAGGCAACGAGCGCGACGGCGTTTGCAATAGCAACCACATGGGCACCGCTGTTCCCTTCCATCTCACCCATCAGAGCAGCCATCGCACGCCAACACAACCTCAACATCATCTCCTACGCCGACGACACCCAGCTGATCCTCTCCCTCACCAACGACCCCACAACCGCCAGAACCAACCTACATGAAGGGATGAAGGACGTAGCCGAGTGGATGAGGAACAGCCGCCTGAAACTGAACTCAGATAAAACGGAAGTCCTCATCCTAGGATCATCACCCTCCGCCTGGGACGACTCCTGGTGGCCCCCTGCCCTGGGCAACGCACCCAAACCAACGGACCACGCATGCAACCTGGGCTTCATCCTGGACTCCTCCCTCTCAATGACCCGACAAATCAACGCCGTCTCCTCGTCTTGCTTCAACATCCTACGCATGCTGCGCAAGATCTTCATGCTGCGCAAGATCTTCCGGTGGATCCCCACCGAAACCAGGAAGACGGTCACCCAGGCCCTCGTCACCAGCCGACTGGACTACGGCAACTCCCTCTACGCCGGAACCACAGCCAAACTTCAAAAAAGACTCCAACGCATCCAGAACGCCTCAGCTCGACTCATCCTGGACATCCCCCGACACAGCCACATCGCCGGACACCTGAGAGACCTGCACTGGCTCCCCGTCAGCAAGAGAATCACGTTCCGACTCCTCACCCACGCACACAAAGCTCTCCACAACCAAGGCCCCAGATACCTCAACGACCGTCTGACCTTCTACACTCCCACCCGCCAGCTACGATCGACCAACCACGCCCTCGCCGCCGTCCCCCGCATCCGAAGAGCCACAACGGGAGGAAGATCCTTCTCCTACCTGGCTGCCAAGACGTGGAACTCCCTACCCATCCACCTCCGCCTTACCCAAGACCACCTCTCCTTCAGGAAGCAACTCAAGACCTGGCTGTTCGAACAGTAGCGGACCCCCCTCCCCCAAGCGCCTTGAGACCCTCCGGGTGAGTAGCGCGCTATACAAATGCTTGATTGATTTGATTGAGGGGGCCCCTCCAGAGGCCAAGATGCGGTGATCGGGCCAAGGTAACAGGGCGGAATGATCAGAGGCCCCTGCGCTGGTGATCCCAACCACCTAAGTGATAACAGGCCTTAGAATTGACTGAAATACCACCCACAAGAGAGAGGGCGCCGTGATGGCCCCCTCTGGGACGTTCTCTCCCCCCAGACATGAATGGCCACTAATGAGGCTCCCTTATTTCACCCCCCGAGATGACCCAACGCGGTGATTTAATTTGCACTGGACTTAGTGACTATGTGACCCCTACCTGGGTGATGGTCCCGCTTACTCTAACTTTGGGCCCCCTTGAGGTATTTTTCTTCCACTCCCGATCTTTCTGAACTGATCTGCTTCCCAGCCCCCTGTTTCTACTCCCCTCCCCTCCCCATTCCCTCTATCCTCTATTGGGGACTTGTTCTTCTATGTTTGACTATGCAACTGTAACTATGCAAAACTGTTATTCCTGACTGCGGAGTCCTGAGCAACGTGGCTGATGCCCGGTGGAGCTGCTAGACAGCTATAGAGGAGATCGGTCCCTGGGTCACCCCCTCGGCTGTCACCTACCCAGCCGGACATTGGACACTGTTTCTTCCCGTCTCCCCGCTGTGTCTCCTCCCCCTCCCTCCGACAAAATACTGTAACATTGTTTTTTTTCCTGTGTTTTACTTTGCTCTTGTAACGAATGTAATTTGTAACTTGTAACTTAATGATCCTCATGTAAAGCGCTCTGATACCTCCGGGTCTAGCCAGCGCTATATAAAACTCTTCAAATAAAAACAAAACGACGTGCCAGCAGGCCCGCAGCAGGTGCAACAAGCAGGACAACCCCCCATCAGACCAGTCACACAGCACACACAAGTCAGCGCGCTACCACCATTCAGTGAGCTCGCCAATCCTGCCACTGTGTCCCCCAGGTGGAAAATATGGATCGGCCGTTTAAACAACTACTTCGTTGCAACTAGAGAAACAGACAACACCATCAAGAGGTCACTACTACTGCATTTCGCAGGGGAAGAAATATACAAGCTCTTCGTGCACCTACCGAACACCGGAGCCGCCAACAACTACGACGCAGCGGTCAAAGCGCTAGACGCACACTTTGACCCACAACTCAATCCGGACTATGAGCGATTCAAGCTCCGCCAAGCGCATCAAAGAGAAGGAGAGTCCATGGACGCGTTCCACGCACGCCTGAGAGATTTGGCCAGCACGTGCACAGCTGATGATCAGAACAAAGAAGTGAGGGCGCAAGTCATACAAGGATGTTGAAACAAGACCCTTGGGACCCTCATACTCCGCCAGCCCGAGATCCCACTGGAAGACATCCTTGTCATGGCACGGTCCCACGACCTGTCAGACGCTAGAGCAACGGTGATGGACATCGCCATCACCCAGCAGCCAGAGAAACCCATCAACATAAAAACGGAATGAGCAGATGCCCTGCGGGTGCAAGGAAGAGGGGGCAGAGGAAGACAGCCAGCGAAGACCGCACTGGGGTCACGGTGCGGGTACTGTGGGTGAGAAGAACACTCCTTAGAGGAATGCACAGCGCAAGGGCAGATGTGCTCAAAGTGCGGCACCCTTAACCACTTTGCCACCACCTGCAGAGGTGGGCCAAGAAACAGGGCTGTACGCGGAAGGAGGCCACCTTCTAAGTCCGTAAGACAACTGTCCCTTGAGGACACAGAAATCTGGAAGACAGCCAAGGCACAACCATGACAACGACATTGCCTAGAAGATTCGTCCACCGACGATGAAAACGAATGCTACCTCATCTCGTTTGCCAGTGACCTAAAACGCCGAAGGCGCCCGCAACCCACATGTGTCATAGACATTGCAGGATCCCGTGTCACGGCAAAGATCGACACAGGCGCATCCGTCAATGTAATGAGTAGCCAACAATATAAGCAACTACGGCCACGGCCCCAGCTAACCCCGTCCCACGTCAAGATACTGACAGACGGGAGCCAGACACCGCTACCCCTGAAAGGCAAGATGACCGTGCAGGTGAAAACCAAGAAGTCACAACTACGTTCCACGTGGTCGACAGAGAAGCCGACATCCTAGTAGGAAACCACACTGCGGGAGACCTTGGCCTAGTTACGTTTGCCCACGCGGTCAAGGCCCTACAGACAGAGGAAATACTAGAACTATTCCCTCACCTTTTCACTGGGCTAGGATGCATGAAAAGGCCACCAGTCAAGCTACATATCGACAACGCGGTAAAACCGATGGCACTCCGTCACAGGCGCATCCCGTTCCACCTGCGGCCACTAGTCGAACAGGAGCTCCATGAGCTGGAACAGCAAGGTAATTGAAAAAGTCACCGGCCCGACACTCTGGGTCTCGTCCATGGTAATAGCGGAGAAACCCAAACAACCAGGGAAGATAAAATCATGTATAGAGATGCGCCTGCCCAACCAGGCGATCAAAAGAGAGAGACATATCACACCAACGGTAGATGACATCATAGCCGACTTGAATGGCTCCCGATGGTTTTCCAAGCTGGACCTCAACGCAGGGTACCATCAGTTGAGGCTAGCGAAAGGGAGCTGTTACATAACAACCTTCTCGACTCATATAGGACTACGCCGGTACGAGCGGCTGAACTTTGGTATTTCGTCCGCCGCCAAAATATTGCAAGACGCAGTTTGAAAGGTCCTGGCTGGTTTACCAGGAGTACTGAATGTCAGTGACGACATTTTAATCCACTCGTCATCCGTCGAGGAACACCTCCACCATCTCAGAGCGACCTTACGATGGCTATCAGATCACGGTGTAACCTTACACAAGGACAAGTGTTCGTTCTTTCAGAATTCGATCGAAATCTTTGGGTACATTTTTAGTCAGGACGGAGTACAAGTGGACCCCTGAAAATCACATGCCATACAGCAAGCATCAGCACCAGCCACAGTATCGGAAGTACGGAGCTTCCTAGGGATGGCCACGTACTGCGGACCATTTATACCAATGATGCCATGATAGCCGAGCCCTTGAGAGCCCTCACAGAGAAAGACGCCGCGTGGAAATGGGGCCGAGAAGAAGAGGAGGCATTCCGGAAAGTCAAGGAGGCGCTATTCTGAAAAACCACCATGGCGTACTTCGACGCCACCCGAGCTACAGAATTACTGGTAGGCGCCAGTCCTGTAGGTCTTGGAACAGTCATTACGCAAGAAGTGGAACCAGGCAAGTGGGCACCCCTTGCCTTTGCGAGCAAAGCTCTCACACCTACAGAAGCAAGATACTCCCAGATCGAACGGGAGGCACTGGCGATCAAATGGGCATGCAACCATTTCCATCTTTATGTCAGCGGGCACCCTTTTCGGGTAGTGATGGACCATCAACCATTGGTCCGATTATTCTGAGGCACAGCCCCACATCCGCCACCGAGGATTGAACGATGGGTGATACAACTACAACACTACCAAATGGACCTCGTTTATCGACCCGGATCAAAGAATCCTGTGGATTTTCTCTCCCGGCACCCACCAGTTCCAAGAGAAGGAGACACCGACAGTGAAGCGAAGATGGAAGAGTATGTCGACATGGTCTCACAATGGTCATGCCCCCGTGCCCTCACCATTGAAGAAATCAAAATGGCAACCAAAGACGACCCAGTCTTGGCCAAAGTAATGGACTCCTTACAGAAGGGATTGTGGGAGAACTTTCTGCACGACGCCAACAACTGGTGCGGACCAGACAAAGAACGTCTCGGAAAACTATGGAAGGTACGGGACGAATTAAGCTCGGCAGTCGAAGGTCTAGTGTTAAGAGGCTTCCGAATCGTGATCCCGTTCAGCCTCCAAGACAGGGTGACAACCCTCGCCCACGAGGGCCATCAAGGAACAGTGCACATGAAGTCACGCATGAGGGAGTGGGTGTGGTTTCCAGGGCTAGAGGCGGCAGTAGACAACCTAGTACAAAACTTTCGCTTCTGCCAACTCACAAGCAACCAAGAACCACCTGCACCAATAATAACAGAAGAATCCGCCTCCGGACCATGGTCGTGAGTTAGCCTCGATTTCGGAAGCTTCCCAGATGGGAGAGTGACCGCAGTACTCGTCGACACCTACTCCAAATACCCAGTAGTCGAAGTAGTGGACTCCACGTCATTTGCACACAACTACCAGTACTATAAAAGACATTTGCGATGTTCGGTCTGCCGCATGAGCTAAAGACAGACAATGGTCCCCCATTCCAGGAAGGAGAATTCAAAGATCTGCTCACGTCACTGGGAATACGCCACCATCGGATCACCCCTCAATGGCCACAAGCCAATGGCGAAGCAGAGCATTTCATGCGCACACTGAACAAGAACCTGCGCATCGCCGTAGCAGAAGAAGCCAGTCCTGAAGTAGTGCTACAACGGTTCCTGCACGAATACCGAAGCATCCCACATTGCACAACCCAAAGGTCTCCCTGGTCCCTGATGCTCGCCGGACACAGACGGGACACCATCCCCGTGGCTGAGACGTAGGTACCCTCACCCTATGAACCAGCCAACACTTTGATGCGGCGGACCCAGAATAACGAGCGGGCCAGCCGACGAAGAGGGGCTAAGCCTCGGATCATCACACCAGGGAGTTCAGTTCTGATCAGAAACCGCCGTACAGGAGGAAAATTCAGAACAACTTATGAGCCTGGGACCTGGACTGTACTGCAAGTGAATGGCACCGCTATTACAGCCAAACACAGAACTGAAATAGTCACAAGGAACATATCTTGGTTCCGGAAAGTTAAACCGCAGGAGCAGAATAGTGGACAGTAAGACAGAAGATACCTGGGCCGGAGAGACCTCCCTTCCTAGTCCGAGGGAGACAAGCCTGGCAGATCCTCCCAAGCCATCAACAACCATGGCCGAAGACAACGAGGAGTTAACTGTCACATCCCGGCCAGGCCCGAGTGCAGGTCCTTGATCCAGTTTAAGGCATTATAACCTGAGGCCGAATCCGACACCCAGCCAAAGGCTCAGAGACTTCATTTACTAAAATCTTGTTATTGCAATTTCGATACCGATTCGGGGAGGGATGTAATGACCCGAGTCCCGTGAGAGGGGAACCCGGGGTCTGTCCCGGAAGGGCCTACAAACAATGTATCACCCTCTGGCCAGGCGTGGCCAGAGAGGATATAAATAAAGGGGCGAAGATCACTCGTGGTCTGGCCAGAGGATATAAATGAAGGGGCGAAGATCGCTCGTGGTCTTCCTCCCACACCAATGGACCAGTGCGTATGTGTGCTATTCTTTGGGTCCGACAAGGCCGCAGTCCCTACCTGAGTCCAACTTACTCAGCCTGTAACACATGGTAGGAAGTACCCGCTTTCAAGTGGCTGTCACTCCAAATGTCGGTCACTCGCAGAGCCTGTAGAAAGTGCCTTAAAGGGGACCTCTGCTCTGCACAGAATCACAAAGGTAACATATTATTTTTATAAGGGCTGCTGGTCTGGTGGCTCCGCTTCTTCTCTTCCTCGAGGCAGAGGGAGGAGGGAAGCAGGTGTGAAAGGGGAATGTGAGAGGGTAATCAAGCAGGAGTGGGGGAAGAGGCGAACAGGACTCAGTGCCTAATTGGGGTAACGGGGCAGGGGCCGTCAGTATCCTCGGGGATATCAGAGGTGGGGTGGGTGGGCAGGTACAGTGAGGGGCCGAGGTAGGGATTCACTTCCCTCAGTCAGTGCATCTCCGGGGTCAGAGCTAGGCACTGCTGCACAGGGACAGCGAGTGGAAGGGCGCACTGTTAGATAGGGCGGTACCTACTGATTCCAGTTATTCTTCTGATAAACGAAGGCGCTGTTTATGAATTTGTGAGGTACAATATTCGGATTCACGTGTATTATGCTACATACACCATTAGGTTCACATTAGTGATCTGAGCTCCCAGGCTGAGGTCTTATTTGAGTGAGCCGCAACGTCTCCCCCCCCCCGTACGAGTATGTGGGCCTAGCGCCCGCCAACTCTACATTGGCGACGAGGGGGCTGTGCCCGTGCGTGCAGCAGCCCAGCAGCGGTGAAAAAAGGAGAGAGAGCTGCCCGTGTTGTGGGCACCCCCAGAAGCCGGCGCAGAATGCGCCCGAAAGCCCAGGGTGAAGGCGAGGTGACCGGGAGCCCACCCCGCACCTCGTGTGCCTGCAGTTAATCCGCCTCTGTGCAGAGGCGCCCGATAGCCCGCGGAGCGGGTGCAAAAGCCCCAGGCCTGCATGGAGCGAAGAAGATGATCGGGAGCCCACCCCGCACCGATGTGAAGACCCGCGGAGGAGTGTGAAGTGCCCCGGGGGAGAAGAGCGAGCCGATCGGCGCCCACCCGCATCGGCCGCGACGACCCGCCAGGCAGGCGGCGAGCCCGGTGAGTGAGTGTGAGGCCGTGGCACGCCAAGAAGAGTGACCCTGAACAGCGGGAGGTCGGGAGCCCACCCCGCCTGAAGAGTGTGCTGCCGAGCTATCCGGCGTGAAGAGAGGCCCGGGATGGCGGAGATGCAGCGCGAGCAGGGCCGGACGGCCAGGATGCCAGCCACCGCCGCAGACTACAAGAAGTGAGTGGCGAGCGGGCGGAAGGTGAGCCCGAAGATAAGGGGCAGTGAAGCAAGCCTGCTGCGAGGGAGGTCGGAGAGTGCAAGGAACTCTGCCCCACCACGGAGCAAGCGGTCTCCGGCGCCGGCTCCAGCCCCCCCCCACCCGCCCAGCGAGTTAAGCGAAAGAGGCTGCGGCGACTGCCTCGTGTGCGGGCAAAAGTGGAAGCAGTGTGCGAAGCCGTGGCGTGACCCATGCCATCGACCTGCCGAGGCCCCGCAAGAAAAGAGAAGCGGAGCGGGTGCCCACCCCACATCAGCAGAGCCCCGTCAAGTGTCAAGCAAGAGGTGTGCAGCTGAACGTGAGGAAGTGCCGCCCTAGCTGCAGGACGCGATCCCAGGGGTGACGGAGTCCCGTGGAGGCACCCATCCGCAGCGCCAACTGCCGCCTGGGTTGGTGCCATCCCGAGGTGTAACAAAGGAAGCCAGCAGCGCAATCCAAGACCCAGAGGAAGCCTGTGTGCAAACCCCTTTTCCCCCCTAAGCAGCACAGAATAAAAATGCAAAGACTTACTCGGAGGGGGGTCGGGTGCCCGACCGGGTGTCCTGCAGTGTGGCGGTTTCCAGGATAGTGCCCCGACTGCAGCGGCAGAGAGCGCGTGGCTTCCAGCAGTGTCCAGACCGGGCGCGAGACAGGCATGTCTGAGCGCGTGACCGCAATACCGCATGAGGGAAGTGAAAGCAGCGGCCGTAAGATGAATGCGGCAATGAGGTGCGGCCAGCAGCATGTGCAGAGCTGCGGAGGCCGATCCTGGCACCCATGCGGTAGTCACCGAAGCGGGCTGGAGGAGCAGTGTATATCCCCTCCCAGCAAGTGAACGTAGCAGCGGAGCTCGGGGAGAGTGCATGAGGCCCGCAGCGTTTGGGAAGCTGCCGAGGCTGTGGACAAAAAAAAACGTTTCCTTCGAGGGGTGATAGTCCCTCTGCGGTGTCCTAGGGCGGGCAGGTGCCCTGCAGTGTGGAGGAGAGAGGCGGCCATGTGGAAGTTGCCCCGTCCACTACTCCAGGCTGAGCGTACAGTGAGCAACCCGAACTGGGAAAAAAATGGGCTGACTCCAAAGGACACGGAGTTACACTAACGTAAGGCCGCCAGCAGCAAAGAAATGAGGATACACTGCCATCTAGTGGCCAATTAGCGGTATTACCCCCCTAAAGAAAGACGGGGGAACAGAAAAGACACACAGCAGAGACTACACTGAAAGCACATGAGCCATGGGACTGGAAGGCCATTGTGTGCCAGGACGATAGTAATGCAGCACCAGAACAGCTGCTACAGCCCAAACGTGCTGGGAAGGTAAAGAGCAAAAGTACCTGTTGCAGCAGACTGACAAGCCTCCGAAAGGCAGGAGAGAGTGGACAAATAGAGCAACTGCCTACACTGAGGTGGCAACAAGGTATGCACCGCAGCGACAGCTATTGCAACACACAACCAATGGTGAGGTCAGCGCACATGCTCTGAATGCCAGGACAAGCAAACCCGGCAGGAGTGCAAGATGAATATGCGCAGTAAAGCTGCCATGCCAGAGTGGCGCCAAGCCATCACACAGCCTAAGAGGATGAAAAGACCATGCGCAGGAACGCGCCAGGAGTAAACGAAAGCACCACGCCAAGCAGGTGCGCAGTAGCACACGAACAGCTGCTACAGTTCGGGAGAAAAGGAGAAGAAGTGGTTGCGCAGACCACCAGAAGCACGAATACTCGCAAGGAGGAAGAAGCCGACCTGCCAGATGGTCGCGAGGAGGAAGAAGCTGACCAGCCAGATGGTCGCAAGGAGGAAGAAGCCGACCTGCCAGATGGTCGCAAGGAGGAAGAAGCCGACCTACCAGATGGTCGCAAGGAGGAAAAAGCCGAGCCGCCCGATGGTCACAAGGAGGAAGAAGCCGACCCGCCCGATGGTCGCAAGGAGGAAGAAGCCGACCTACCAGATGGTTGCAAGGATGACGCCGACCTACAAGAGGTCAGAGAGCAAAGTGACCTGTGAAGTGGTCAGAGCACAGTGACCTGTGAAGAGGTCAGAGAGAGAGAAGGAAGAGATCTGACAAGAGGTCCAACAAGAAGAATGGAGAAGAGGTCCGTGAAGAGAACGACCGAGGAGATGTCCATGAAGAGGACCCCAGGAGAGGTCCGCGAAGAGGACCAGAAAGAGACGGACGAGAAGTCTACCAACATTAACTTGAAGTCAGAAGTAATTGTACGAAAGAAGGTCGCGACGACAGGTCCAGTCACAGAGCGAAGTGAAGGCAGTGTCCTAGTGTTTGGACAAGACCAGGGGGAAACGTGTGGAGTGCACGCTACACAGAGAAGCCTGGTTAGGGCGAACAGGCATGAGAGAAGACCAGACCGCGTCGCGAAGGAAGGAAAAGAGAAGATAGAAGTTGAGTGGCAAACTCCATGGTGAAGAAGAAACGTATCTATGAGAAGAGTAAAGAAGTGTGGGACAAGTCAACTCACACACCAGAAGGGGAACACCTGAAGAAGAAGAAAGTGCAAAGATGCAAGAACATCGGAACACGGTGCCTGGAAAACAGCAGTATCACTGGAAGTACACATCTACTTGCGAATCCCAAGATAACCCGGTGATGACAGAGGCGAGCAAGCCGGTCCGTTGGCAACAACCACCTCTGGGATGGAACGGACACAGGACCGTGGATATCCAAGGGGCAGAGGCCTCTGGGACACCGGTGGCAGCGGGTCCCGACACGAGAGATGGACTGTTGAAGCTCGCTCTGGAAATCCTGGGAGGACAAAGGTAGCATGCAAAGGAGAAAGTGCCAACAACACCCTTTCAGGTGGAACTTAGGACACGCAGAGGTGACCCGTAGCGACTCCTCCAACCTGATTGGAGCGACAAGGCGGAAGTCCACCGGTCCAGTGGAAGCCTGGCAGCAAAGGGCCTCCGGGTCGTCCGGTGAGAGGGGACACCCACGAGAGAGGGACATCCGTGAGAGGGACGTCCTGCAACTGCAAATCCCGTTGGAGGTAAAGAATCACCAGATGGAGAAAGTACTTCACCCAGGACTGTACAGTGGAAAATAACACAGAACTGATCCACCATCATCTGCACTTTCACTGTATGTGGAACAGGAAGAGAGAGACTGTAGAGCACACTTCCATGCTGTGAGTCCAAGGAAAGACTACATCCACAGGGCACCCTGACATCGTGCCAAGGAGAACTAGTGGTCCTGGCGGCAAGGACACCATCGTCAGCGGTTGGCCAACAGCGAAAGAGACGCCGTGGAAGTCATTGTTATTGTGTTGTGTTTTGTTTGCAAATTGTATTCTCTCCCACAGGTTCGGACTTTATTGTTTTGACCTTCATTAAAGTTTGGGAGGGATGTAGTATCCGGCTGGATACGTTCTAGTGTTCCGCCTGTGCTGTAAGACACACTGAACACCCACGCACCACAGGCGTCACCAGTCAGGTGACCCTGACAATAAAAGGGGCCGAGCGCACGTGCTCTGGGCCAGTTATCCACCCCAACCATATGTGTCCGTGTAATCATTGTACGAGTATGTGGGCCTAGCGCCCGCCAACTCTACACCCCCCACACACACACACGTTTTTCACCGCTCCTAAAGCACTGCTTGCACTGATTCGATTTTACAAGTGAGAGGTTATTCAGATTTTGACTGATCTTTTAACTAGATGGTTATTTTAATTATAATACAGAACTACCAAATTAGGAAAACTTTGCCTATAAAAAGATATGCTTTTAGAGTAAAATCTGTCTCCTCCGGGACATCACAATGCAGGAACTTTGTTGGTGCGTGAAGTGCTCTACTGCCATCAGGTGGTCAATGTCGTATTTACAGTCAAAGCATTCTGGAGGATTTATTAGATTTATTAGATTTGCCCAGAGCAATCTTTATTCGGCACCTTTATTCTTTAACTCACTAACTTGCCACATCAATTCATCTAAGAAAATTCATAAGGATACATATATCTATGCAATGAAGAGCTTTGCGTCAGCCGTCTTCGTCCACATCGTGCAGCACTGGACAGTGAATCAGCTCGCCTCATTCACTGGCCCTCTTGCGCAGTGAGTGATTGCATGAGCACATCCGACTGAAAAGAAGTACGCTTCGGTGCCAGGACTGGTGAATGCAATACTTTATTTTGTAAGTGATTTTTTTCCTTATTCTTTCTCCTTTTTATTTATTTCTACCTATCCATCTGTGTTTAAACTATATCTTCAGGTTACAGTAGTTTAAAGCCAGAGGTACATTTTCTTTGCACCAATAAAAATCACATTTTTCTATAATGTGCATTAAAACGTAAAGAAGGGTTTCTGTACCTTTTTAAAGTTCTTCTAGTAGAGGGTGTGGCCAAGATGGCGGCTCGGTAGGACGCGGGACTCTGCTCCTCCGGCCCCGTCATTCCATAAGCATTGTAATTGCCCCATTCCCCGCACTGCAACAGGCGGGAAACTGCGCGACACAGACTCCTGGTCCCTCCGGTGTACCGAAGAGCCGGAATCCAGATCGCCTGAGCGCTCCGGCAGGGCTTCGCCGCAGACTGCGTTGGGGCTCCCGCGGCCGAGACGGAGGCCGTGGGATCGCCACCTGGCAGACTTCCGCCCCTAGCATCGCGAACCTAGAAGGCGCCGGTGCTCCCGCTTCACGTCGGTGGCTGTCAGTGCCACGGGCGGGGGGTCCCAGGAGCCGGGGCCTTCTGCCGCATGGAGAGGTGAGCCGGGCCTTGAACGCGGCCCGCCCGGAGACCGCCATTTTGTTGCCGTCCAAGCTGCAGCGCTGATAGCCCTCACCAACCCGGCGGCAGTCGCCCCCAACCAGTGAGACGACCGGAGGTGACTGCGCCTGGAGGGGGGCTGCCGCGGATACGCGCTACACTAGGCCCATAAAGACACGGGGACCCGACGCGGGCGGAGAGTGGGCCCTTGGACCGCCGTTTTGACTCGTGGCGGCCTGCAGCTTACAGGGACGCAGGGCCGGAGCCTCCCCTCTACAGAAAGAAGGTGAAGGACCAGCAGCGGGATAGCCCTAGCTGAAGCGGGACAAGCCGCCTACAGACAGATTGCCTCACGACCGGCGGCTGGACACGGTCCGGAGGGCTGTGCAGCGCCCGGGCCTGGGGATTGGCTTGGGGAGTTGGCCCTTCGGTCGCATCCACGCGGCTCTTGGGTGGTGGTCCCGGGGCACACTTAGCAGCGGTCTGCGGGGACGCTGGGGCAGGGCGGCGGAGCCTTCCCGCAGTGCCGCAGCGGTGAGCGGACCGCCCTGGTTGCAGCACGACCTGGCCGCCCAGCCGCGACGGACAGCTGGTCCAGTTGCTAGTGCCTGATGGACACCGGTGAGTGGCGCGCTTCCCCAGCACTAGACTCTTTGCTTCTAAAGCGCCCACGCAGCACTGCCTGGAGCAACCCCGGGGCTGATAACCTTGCAGGACAGTTCCTTGATGAACCATCGCTACCCTACTGCCCGGGGGCGGCGGCTAGTTGTGCGGCCGGGAGGCCTATTATGTGACCGGCTCCCCATCCTGACTAGCGCGCAGGTCCCGGATCGGCCGCAGAGCGGGGGTACTACAGTTGCCGCGGCAGGTCCACGCCGCCCTCCAGCACAGCGGTCAGCCGCACGCCTCGACTTGCGGCGTGGTGGCCCCCTGGGACAGGCTCTCCTGGTAGCTACAAAAGGCCTCGTGAAGGGACCACTAGCCTAGACGGCTCACTGCACTCTCCGCGCCCCATCGCCTAAGGATTGCACCCGGAACGGAGCGGACGCCGGCCGGCTCCACCGTGGCGGAGGCAGCATCCGCCTGAGAACCTCAGAAGCTCTACACCCCTGGCGCTGCGGACTGGCCCTGAGCACGCCAGATCGGCTGTGGTGCAGCGGCGGCAGTCTACATTCCTGCCTGAAAGTCCTGGGAACCAGGAGACCCCTGTATCTGGTGACTGTGGCCTGGTGTGAGACGCGGCCTACACGGCGGCTGCCATCTTACAATCGCCCACGCTTCTGACTTGCTTCTACACAGGCCGGCCCCGCCGAAGCTGCGGCATCAACTTTCAGACGGCCTGGAGGTGCGGTGGGCTGCTACGGCGTCTGGGGAGGACCGCGGGGCCCATCCTTCACCCTCACGTCATCGACTCCGGGACCCTGCTTAGCACAGGTGAGGCTCCCATTCCGCCATCTTGTCCCCTGCCCTGCTGCGGATTGTGGGGTCTGGGACACAGCTGCAGGAGACCTCCAGGCGTCTCACTAAGGAGAGCGTGCACCGAGGGCCAACCTGGGACATAGCAGGATCTAGTCACTTAGACTGGACAGACCCTTCGCCCGTCGGCTGACAGCTGGCCGCTCTCAGGTGAGTCGTGTGGCGCTGGGGATCGGGGTGTCGGGACGGATGCTGCACCCCCCCCCCACACGACACTTAAACAGTTGTCCACGAGGCTTAGGGCGCCGCCAGTCAATCTCTAGAGAGACAGTTCTTCCCTTCTACCCACCCTGCATGGCTATGTGATCGGGGTTCTCTCTGCCCTGGCCGGTGCCCTCCCGCTGGGCGGCACTCTGGACCTCGATCGGGTGAAAGGGGTGGGCCCGTTGGACGCCGCGGCTGGGCTTTAACATCACTCTGCGCACTGCTTGCCCGGGCTCTCTAACCCACAACAGGGGGTCCTCCGGCAACAAGCACCGCCGCTAATTGTACTGCGGCTTTCTACTGGACTCTCAAGACCTGACGGGCTCCACACGTTTAGCACCCTTTGGGCTCGCCACCGGATCCAGATCGCGGGCATAGTCCTGTAGTAGGAGCCGTGGTAAAACACTTGCGATTCACCCTGTACCCGTCTTCTACCCTTCGGTGGGCAGGGATGGCTTCGGCCTGAGCTCGGAGAGAGAAATCCCTCAAAGAACTTTTGCTCAAGCAACCGGGGGGCTCCGAGACGTCCCAAGGAACATCTAAAGACCAAGGGCACACGGACTCCGTTGACGAGGCAGACGGCCCGGCCACAAAGGCCTTCATGCTAGAACTGTTTTCTGCCATAAAGGAGGACATCTTGGAGCTGAAGGGGCAGCTCGCATCCGATCTCAGGGAGGTGCGCCGAGATGTCGATGAGGTGGGTGAGAGAGTAGCTGTACTGGAGGAGCATGAGCTGGCGAGAGAAGATGATCTTCACCAACTGCAACAGGAGGTCCTTCGTCTGCGGGACCAAAATCTGGACCTCCAAGCCCACACGGAGGATCTTGAAAATCGATCCCGAAGAAATAACTTCTGCATCCGCGCGGTGCCCTGGAAGGCAGAAGGCGACGACCTGCGAGACTACGTCATGTCCCTCTTCCAGCAAATCTTGGGTGAAGTCTGTCCGCAAAAGATCCAGATGGACCGCGTCCACCGAGTGGGCCTCCCCAGAGGCGGAAAGACCCCCCCACCCGATGAGCTAGTCTGCGTGCATGACTTCCAGCTGAAGGAGCAGATCCCACGCCTGGCGAGAGTAGCCCAACCGATTCAATTCAGAGGGCACACACCGGCCCTCTTTCAAGACCTGGCAGCGTCGACTCTAGCCAAACGGAGGGAATTCCACGTCGTTACATCCCACCTTCGGGACAAAGGGATACCGTACTCTTGGGGCCATCCCTTACGTATCATCTTTAAGTACCAAGGGAAGTTGAGGCAGATACGCTCCCTCTCTGAAGCTATGGACCTCCTAGGAATTGCTGCTGACACGAATCTAACGCCAAGGAACAGCCCCTCACAGCATGACAAGAAAACACTCCCCTGTTGGCAGACGGTTGGCAAACCTTCGGCCTCCACAAAACCAGGCCCGGAGGAAATGGCAAAGGAGCGCGATGCAGTCCTCTCAACACTCTCGCAGTCCCAAGACCACCCGCGCACACCGTGAGCCACCCTCGCGTATACCAAGGGAATGGGTGTACGGTGGCGGAGCCGGAGGAGCCCTGGAGTGGTCCACCCTTTCAGACTCCCTGGACTCCCCCTTGCGGCTCGTCAGCTGCCTGGTACCGAGTTCGGAGATTTTTCATTAAGGATCCATCTCCTCCGGATATTTTCCACCAGACAAACTTTAGTCTCTCGTTTCTCCTCATTGTCCCAAGCCTTGGTCACGTGACGTTTGGTCTTCTTATAGGCCACCACACGTTTACACTCTTCTGGGACTGTGCCCTCTTGGGTTGTAAAGTTGTGTACTGTTCATGTTGGGGGTTTTTTTTTTTGTGGGTTTTTTTCTCTCTCTCCTTTTTTGTTTACTTTGTTTTTTATTTTGGGGACTTTCCGTATCATGCATTGCAACTATTGCTCCTCCGCGCATGCCCTCACCTACACCAGCCCGCTTCCTTTGCAGCGCTCCCGATATCCCCTATGCTCAGCCATCATGGTCTTAGCCGTTGCATATGCCTAGAGCCCTGAAAATTGTTAGCCTCAACGTCCGAGGCCGAATCACCCCACGAAGCGCTCTGCTATTCTCTCACTCCTTGAGCAGTCAGAGGGCGATATTTGTATGCTCCAGGAGACCCATTTACTTGCTAAAGACACTCCACGTATGCGTTCCCGCCGCTTCCCGCGCCAATTTTGGTCCTCTGGAGTGGCGAAAAAGAATGGGGTGGCCATTTTATTGGGGGCTAAATTTGAGGGCAAAGTCGTATCTACCTTCTATGAATCCAAGGGGAGGGTTTTAGCTCTTAGGATTCAATGGGGCTCGACGGTCTTCACCCTACTCAACATATACGCTCCCAATTCACAGCAGGAGGCATTCCTTCGCAGACATTTAACGGAAGGGTTGGCGTCACTGGACTCAGCGTTAGTGGTAGGTGGGGACTTCAATCTGGTGATGGATAATGACTGGGACAGGTCAGGGCAGCGCTACACGCGGATAGGAGCCTTCGCTCCTGAGGGGAAACTCTGGCTGGAGGAGAATGGCCTCCATGATGTCTGGCGCCTGCAACGTGCCGATACGCGCGACTACACACACTACTCGGCAGCACATAAAACATATGCGAGACTAGACATGCTACTGGTTTCTGATGCACTCCTCCCCAGGGTTCAAGACGCATCAATAGCTGTACGCTCCCTTTCGGATCATGTACATGTATCCCTCTCCCTGCGTCCCGAAGGAATTGGGTATGCACCTGCCCGTTGGCGGCTCCGCGTGGGTCTCCTACACTCTCCTGAGGTGGTAGAGGAGGTGCGCTCCAAAATTAAGGAGTATTTATCTCTTAACGACACCGGCGAGACCTCCCTGGCCGTGGTATGGGACGCACTCAAAGCGGTTCTGCGCGGGGCGTTCATGGCCATCTCCTCGGCTGAGACACGTAGACGGAAGGAGGTTCGGTTAGCTCTTGAGCAGGAGGTGGCAGAACTCGAGGCGATACACAAACGCACCGGGGCCCCTCGGGTGTGGCGCGCGATGGAGAAGAAACGAACCCTCCTTAAACCTCTTGACTTAGACAGGGCCGAACACGCCCTAATCCACCTACGGCACAAGTTCTACTTGGGAGGGGACAAATGCGGTAAGGTGCTAGCACAGAAGTTGCGTGCCAGGGCGGTTGCAGGGGCCATCCCTTTCCTCAGAAGCTCTTTGGGGGAGGAACTTCATTTGGATTCCCAGATTGTCGAAGAATTTCGATGTTTTTATCACACCCTTTATAGCCCCGATCATCAGAATGTACCTGATGCCCGGGATTATCTCACGGCAAGCCAATTCACCCGCCTCCCGAAGGCGGAAGCGGACCCTCTCGAGAACCCTATCTGACTAGAAGAGGTTATCTCCGCCATTGCTAGATTGAAGTTAAACAAATCGCCTGGCCCTGACGGGAACCCAGCCCTTTTTTACAAAATATTCTGTCACGAACTGGCCCCCCTCCTCACTCGTCTATTCAATTCCTTTCAAGATAGTAGGGCGATGACGGACTCGATGGGAGAGGCAGCGATCTCTGTGCTCCTTAAACCTAATAAAGACCCGAGCCAATGCGGCTCATACCGCCCAATTTCGCTACTCAACATAGACGCAAAATTGTTTACAGGCATACTTGCTGCGCGGTTGAATCCCCTTATGGCTGGCCTTATCGACTCGGATCAAGCAGGATTCATTCCCACTCGGCAAGGAAGCGATAACACCAAGCACCTCCTGCACCTCATCGACAGTGTTCATCGCTCTCAGGTTGGCGCAGTGCTCTTCTCGGTCGACGCGGAGAAGGCATTCAATAGAGTGTGCTGGCCATACCTGTTTGACGTCCTCCGTAGTTTCGGGTTCGGTCCCCGTTTTCTCACTTGGATACAGTGCATATATCAGTCCTTTCGGGCGTTTATTTCGGGTTAATGGGGTCTCCTTAGCTCCTTTTAAAATAGGTTGGGGCACCAGACAAGGGTGCCCCCTTTCGCCCCTTTTATTCGCCCTCTACATGGAATCCCTTGCACAGACGATCCAAGACCATCCCGATATTCAAGGCCTAAAATTTCGGGGTGATTACCACAAGGTAAGCCTCTATGCCGACGATATCATCCTCTCCCTCGCGCAGCCACTTACCTCACTTCCTGCACTGGTGGATGAACTCGAGGCCTTTGGCCGAATTTCGGGCTTTAAAGTGAATCTCACTAAATCTCAGGTCCTTAACTTGTCACTACCACAATTACAGATGGAGGCACTCCAACGATCTCTCCCTTTGCACTGGTCACATGATCCTGTTCCATATCTGGGCATCCTCCTGACTCCCTCGATTCCACGCACGCTGGAAGTGAACTATACGGCTCTAGTGGCGCTGACGCGAAAAGCCCTAGACGGATGGGCTAAACACACACTATCGTGGTTCGGTCACATTGCAGCGGTCAAGATGACACTATTGCCTCGTATTTTGTATTTATTCCAGACTGTCCCATTAACTCCGCCGCCTGGTACGGTGCGGACACTGCAGCTGGCTTTAAATAATTTCATCTGGGGTAAGAAGGAGGCGCACCTTTCATTGGCGCAACTTTCGCGCTCCAGGGACGATGGAGGAGTACGGTTACCTCTCATTCATAGATATTTACAGGCCGCACACCTGCACTATGTGCTGGAATGGAATTGCCCATTGTCTGAGAAGCACTGGACCTTCATGGACCAAGCGGTGGCTGGCACGAATGTCTGGCGAGAAATTTGGCTTCTCCGTCGCCTTCGTTCTTGGGGCCTTTATTCATCCCCGGTTACGGCGGCCACCATGAAGGTGTGGGATAAAGTAGCAACCGCAAAAGGCCTCACTACATTTCCGTCCCCTATGACGCCCCTAGTAGATAACCCAGACTTCCCTCCGGGTGTGAAATCCGTGGTCGCACAGAGGTGGAGAGAAGCGGGCTGTAAGCGACTGGGCCACCTTTTCGATCTTCAGGGCATCATTCCGTTTAGCCGTGTACGCTCCGATCTTGACCTCCCCTGCTCCGACGAATACTATTATTTACAACTGCGACACTGGGCTACCTCTAGGGCGTGCCTTCCGCAGGCATTGCGCAAACTTACTCCTTTCGAACAAATGGTAGCAAAGAAAGAAGATGATAAACACCTCATAACTGAACTTTATTTGCTCCTCACTCCAGGTCAGAAAGGGACTCGCACTCGGGGACAACTTAGGTGGGAGGCAGAATTGGGCAGGGCCCTCACAGACAAGGAATGGGATAACATACATTATAGAGCGCACCACACAGCATATAATACAGCTGGGATGGAATCGGCGTTTAAACTCGCGACCTATTGGTATCTCACCCCTGCTAGGATTCACCAATGGAACAAAAATCACACTGAAGAATGCTGGCGTGGGATGTCGGGTTCCCTAGCGCATCTCTTATGGCACTGTCCGCGGCTAGAGCGATTCTGGGAATTGGTTCTCAATGATATTGATGCGGCATTTGACACAGAGATACCTCGCTTCCCAGCTTACACCCTTTTAGGGCTCTCCAATCCCCTTACCTTTCCTCTGCGGTCGCTTCGCGGCAGACAAATGGCATTGGCTCTCCTTGCGGCATGTCAGGCGATCCTAATACACTGGGGCACTACAACGGTGCCAGAACACTCTGCATGGTTACATAGGTTGTGGATGACCTTGGCAATGGAGCGGCTCTCCCTAATCCAAACTCAGAAGGGCGAGAAGTATACTGAACTCTGGGCGCCATTCATTGCCTTGCTCTCAAAGGATCTCCGTGAGGTCACGTGCCCCAAACTTCTGCAAGTTCTGCATTTGCTACCTTCCCCATCAGCTGCGTAGACCGCTGCAATAGCGAGAAAGGGAGCGGGTGGGTTCCTGGAGCGCGGCTCCTCTATAGCACCTGTCACTTAGATACGGAGTCCCCCTTATATTCCTTTTCTTTTGGCTTCTTGTTATGGGAGGGGGTGGGTAGGAGGGAGGGGGTTTCCTTTTTCTCTTTATTGTTGTTTCCACCTCTAGTTGACTCATGTTTTGGGCCACACTGATTCTGAAGATACAGGCCTTGTAGTTGTCATAGCCTTGATTCTATTTGACTCCTTCCTCCGGGATGTTGGCCCTACTACAGCGCCTCCAGTACGCCCTTGATAGCACTGTTGGTAGCCGCCGGCCCACGTGGTTGTAGGCAGAAGGCTGTGTACAACCTTTGAGTCACCTTTCAAATGTCTAATAAAACAGATTTGTTCCATAAAGTTCTTCTACCTGCCTCGAAGCAAGTGTACTGTTCTATTAAAATTATATACGGAACGGAATTTTATGAAAATGTAAAACCTTTATTGCAAGCACATGGCCACCAAACTCAAATGGCAGCTGGTTGTCATTCTTATTGTTATTTTTGTGGCATATGTTTGCGATAACAAAATAATTAACTATCAATCCACCTTGCCAAGGCTAGGCCTGTTTACCTTTCCAATGCTTGTTTTTTTTTATCAGACTCAATACATTTTATTTGACAATTCTGTAAAGTAATGGTCTCTAGGCCCCCATACTTAGAAATGATAGATACTGACACAGTGGTATGGTACTGATAATTGGCCCAGGGCACGTGCGCCTGCCCCTTTTATTAGCAGGGTCACCTGACTGGTGACGCCTGTGATAGGTGGATGTAAAGTGTATTTACAGCACACTCCTGGAACACTAGAACGTGTCCCGCAGGACACTACATCCCTCCAAAACTTTATTGAAAAAAGAACCAAACAAAGTCCAAC
Source organism: Calotriton arnoldi (assembly GCA_963921515.1). NCBI lineage: Eukaryota > Metazoa > Chordata > Amphibia > Caudata > Salamandridae > Calotriton > Calotriton arnoldi. The sequence continues at coordinate 368,213 of CAWUFW010014780.1, forward strand.
CTGTAGGAAAGAACAAACAACAAAACACAGCACCACTGAGTCTCTTCAGGCCATCTGTGGGGCAGTCTATATAAACAGAGAGGGACCCCACTATCCAAAGAGACAGGGTTCCACAATTAGACTATCCAGTCATATAAAAAAAACTCCCTTTGGATATGCCTCATTAGATCTCACAACCAATTAAGACTCTACACACAATTTCACTCATCATACCATATGTGTCCCTGGAGACATCAAGGTAGGACCCCATGACTGTACAATTCTTTTTTTATTTATAAAAAGCACAATATCTGTGCTGAATAAAAAGATTTTTTGTACACAGATTATAAACATTATTTAAAAACAAACTGTAACAGTTAAAAATCTTATTCACATATCTTTAAAAAAGCTATTAATCCTCTAAGTGCATAGGCAAGAAGTCAAACAGCAGTAAGAAAAATACAGTGGACAATCACTTGTCTCTTTAAATACACAGCTGGAAAAAAAACTACTGATTCTAAAAGATACACATATACAAACAAAAACTGGGAGAATACAGTAGACAAACACTTTTGTCTTAGAATCACTAATCTATTTGGTCATGATCTGGAGTACAGGGTATCCATAATTCATTGATATCAACTGTATCACTCAATGCCTTTTAGATTTAGTTTGAAGTATGGCATCGACTCGTTTAGGTGGGATCACAATAGTTAGAGACCCCTTCTTCAGGATGAAATAGTTCTCTCCCTCAGTTTAAAAAAATAATAGCTATACAATAAACATGAAATAATTGTAACCAGACCATTAAATCTCTGCTCATATGCACATGAGCGGCACTCCACTCTACCCTTTAGTTCATTGAGCATCCCATTGGTGTCCCAGGGTTTTTCATTCAACATCACTCCACCTCCTGGTTCATTTTTAGACCTTATCACCATGCTTCCAGTCATTCTAGTTCGTAACCACACGTCCTATCCTCATTTAAAATAAATTATTGTTTGCAATAACACATCTTTCCAGGATTTAAGATTAAAAAAATCTCGTTGATGTCATACACACTTCATATGTGTCTCTCTTCCCACTATTAACTGATGCTATATCCATCACACCACAAGTAGTTGTTCCAAAAGATTAAACTCACATGGTAGTATATTTGAAACCTTTAGACTCCCCCTTATGGTCATCATGAATTCCCAAAGACTTTATAATTGGGTAAACATTTGTCTGTAAAATAAGGGAGGTTTTTTTAGGGAGTATCATTCATTTATCCCTCATTCCTGCACCTTTTCTTTAAAATATATATGTGTATATATATCTATACATCCCACCTTAAGTCTTTCCTAATACTCCATTAATCTCAATGTTCCGGGAGGTATATAATTCAATTCCTTAGAGTGTTATTCTTCCGGTAGTCACACACATCTGCGACTTCTCCTTATTTCATTGCAATCCGGTACGGGGCTCTTTGCCATGTATTCATTTAGAGCTCCCAACCCTGGTGATAGAAACAAATGTAACATTTTAATCTTTCCTACTAATGGAACCAAGTACTCATGGGGATAATATATACTGAATAAAGTCCTATTTTTCTGTGCAGTTCTTGTGTCCCTATATTGACCTATTAATGCATTATTAAAATATTTATCTACTTCAATTCATTATATCCACCCTGTTGCTACCCTCACTTTAGGGGGAGACATATGTACACGTTTACCGTCCATTATACGAAGCTTTCTGTAGCTGCCACCGATTTCGCTCTTCTTAGGAAGCTCATTATCCAGCAAATCTGATTTTAACCCCTACTTGCCTCACAGCATATCCAAGCCTCAAGAAAATGTTGGTGGACTTTTAAGTTCTCTTATCTCAGGTGTATTGGTAAAGACTATATTTTTGTGAGATAGTTTTTTTAATATAAATATAAAGTATCAGGTAAAATAAGGAACTGCTATTTTCCGTAAACACATTTACGGGTACGACGCTCCCTCCTCTCAATATGCTACATTCAGCAATAGCCAGTGCTTTAAATGGGAAAAAATAAGTGCAGGTACTCATTAAAATGAGCTAGATGTGTAGTGAGGGGGCGGGGCTTGGGGCGGGGCTAAAGGCAAGACATGATGATACTTAACGACTTCTATATTAGTTGCAGCACATACCAAAACACATGAGAAATGTGTTTATATAAACAAAGCAAGTTAACTCATTACACAAAATGAAAGAGAAATGCTATAATATGTTAACATTTTCTTTTTTTTTTTGCAATAGTTGCACCTTCTTAATGCCATACTGTTAATTGCTGTTGTTTGGCACAATACTATATATTTTTCAGCACGTGAGTAGGAAGAAACTGAAAATACCCCCACTTCGAACCAAAACTCTTATGGCACAAAGCAAATGAAGCAAATCATCATGACCCTCCCCAGAAGATAGGTCTTGTCTTTTCCATAGATCTATCCATTCATTCTTTCATCCTACCATTTAACTGCTGATGTCCGCCATTTAACCTTTACATTCTGTCGTCTATTCAGTCTTTCATCCATCATTCAGTTTTCACCATTCCGTCTGTCCACCCTTCATATCCAAACCTATCCATCCATCCATCTCCAAACCTATCCATTCATCCTTTCACTCATCCATCTCTTTATCCACCCTTTCGCTCATTCATTAATCCTTTCGCTCATCTATCCATCAACCCTTTCACTCCTTTATTCCATCCACCCTTTAACTCAAGCCCTCCTTCCACTCATCCATCATCCACCCTTTCATCCATCCTCCCTTCCTTTCATCCATCCATCCAATCTTTCACTTATCCAACAATCATCCGCCCTTTTATCCAATCATCCACCCCCTTTCACCCAGCCATCCATGCTTTCACTCATCCATCCATCTATTCATCCATCCATACATCCACCCTTATTCACTCATCTATCCACTCACTCACCCACCCACCATCCCTCCCTACTATGCTATTTATGAATCTTTGTCACCGAGCAGACATGTACACACAAAGTGCCACCCATTTTCTTTAAAATACCTCCTGAGAGTGTTTTGATTCTCTCTCTCTCTTTCTCTCACTTTTTTCTTACAAAAGACAGGCATACGAATGCAGGCAAACACACAAACATAAGCAGGCACACAAAAGACTTGGGTATGTTGAAAGCCATGTTATACTCTTCACCTACCATGGCTTTTTTAAATGCCACCAGGGCCGGACTGGCCGTAGCCTGATTGCCACTGCCAGGGGACTGCCATGATTCCTGTGTTTGCACAAATGCACAGGATAGTGTGACTTTGATTGACAGCACAGGGCTTGAACGGACCCTGCTCTGTCAAACACAGCGTGATGGTGAGCACCCGGCAATTATTCAAATGAGCCCTGCTGAATAGCTCAGCTGGGGCTCAGATCGGGGCTACAGAAGCGGCGCCTTGGCTGCCAGAGACACCTTCCACTCCTGCTCACCAGCACAGCCAATGAGCCTACCTTTTCATGAGTACCGGTACTCTCCTCGGCAGAAGAGAAGTGCCGGTACTCAGAGGGATAAATCTAAGAAGTGTCGGTACTCAGTACCGGTGAGTACTGGCCCATTTAAAGCACTGGCAATAGCCTTCTAGATTGCAACTCCTTACCTTATCTCAGTCGGGACACGTTCGTCCTCTTCATATAAACACATTTAAATCTTTCCCCAGTTTTCGCGCTGCACCTAAATACTTTTGTTTCCTGTGCTGAAGGTCACCAATGTGACCACGTCCGCAAGGGGTGTTGCATTATTGGCGGTGCCATATTAAAACGGTTCCTGACATTCAAAACACTCTGTCATTCGGTCTAAAGGCAATCCCACTTCGCATTTAGGATTCAGCTTCCTACTTAATACTAGAAATCGTTTCATAACGGTCATCTGTTCTAGTCCCTAACTATATATTTTTCCAAATTCAATGGTAATCTTAAACATACTTTACATTCTTCAATTGGAGGTACCCATATGGTCGCACCCTCTGTCATTGTTGCATCACTGGTGGCTATATTGGAACGGGTCATCCTCCTCATTATGGCTCCCCTTGGCCGTCCTTAAACAGCCATATACTCTTTGATGCCACCTCCTTTTGGGACCAAAGGGTCTTTTAGGGCCTCATTATGTCGGGAACGGGACCGTCCGACTAGCTGTCGGCGGTCCCGCCATCCGTATTAGGATCCGTCCGCCTTCAAGACGGTCGCAATGTGTATTCTTTGTATTGTGGCGTGTGCTGCGGGCTGCAGCACACACCGCAATACAAAAAAAAGACAGCTGACATATCCTGCACTATGTGGCAGGCAGCATGCAATGCTTGCCACATGGTGTAGGGATATGTAGGGGGTCACCAAAGGTGCCCCCCAGGGCCCATATCGGAGGTCCGGGGTGTAGGGGGACCCGCAATGGGCCCCCAAGTCACTTTCCGCCTGCCTTTTCATGGCGGGTTAATCGCCATGAAACGGCCGGCGGAAACTGACATTGTAATCGCCACGGCCGTGCCTGAGCAGGCACCGCCACCATTATAGAAATTACAGTCTGTCCAATGGTCTGACGGGCTCAAGGAGACCATCAGAATAGTGTTGGACGGTCTCTCTGCCCGCCGACCATCCGCCCGCCATCCTAATGCGGCTGGCGCTCTTGAATGGTCCGATGGCAGTGGGACCGCCACCGATAGCCTGACGGTGGTGTACTCACCGCCATCGTAATGAGGCCAAAGATTATTCTACTTTTAAATATTATTGTTTCCCATAAAGGGCACTAAAAGGCTACATCATAAAGACTGGGTAACATCATAAATACTGGGATCAATTTTCCTAAATCTTAACTCGAAACACTACATTCAGAATATTTACCCTACCCAGCTTCATTCTCTTGTTATTGCTTCATTTAATAAACTTATCCCATTCCTCTATGAGGTTCTCTAAATTTTCTCTTCTCATCCAAACAACCCCTCTCCAATTCATAGTGACTTTCTCTATAATGAACCATTGAAAATCCATATGACTGTGACCTTTTTTCTGAAAATCTGCCAGGCAGTACTGGATCTCTTGACCTCCTGACCACGAGGTTTTAGTCCCCCTTGGCAATGTCGTTCAGTCCGATCTGGTCTCACGGTGTTGGAGACTATTTGCATAGTTCAATGTGGGTGCATCCGGAGCGGTGGTGGAGTCCACTACGGAGATCTTCTTGAAGGTGCTCAGGCTCCGATGGACAGAAAACCTGCAAAGACTGAGGATGGCGTTGATGAATGGGAGTCTTACTTGAAGGCCATGATGCTTTCAAGTGCCATCTGGTGGAGCAGATGGAGCAGTCTCGTGCGAGGACTCCCCTCTCACAGGAATTTCCTTGAGGCCCTTTCTGCCTCGCTGCCACAAGATCTCGCAAGATCTACAGGTGGATCCCGACAGACACAAGAAGAACAGTCACCCAGGCCCTCGTCAGTAGCAGACTTGACTATGGGAACGCCCTCTACGCGGGAGCCCCGGCCAAGCTCATCAAGCGACTGCAACGCATACAAAACGACTCCGCACGCCTGATCCTCGACGTACCACGCCACAGCCACATCACCCCCACCTGAGGAACCTGCACTGGCTCCCCGTCGACAGGAGGATCACCTTCAAACTCCTCATCCACGCACACAAGGCACTCCACAAAACTGGCCCAGCCTACCTCAACAGACGACTCTTCTTCTACGTCCCCAACCGCCAGCTCCGCTCCGCCGACCTCTCCCTCGCCACCGTCCCTCGCATTCGAAGAACAACCACCGGTGGCAGATCCTTCTCACACCTCGCCGCCAAGACCTGGAACACCCTTCCACTAAGCCTACGACAGACCCAAGACCTGCTGACCTTCAGGAGGCTACTCAAGACCTGGCTGTTCGACCAGTAGCAGCACCCCCCCCTTCCCTCTCCCCAGCGCCTTGAGACCCTCGCGGGTAAGTAGTGCGCTCTACAAATTCTGTGATTGATTGATTGATTGATTGCGGGGCCTTTCATAGGCCACACGAAGGCGTAGTTGAGAAACTGCAAACATGACCACAACCAAGTCGTTCTTGCAGCCGCAAAGAGTGGTTGTCTCAGGGTCTGTGTGCTGTGGCCATCAGGACTCAGATGCACAGTCCTTCATCAAATAGTCTTTGGGTGACCAGTCTCTATCCATGACCTCAGTGCTTACTGGTGCCTGTCGTGGAGCTGCCGAAGATGAATCGCTCTCGCCGGTATTCCCCTCCCACTGGAATTCCCTTGAGGCCCTCGCCCCTGGATTGTCACGGGATGGCGTGGGCTGTGGGCATGGCCTCTCGTAGGCTGTGCAAAGGGGTCGCTGCGGAACTCCCAGCAGGGCCACATTCAAGCCTCGTGCAACCCCAAGGCTGGATGGTCCAATGGTCGAGTATGCTCTCTTCGGCAGGCCTCAGGTTCACGGGGGCTGACAGAAGGTTTCTGGGTGGCTAACCTCCTATGGCGCCAGGGATGCCTTGTTAGCCTCTGGTTGTTTTGCAGACATACAGCTCCACTCTAGTGATGTGACGCTCCTTAGATTACTTATGGTAATGCACTGGGTATTGATGACTATCTTATCACTGGACCACCTGTGCTGCAGGTGGCGACGTCTTCCTCGGTGAGATGACATTTGTCATTCTTCTTCCTTCCTCTTGCACACCTGTGGTTGTCAGGATCTTCCGTTTGACGGGTCCATCACCCTCTTTTCTCTTCTTTTCTTCTTTCATATTCTTCTTTGTGAGTTGTTACTGTGGCCTTATGGCACTCTCTTCTTCTTTGCGAGTTGTTACTGTGGCCTTGTGCTACTCTCTTCTCTTTTTTTTCATCTTCTTTGCGACGTGTAACATCTTGCCACGTTCTTCATCTGGATTCTTCCAAGACGTGTCATCTTGCCACGCTCTTTTCCCTTTTGACCAGGTCTCTTGCGGTGATGCTCTCTTCACTGGTAACTCCCTGGTCGTGTCCTGTCTGTAGGACTTGGCTCTTGTCCTGTCGGCAGGACATGCATCCCTTGCTCATGGGCCTCTCGCAGGCCGTATCCCTTCCTCAGGGATCATCTCGGTGTTCCACTCACTGGCCGGAGGGTCACTCTTCTCCCTTCGACTCTTCTTCACTCGATGACGCAACGCTTGCACCTCAAGGCTACGCCGTCGCGTCACTTGATCCTGCCCACATGCGGACGTACTTGTCAAGATCCGTCACTCCATCTGACATGCTTGGTGGGCCAACAGTGGCCATTCTGTGCTGGGGAGGCTGACTGGTGCGGCTTCTGCCTCTTACTCTCAATGGGCTCTCTCTCTCCTGCCACAATTGCTGCTGTTTATGCAGTAGGAGTGGGGGTGCCTCGAGCTACACTTCCCCCACGGGGCACAGCAGAGCAGCGGCCAGCAGACACGTGGGGTCCGACCCGCTCATTGCCATTGTAAAGTAGTGGGCTCTAGGACCACATACTTAGAAACAATAGACACTAACACAGTGGCATGTCCTGAAAACTGGCCCAGGGCATGTGCGCCCGGTCCCTTTTATTAGCAGGGTAATCTGACCGGTGACGCCTGTGATGGGTGGATGTAAAGTGTATTTATGGCACACTCCTGGAACATTAGAACGTGTCCAGCAGGACACTACAAATTCAAAGGTCAAAGTTTCTGAAAGCCTAAGCATTTTAAGATTTTTTCATATAAATTTTAGCTCGTCCCTGAAAGATCTATTAAAGCATAAGACATCATGTAGCTACAGAAGTATAGCTATGAGTGGTACAACCGGTGCAGTGGCACTAGGGTTCATGGGGGTTGGGGACTCAGGATGCCTTGCCCCACAGCAGTATTTTAATGGGCTGCCAGCTACATGCTTTTGAAAGTTTCTGTCTGGGGGCTGGGGCTGTGCTTGCTCCTGGATACTGGGAGGACACAGAGAGCAAGACAGGCCCAGACAGTAGCTGTCTCACACTTCAGAGTCGGTGCAGCTGCGAAGCAGCTATTCACAGGCTTTCCTATGGTGCAGGTGCTTGTTACCATGAGCTCAGGTGCTTTGAGATTGAATGACACAGCGACAGCCAGTCAGTTAACAAATCACCTAATCTCTGGAGGGTGGATGCAGATGCAGACTTGTAATACCAGTCAAGGAGACTGACAGCGAGCAGGGGTGACATCAGGGGAGGGGGGAGCCAGGAGGGAAGTGTACAAAGATTTCTAAATGTTAGGCATGTAGGGTATGAACGCCCGCCAGATAATGTATTCATGATAACGCTAACATGTAATGTATTGACAATGGAACCAATGTGTCTGAAGTTTTTTGTTTCTGGTTCCCAGTTACATGAAATTTGTTGAACTAAATTCTATAATAAAAATATGTAAAAAAACAGTAAACAAAGTACCTAATCTGGAGGAAGCACGTGCACCGCAAAGGTGTCAAAGCGAAGCACTGCTGATCTCTGCCATGGCACCAATTCCTGTGAGGGCCCCGTGCTTCAAAGCATCTCGTAGGTAACCTGCATGTGCAGGAGAGGCCTGTAATGTGCGCATTAGAGTGATTCAAGACTGCTGTGCTGCGGTGCAGTGATGTTGTGCTCAGAGTGAAGCAGCACTATGATCTCCAAATGAACACTTTCTAAGCCCTTTCCTCTTCTATCCTTCCAATCCAAGTAATAGACTCACATGCCCACCGTTCAAATTAGCTCTCCATCCCTCCTTTACTCATCTCAAACCTCTTCCTACTACTATGATCTCCCAATAAACACTTTCTAGACTCTTACCTCTTCTATCCCTCCATTATCCTTTTCAATTCAACTAGCAGACTCACATGTCCACCGCTCAAACAAATTCATATTTCACTATACTAATCCACCACTAATCCTTTTTGGGTTCCGGAGTAGCGTGCTACTTGCAGAAAAGCACTTATTCGCCTCATCAATGGTAGTAAGAGCTATATAAATACAATTACAAATGTGTGTCCAGTGCTCTGTGAATAGTTCTGCTCTGTGACGTGGTCCGCACTTGTGCTTCTTTTTCAGCAGTCTGGCAGTCAACTGCAGAAAGTGCGCCTGGTAGACCAGACTGTGCCAGCAGTGCTTAATTTGGGCTGCTGGTTTCAGACGGGGGCACACGAACCCATTTGTGGGCACTGGGACTTGTTTTTCATCATCAGTCATTGACCCAGAAGAGGAAACCTCCTGCAAGGCAGAAACGGGGGAAAGATGAAGGAAGAAAAAGATGGGAAAACAGTGGCAGGGAGAAAGCAGGGATAAAAAAGAACCTGCAAGAGTGATATAAAAGGGCAGCGAGTATAGGATGGTGGATCACCATGAAGTGGGATAAAGACTAAATAACCCGGTGTTTGTAAAACGCAAACTAATCACCCCTATGGGTCTCTAGGCGCTGGGGGCCGTCGGGGAGATTAAGTGAGCTATTGCCCAGAGTCACATGATGCAGAGCTGATCTGCCTCCGGCGCTGGGGATCGAACCGTGAGCCCTGCGCTCTGAAGTCAGCCACCCTGGCTGCTGCACTACACCTCTCCCTCACTAGGCAGCCTGACATTCAGCAGCACCGGAGGCAAACTCCTAAGAGAAACTTTGGGCACCAGCATTTATTGTTTTACAAAGTAGGTTTACTCTATACAAGTTAGGTCATGATTAAAAAAAAAAACTAACCAGTGATCCCAAGTGGCATTCCACTGTCATTAGCGGACAGAGTGATTTTCTGGCAAGCTCCCTGCCCCTTTAAGGTGCCATTACAAGTCGGGTGAAACCCCACATGGAATTCCGCCTACTATGAAGTAAACCGCTCAAAAACTGCAGACATGGAATGACAGTGCAGAATGTCGTAGAATAATTCCTATTCCTAGTGGCTTTTATTAAGTTTTGAAAAAGTAACATTTATTGAAGAGATATGCATGTACATTGGGAAATGAAATACAGAAGATACTCATATGCATAGAAATATAAACTGTTAAATGGAAAAATATTAAATTAAAAGAGAAGAGAGGGAAAGAAAGAAAGAGAAAGAGAAAAAAGAGAGAGAAACAATATGCATATACCATCGTGAAAAAACTTGATACTTATATAACAATAATGCAAAGATCTATAAATTGAGAATAGCACCAATATATAGATCCTATAATAATGATGAAAAGAAATTCATGGAGGTTTAGGGACTTCTCAAATTTGAGGATTATGGAGATATGCCGTACGCGCAGAACAATTTAAAAACAATTGTTATGGGCAACCATAAGAGAGCTCTTTTAATAGCAAGAGTAACTGGGTGAACATATGCGCTATCTAATCTATGATTATAACAGACTCCATAACACCATGCCTGAAAAGATACCTTAGAAGCATACTTCCATGGTTTTGTAATCTGCTGGAAAGCAACTGCAAGAAGTAAATCAATAACATTTACAGCTTTAACTTGCCCAATCGTCTGAGACCATTCCGAGAAAAATATTGATAAAAGTAAATGGAATGTGTGTGCAAAAATGGTATTGATCTGTTGCCCAATTTGTGACCAGAATTTATAAATATGTGGACATTCAAATAACATATGTTTAGGATCAGCCGGGATAGCGGAACATGGCCAGCATGTAAGTGGGGCAGTAGGATCTATCTTATTCAGTGTTGTAGAAGTGATCAAGATTCTATTACAATTAAAAATAAAGTTTGTGTGGCATTAGCTGCTCTAGAAGATTTCATTATTTTATTCCGGATCAGATTCCAAATTGAAATTGAAAATGTTGTCTTTAAATCAGTTTCCCAAGAATGTTCCACTTCTGTTTTATCTCTAATATCTAACGGGCCTATTAAATGTTTATATAATTGAGATGCAGAAATGCAGAAGGGGATGTGTACAGAATTTTGTTTTGACTGAATATTGGGGAAGAAGGAGTGGAAATTTGAAGAAAATTATTATATGAAGATTGAATTACTCGAATTAAGGATATGTATTTGGATTGATATGAAAGAGGAAAAGAAAAATGAGATTGAGCTACCAAAAAAGGAATACAAACATTGTTCTGAAAAAGTTGATAAACCCATTTGAGACCCTTAATATACCAATCTTTCCAAAAAATAGTTTTATTATGTAACTAAATAAAAGTATTATGCCAAATTGATGGCTGTAAAAACTTTTCCTTAGGATTCCTATAGGAGTTAAATATAGGTTGAAAAAACTTACATGTATTCGTAAAAATCGGAAGAGAAAATGATGAAGGTCAAGATGCAAAAGACAAAAATTCCATAAAATAAAAAGGATGACAAAAGGCTCTTTCAAGATCAGTTCATAAGGGAGAGTGGAAAGAATCATCGTCCTGTAACAAAAAAGACATTTGTTTGAGGAAAAAGCTAAATGATATGTATGGAAATCCGTAAAATTAACCCCTTCCATATGCTTAGGTCTTTTGAGTTTTGGAAGAGACATTCAAGGTTTTTTATTGTACCATTAGAATTTAGATAAAATAGAGTATAATTTCCTATATTGGGACTGAGGGATATTCACAGGCATATTCGAAAGATAAAATAATATTATAGGAACTAACATCATTTTTATAGTATCCAAACGACCCCACCAAGATAAAAATAGTGGACTCCCGTGGGATGTAAATGAATTAAATATAGTATGTAATGTTTTGAAATTTAAAGATTTAGGGGTCGATTCCGATCTTGGTCGGAGGCGCACCCAATACCATTCGGTCGGGAAAAAAGCCATGCGAAAGCCAGTTTCCCGACCGATCCGTACAGCACACCGAACGAGCAAGTACGATGCGCACAACAGCAAAAATTCCGGCCGAGCCGTACTCACCCAAACCAGGTCCTGTTCTCCGACCGAGGCGAATCCGGAAACGCCGAATCGAGTCGCACGGAAGGGAAAATGCAGCCCCGTCCGGCCGGACAAGTACGATGCGCTTCCCGTACGCGCCGAACCCGTCGCTACGCACGGCACGTCAAAGCATCCGGGAGAGGCGCACATAAGCTCCGAATCGCGCCACAACACGATCCACGGCTACGAGACGAACACGGCACCGACGAGGACGACGCGAAGCGACGAGGACGAAGCGAGCGACGAGGACGACGCGAAGCAACGAGAAGGACGAACGACACGAACCAACCATGAATCCCTTCGTCCCGATCATACCAATATTCTACATCTACTACCGGAACAGGCACGGACGCGTACGGCGCAGAAGGTAAGTCAGACACCAACCACAAAACACATACAACACGTACACGACACATCACACACATACACTGGGAATCTGAATATACTTACACCAGCAACAGCAGCACCATAGGGGCGGGATGCCCATCACCAATGCCACATATGCACACAGGGGCCTGAATGCGCGCCACCACCCCAACCCAGGGGGGGCTGGATGCCTACCACTACTACCACCCTTAGCCAGAGGGGCAGGATGCCTACCACTACTACCACCCTTAGCCAGGGGGGCAGGATGCCTACCACTACTACCACCCTTAGCCAGGGGGCAGGATGCCTACCACTACTACCACCCTTAGCCAGGGGGCAGGATGCCCACCACTACTACCACCCTTAGCCAGAGGGGCAGGATGCCCACCACTACTACCACCCTCACCCAGGGGGCAGGATGCCTACCACTACTACCACCCTTAGCCAGGGGGCAGGATGCCCACCACTACTACCACCCTTAGCCAGGGGGCAGGATGCCCACCACTACTACCACCCTCACCCAGGGGGGCAGGATGCCTACCACTACTACCACCCTTAGCCAGGGGGCAGGATGCCTACCACTACTACCACCCTTAGCCAGGGGGCAGGATGCCTACCACTACTACCACCCTTAGCCAGGGGGGCAGGATGCCTACCACTACTACCACCCTTAGCCAGGGGGCAGGATGCCCACCACTACTACCACCCTTAGCCAGGGGGGCAGGATGCCCACCACTACTACCACCCTCACCCACGGGGGGCAGGATGCCTACCACTACTACCACCCTTAGCCAGGGGGCAGGATGCCCACCACTACTACCACCCTTAGCCAGGGGGCAGGATGCCCACCACTACTACCACCCTCACCCAGGGGGGCAGGATGCCTACCACTACTACCACCCTTAGCCAGGGGGGCAGGATGCCTACCACTACTACCACCCTTAGCCAGGGGGGCAGGATGCCTACCACTACTACCACCCCCACTCATAGGATGGACAATGCATGACACAACCAGCACACCACAACCTAGGGAATGCAAGATAAAGACATCCCCCCACCACCATGACAAGCGTGTGTAGGCTGTGTCAAATGCCTACAACACCGAACATGACTTTGAACATACAATGTGACCCCCTAGCACATGTGCCACACATATATGTGTGTGGCACCCACAATGCTAAGCAGCCCATGACCATTGTGGCAATGGGGCCTAAACCCCCATCATCACAGTGACCAAAAGGTAAGTGTGGGGTCCATAGCTGAAGCACATTTTGACCATTGTGGCAATGGGGTCTAAACCCCCATCATCACAGTGACCAAAAGGCAAGTGTGGGGTCCATAGCTGAAGCACATTTTGACCATTGTGGCAATGGGGTCTAAACCCCCATCATCACAGTGACCAAAAGGCAAGTGTGGGGTCCATAGCTGAAGCACATTTTGACCATTGTGGCAATGGGGTCTAAACCCCCATCATCACAGTGACCAAAAGGCAAGTGTGGGGTCCATAGCTGAAGCACATTTTGACCATTGTGGCAATGGGGTCTAAACCCCCATCATCACAGTGACCAAAAGGCAAGTGTGGGGTCCATAGCTGAAGCACATTTTGACCATTGTGGCAATGGGGTCTAAACCCCCATCATCACAGTGACCAAAAGGCAAGTGTGGGGTCCATAGCTGAAGCACATTTTGACCATTGTGGCAATGGGGTCTACACCCTCATCATCACAGTGACCAAAAGGTAATTGTTGACAAAGAAAGAGCTGCAACTGCCAAACTGCATGGATCATTCCTGGTCACAGAACCAAAAACTAATCTGTGGCAAAGTAGTGTATGTGTCCCATTGCAACATAAATTGGGGGAGCCAAATACTGCAGTGCAAATGAAACATTCCTTTGGCCATGTGCACACAAACAACACCCATGGGGGCTGAGACCGTCAACAGTCATCAATGACACAATGACAGAAGTGACCATCAGAATGCAGAACCACATATTTGCACCAATGGGCACACAAATGCAGATACCCTGTGGAGACAGCAGATGCGAGGTGAACAGATACCATACCATGGCAGCAATGGGACACACAAACCATGATCACTGTGCTGACCGATGACCTAGGAGTCCCAGGGACAGCAGGGGAAACACACCAAACAACATACAGCCAATGGCACACCCAAGATATGCCAATGCAGTGGTGCAGATGCACAAACACAAACAGGCAGACCAACACTGTCATCATACACAGCAGGTGAGGGGTGGGGGTGCCAGTGTCCCCAGGCAACAACACAACACATGAGGAGAGCTGAATACCAATCATACAGATGTGCATACACTGCCACACTAAGGTAACTCATGGATCCAAATCCCCTATGTGGGCAAGCAGGCATTGACAGGTGAGAGGGAGCACAAAACACACATGTCACACAGGCACGTAGGAACAACAACTGACACAGCAAGTCACAGACACACCACAGCACCACCCCCAGGGCCCCCACAATGTGGTGACCCTGGGCTGAATAAAAATACCACTGTGATGACAAAGCTAAATGTCGTTCACACTGTGAACCACAGTCAGGTGTCCTGAGCAACAAACTACCATCACACCTACACAAGCACAAATCAATCAGCATGGCCAGTAAGCCAAGGCCAACATGGAGGCAGGGGACTAGCCGGGCAACAACTCTCATCTGCACACACTCAAGACCACACCCCTCGACCTCCAACAATGTGCAGCAGTGAAGTACACATGCACTGGTGACATTGCACATGCACCCATGACTATTCCAGGGTGGTGGGTGGGAACCAAGGTGTAGAAACACATCACACATGGACACTCAACAAGACTCCTGAATGTCTGACACACTGCACACTACGCTGTACATGGACATGACGGCAATACCACACCGACCAATGGGATCCCAGCCACAGTCACACACCAATGAAGAAGCCAAGGTCACCCACAAAGAACACACATAGACAACAACCAACATTGCAGCCCGGACCCTAAGGAGTGCCAGCAGTCACACACACAACGTGTCACAATCACTGAAAGATAACACAAACTGGAAATCACATGACAGGGGCAAACAACAAGTGCCAAAGGGAAACCTGACTGTGACCCATCTGCGTCTGCACACAAACTCTGCCCTGACAGCAAACACACCTATGGGTGACACCCTGATGACCAGTAATGTGCCATGCACCCACATCACAGAGAACACAGGGAGAAGACTTTGGGGGAACATAGCTCAAGTCAGCAAGCATCACAAACAGGTACAACACTAGGGATCACAGCATGCGCAGATGAATGGAAGTGAACACACAGACATGCACATACAACACACACCTTGGGCGCAGGCAATGTCACACGTGTACACACTGCCATGAGGGGACTCCACTCCTGTGTGAGGAAAGCTGTGCCATATGTTGCCTCAGTAGGGCCCCATCATGTCAGCTGAGCACTTGGTCACACAATCAACAATTAGCACCAAATGAGGGCTCCCATCACATCAGCCTGGTCATGGATGTGCCAACGGAATCATCAGCACAGATCCAACACACTTGTATAGCAATGTTGCACTGACTACACGGATGAGTCCTTCCCCATTGATGCCCAAACCTGCATGTCCAGTGGAGATGGCAACACGGTCAGGGAAGTAGACAAATGCAACGATGGCAGGCACAACAGATGTGCAGGGGTGGAAGCCACAGATATGAAATTGCCAATGTAAGTAGGAAACCCATTGCCAAATACTGAACACATGACACCCTCAGATGCTGCTATTGATGACATGGATACACCACATGATAGGACACATTCCCCCTGGACCACATGGGTTCCTGCACAGTAACACTTCATAATCATGAGACCAGATATCACCATCACTGCAGCAAGGGCATGGTTAGCTGCACCAACAACATGTACATCTGAAGCATGAGCACTAGAGAAAAGAAAGTTGCTTTATTCAGCATATGTGTTGTTTGATAACGACGTCCAGAAGAAATTAGAGCAAAGGCCAATGGCCAGTCCATTGTCAAAGTTCAAACAGGGTGACACTGGCAGATGTCACCCTATGCATGCCTGCACAATACCAGGGACAATCCACTAGGAGGGGCAACCGGGGGGCAGGCCAGGCACCGCAGGGACAGGATCAGGGCTCACCAGGGGGAGTCAGGGAAGGGGTGGTGGGTGCTGGAGAGCCACTGACAACTGCAGTGGAGGTGTCTGACATGGTGTGTGCCGGCACAACTGGGGGCATGACTCAGATGTCGTGGGTGCCGGCACAACTGCAGTGGACCCTGCAGATGGGGTGGACAGGTCCGCCACTGCAGTGCCCAAGTCAGACAGGGCGGTAGTGGACTCCACTGCAGTGCCTACCTCCAGGGGAGGAGAATGGGGAACAGGCAAGGTGGGTTGGACAGAGGGGAGGACACCCTCACCACATCAGTGGCACAGACAAGCGCAGCGGGGGTGTGGTGCTGGGAGAGCAAGTGGCAGGGGGAGAAGGCCGGATCCTCTTGGGGATGGTATATCTGTGGGTGGGGGAACCTGGGGCAGGGTGTGGTGGGGGCACCTCTGCAGTGGGGGCCTGAGGGATGGAGGACGGAGACCTTGTGCCTGAGCTGCAGGGCGGTGGCGGGGTCTTGCTCTTACCACTCCGGGGGACTTGCGGGTGGGGGCCTCAGTCCGTCTGCGCCTGGGGGAGGGTGTCCGGGGGCGAGGGGCACTCTGCTCCGTGTGGGTGGGCTTCCTCTTCCCCCGGTATGCTGGAGCAGCTTCATCGGTGGGGAAGAGGCCGAGGTCACAGAGGAAGAGCTGCTGTGACTTTGGGGTTGCAGGTGAGGCAAGGGAGGGTGCTTTGGAGGGAGAGGGAACTGAGGACTGCGCAGTGCATGTGGATGCGTGTGTGTGTTCCAGGGCCCCATCCCCTGTGAGTCTGGCTTCAGTCCCCTGAATGTGCGTGCGTGTGCGTTTTGTCATTGGCGTGTGTGTCAGTGTGCTGGATGTGTGTGTGCTGGTGTGTGCCTGTGCCGGTGTGTGTGTGCCTGGGATGGGTAAGGTGCTGGGGAGTGTGGATGGAGCAGAGGCAGGAGGGGTGAGGGACCGTTTGAGGAGGGACACTGCTGCCGTCAGGGAGGAGTCCATGGACCTATTGCCCCTCTGTAGGTCAGACATGCCCGATGAGATGCCCTCCATGAACGACACCAGCTGAGTCAACAGCGCGGTGTGCGCATGGAGGACACTCAGCATGGCTGTCTGCCCTACATGGAGCTGGCGAAGGAGGTACACAGACTCCTCACTCAGGGCAGCAGGGGACACAGGGGCAGGGGGTGCGGTGCCTGGCCCAAAGGAGACACGCTCCCGGACATGGGAGCCTCCACGGACCTGGGGAATGGGAGCCGATGGGAGGGCGGTGGTGGTGCTGGTGGTGGCGGGGACAGCAACACTAGCTGGGGTGTGGTGGCTGCTGACACCCGCCTCCACAAGGGAGTCATCCTCCGAGTTGCTCTGGTCCTCAGCTGAGGTGGATGCTGCTGAGGACTCCTCGGTGTGGCTCCCCTCGCCCTCCGTGCCACTGGGTCCCTCCGACCACTCCTCGGCTGCTGACCCAGTCTGGCTCTCCGGCTCCTCCTGGTCCGTGGAGCTGTCCCCTTCCGTGGCCGTGGATGTATCTGCAAACAATGGGGAAACAGACAGACATCAGTCACCTGCACATAACGCACACACCACTGTGAGCACAGCACATCACAGAGCAAGCCCTGGCATCATTAGTTGTACATTGCTAAAAGTGCACTAATTGAACAGGAGAAGTCAATTGTCAGTCTGATGCCAAGCATGGCACTAACATCCCACATGGCCTTGCACCCATCTGTCTGGTGTCTGTTGGATTGCAACACCCCAGTGTTGACACATGCACCAAGTACACAGTAGTTGGACAGTGCAGAGGACACGGTGTGGACACATCACAGCTCTTGCCACTGAGTCAGTACAGGTTTCCGGATGTAAGGGATGCCCAGAGTCAAATAGGAAATGCATGTGATGCATACCAGCGACAGACACCATGATGCACCCATGTCCTGATAGCCAGCGCCACTATGGTGTGCATGTAGCACATGTCACTCCCCTGCAGGCTCACCAATCAGTAGACACATGCCATGGCGGAGGCATGACTGCAAAGTCATACATCACTGGCTCAGTGATGTATGACTTTGCAGCCAGACAACAACACTCTGCACTGTGTCACAATAGTAGGTCATGAGGAATGCAAGTCCTGGAGCTGCACAAGTGCACATGTACATCCCCCCACAACACATCCTCTTAACCCTCATCTGTCCAGGTCATACCTATTGGACATATGGGAGACCTGTGACACTACCCTCTGAACCTGAGCCCCTCACACTCTGCTGTGCATGGGGAACAGCTGCCTGAACTTCACATTTACATGCCCCAGTCTGCATGGGCAGCTGATCAGACACCTATGTGTCACACAAGTATCGTCTCCTATGGTCACATCTCCAGTGGCATGCTGAGCCCCTACCAAGAAACTCCACAGCAGTCCTGGCGACTAATCCACAGCACACTGACACAGAGGCAGACACCTGAGGGGTCAAATCACTGTGCACAATGTGTCCGCTGATACACGGGAGTGGGAGTACAGAGTGTATTGTATGGCCTGGAGTAGGCATGACTGTCCAGCCCCACATGAATGAGGGATGAGCCCTGGACTGTAGGCAGCTGGCTAAGTATGTGTGACACACGTCATATACATACTCCTGGGGCCCAAACATTGTTCCCACCCGCAGCATGGGTGTGTGCCAGGTACCCCAGCCACATGTGGTGGATCAGCTCAGCAATTGGACCACAGATCAAAGTAACACGCTGAATACATGTCAGAATACAGGCATTGTGTAAGCAATGGACCCACCCATGATGCCCACCACAGAGTCAGGGAAACAGATGCTGTCTCCCACCTTGAGTCAAGCAAACTGCAAGGACACAGTCCTAAGTGACAGAATTCCCTGCATGTAAGGGCCACACCTGGGTATCAGATGAGGAGTGGGCAGTGCACAATAGAGGGACATGGCTCCTGGACAACATGACTGCTGTACTGTGGCAGTTTAACCAGGCCCGAGGAGGGCACATAGCATGTTAGACAGAGTACACAGTGCAGTCTTTGACTCACCCCCTCCTTGCTGCTCTCTGGCCTTCAGCTGCCCATCCAGGTCTGGAAAGACCACCGCCAGGATCCTGAGCATGTGGGGGGTCAGGGTCCGTGTTCCGCCCCTCCTGCGAGGAGGCGACAGCTTCAGCTGGACCCGTGCAATCCTCCGGGTCCAGCCCCGAAGGTCCTGCCACCTCTTTTGGCAGTTGCGGATCCGGCGCTTGTAGACCCCCACGGACCGGACAGCCCGGACGATGTCCTTCCATATCTCATGCTTCCGATGGGCAGAAGCCTGTCAGGATGACAAAGTGATAAGGCCATTACTACACATGCAACATATCCGTGCATGACACAGTTGCATATACATGTCGCAATCACAGGGGCACATGGTGTACCCAGGCAGTGCACGGCTGCCCATGGACAGTTTTCCAGAAGTCACTACATGGTATCATTGCATGGGGAGTAAAACCCTGTTCAGAAGCACTGTCACTGCACCATACCTGTCCAGTGCAAGTCACTACACACTATGGGGGGTGACAACTACTCAGTGAGCCTGCTAGCCAGTGGTGTGCTGACTCTCAGCCTTGCTAGTCAGACAAAATGCACATTCAGAAAGGCAGTGCACAGAACACTCACCTGCTCCCCTGGTGTCCCATACAGCTTGCTGTACTGTGGAAGTAGGCTGTCCAGCAGGGCCTGGTTCTCCTCAAGGCTGAAGGCTGGGGCTCTCTCCACAGTACGTGCCATTGCAGGGTCCAGAGGGGCAGAGACAGCAGCAGTGCAGTGGCAGATGTCGTCCTGGAGCATGTAGTGCAGGCAAGTGGGCTCTTAGGGGAACAGGCAGCAATATATATGTGCTGGAGAGGCAGATACTGTCCCTTGTGTCCAAAGTGATAGGTCCAAGTCGTTTGCATCTTCTGAATCTGGCCAATCCATGGAATAGCAGCACCAAAACACGCCCACAGCATCCTTCAAAACTTCAACTTCATGACATACATGATTTTGCAACATTGTTGTGGGTGACCAACTGATTTTCCAGCAACCGACTCGTTCGAAATTCGAAAACGCGTCCGTTGCCAGGCAAGCCCATTGTCAATGGGTGCGCACCGATCGGTCCATTGAGGTACAACGCGCACAGGGGTACAACGCGTACCCGCACACATTGAAAGCAATGGGCCGGCCGGAGGCACCGATCGGTCCATTGCAGTTCAACGCGCACAGGGGTACAACGCGTACCCGCACACATTGAAAGCAATGGGCCGGCCGGAGGCACCGATCGGTCCATTGCAGTTCAACGCGCACAGGGGTACAACGCGTACCCGCACACATTGAAAGCAATGGGCCGGCCGGAGGCACCGATCGGTCCATTGCAGTTCAACGCGCACAGGGGTACAACGCGTACCCGCACACATTGAAAGCAATGGGCCGGCCGGAGGCACCGATCGGTCCATTGCAGTTCAACGCGCACAGGGGTACAACGCGTACCCGCACACATTGAAAGCAATGGGCCGGCCGGAGGCACCGATCGGTCCATTGCTGTTCAACGCATCACTGTATATGTGACTGGCATAGGTCAGCATGCCTGTCTCAGATGGACATATGCCAGCCACAGATAGCTCCCAGGGAGTGAGGGGCACACCTACATCACGACAGCCTGTCCAAACCTTATCATAAGGCATGTAAGGCTGCATTTCCTATTGTGTGTATGTTGGTGTACATGTTGTCCTGTGGGTGTCACCTGTGGGCAGCCACCCCCAGGCTGTGCACGTGCTCATGGGGACAGGATCCTGGGTGTTACGTGTACGTGACCACTGTGATGTGCAACTGTTCATATCTGTGCATGTGTCATGGTCACATTTCACAGTGGTGTTTGTGTATGTCATGTCACATACCCCGTGAGTCCCATGTGGGACGGTATGTTTGAGCCAGGGTGTCCCAGTGGCACAATAGTGATGGCCCTCCACAGTCTTTGTGCATGTAGTGTTTACAATGTCTCTGATTTCATGTGCACAATGGGAGACAGTCTCCACATCCACGTTGTGTGTGCATGGACTCTGATGTTGTGCGTGTGTGTCACAGACGTCCATGGCTCTCCTGCCATGGCAAGTGTGGCCACTACCTGTGGGGGTCATGTTTGTTTTGCTGTGGTGTACACATGATACTCCAGGTGATGCCAGTGTCCATGTGGCATTACAGGGTCCCTGGGAATGTGCCTGTCGTTGAGCTGTGGTGCCTGGGGCACATCTGTCCTCACATGTCACTGGGGGGTGACTTTGACACAGCATCATGATATCCAATGGGCCAACCTGGGACAAATTGATGCCACCTGTAGGACCGTGTTGACAGATGTTGGCCATGTAAGTACCATACATGTCGTTCCGGTACTGCACACTTCATGTAGTTGTGCCTCATGATGATGTATGTTGGGAACTTGAGTGTGTTCAATGCCGCATATGTGGGGTGACTGACGATCTTGCTTACTTCTCCTCTGCACTGCAGGGCTCCTGCTGTCCATCGGCCATTCCCAGACCTGGCAACGATGGTGGAACGGGACAGCATCCGACGGTACCGCTTCACCAGGCAGCTGATTGAGGATTTGGCAGTGCAGTTGTCCCCACATTTGCAGCCTGGCCGGCCGTATCCTACAGCGCTGACCCCCAAGGTGAAGGTGATGGCAGCCCTACACTTCTTTGCCACCGGTACCTTCCAACATACTGTGGCGTCTGCTGGTGGGATGTCACAGACCATGTTCAGCCGTGTGCTCCGCGATTTCTTGGCGGCAATGTTGCTCTTCCTGAACCGGTACATATATTTCCCTAGACTGCGACGACTCACTGACGTGAAGAGTGACTTTTATGCCCTGGGGAGGATGCCGCATGTCATTGGCTCCATTGATGGGACACATGTGGCTTTGGTAACACCACAGGCCCAGGAGCAGGCCTACAGGAACCGCAAGCACTACCACTCGGTCAATGCACTGGTGGTGTGTCTTGCAGACATGACCATCACACACGTGTGTGCCCGTTTCCCTGGTTCAGCACACGATGCCTTTGTGATGAGGAGTAGTCGCATCCCCAGGTTGATGGCACAGATGCAGAACCAGCGTGCCTGGCTTGTCGTTGTGTACTGACTTTGTGCCATTGTGTGTGATCTGATCTGTAGTATTCCGCCCACTTTTCCAAGTCAGCTGATGTGCACTTGTCTGTCCGTAGGTGACTCGGGATACCCCAACATGCCGTGGTTGCTGACACCCCTCAGGAACCCTGTGACACCTGCCCAGATGCGCTACAATGAGGCACATGGTCGGACCAGGAGAGTGATTGAGCGGACCTTTGGTCTCCTGAAGAGCCGCTTCCGCTGCCTGGACAAGACCGGAGGGTCCCTCCCATATGCCCCTGCGAAAGTGTGCAAGATTATCATCGTCTGCTGCATGCTCCACAACCTGGCAGTGCGGAAGGAGTTGCCTCTCATCCAGGATGACGATGACCAACATCCGCCACCTGTGGAGGATCCTGGCCTGGACCACGATGCCAGTGACGATGATGATGATGATGATGGTGATGGTGATGTCCGCACACAGCTCATCACCAACTTCTTTAGCTGAATGTGAGTATCCTGAGGTGTCATGTGAATGATGTGAGTTGGCATGATGTGTGGGTGGTGCTCTGGTGCTGTTGGAGTGTGTCCATGGGCTACTTGACAGGATGTGTGTTGCGATGTGTGGTGACAGGTGGGCTGTACTCCCCAACAGTGTTGACATGCTAACTTGGTTCTGGGTGGGTATCTTGTAACATGTATTGTGCATGAGTTTTGCTGATCTGTCCTGTACTGCATTGCTTTTGACTGTGTGTCATTTCTGTCCTTCACAGGGTACTTTCAGATTCGTTTGGTCAACTGTGTCCACCGACGACGTGATTGCACATCCAGGCTGGTAGCTGTTGTGTCCCTACAGGTGATGTGCGCCACACCCATGGACTTCCTTCCGTCTACAGTTGTTGACTGTGTGCCCGCTACCAGGTGGGGTTACCTTGCATCTGTAGTGGTTACGGCATGTTGCTACTGTGTAATAAACCTGTGCTTCACTTAGTGATGTGCGTTGTCTGTGGTCACACATTTGACTGCCATTTGCTTACTGCACCTGTGGGCTACTTGACTACAACTGGGAATGGGTGTGGTGTCTGTGCATTGCACCGTCTTCCCTGGCAACATCAGTGTAGGCAATGAGTCAGATGGCCTAGGTGTGTATGTGTTGTGTAGCCCTGGTGGTGTGTCTCCCTCATATGTGTCACGTTGCCTGTACTCACATGCCTGTGTTGTCCTTGCTGTTGCAGTTCGCATACACAGTGTAATTTTGCAGTTCATCATCCCCATAACAGCACCCACGTTGGAATCACGACAGAGGCAAGTATGGTGTATTAGTGTGTTTATTGTGATACATCTGTGTTAATAGTGCATAGGATGGATTGTGCTGTACATGAATCTTGCAATCCCAAGTTCCTAGGTGAATTGAAAGTCCAGGTAGACAGGATCCCCAGTATCGGGGCCACAGTTGTCTGACACATTGTTCCAACTTGTACTCCCCATGCAATGTGTGGGAGTAGTGTTGCCATCAACAGGGTGAACAGTCTGTGCACAAAGGCGAAAATCCAGAACAGGTTCAGGCTTCCTGGGAGTTGCGCTTGGCCATCAGCCTCTCACTTTCCCCTCCTCGGACGACCCCTCTTCTTGGGGGGGGCCCTCAAGTGCAGGCTGCTGCGGTGCAGGGGACTCTCCGCCAGAGTCCTCCTCCCTCCCTGTGGCAGTTGCAGTTTGTTCGGTACCAGATGTTGTTGGCACACAGGGAGGTGTGGACTGGTTGCTGTTCATCTGGCGGAGGCATTGTAAAATGTCCCTGTGCACCGCAGTCATCTCATGTAGTACATCCCACTTGGACTCCACGCGGGACATGTGGGAGTCCACACGTGACATGTGTGACTCCACGTGGGACATGTGGGAGTCCAAGCGGGCATGTTGGGCAGCCTGCTGCTGTTTGATGTCTCTGAGGAGCCCCACTACCTGGCTGAGCTCTCCGGTGCTGGACTGGTACGCATCAGCTATGCGTACCAGTTGTGGGTCTTCATGCACACCAGCAACGTCTGCAAGCAGCGACCTCTGTCTCCCACCCCTCCCACCACCCCTGCTGACATGTGCAGTGTGTGCAGTTGCACGCACAGATAACCCTGGTCCACCTTGGGGGTGGTGGTGGTGGTGGTGTCCATGGCCCCAGGTTGGTCCAGGGTCACTGCGCTGGTGTTGTTCCTTATTCTGTCCATGTCGGCAGGGATGGTATTCGTGGTGACAGTCGTTGGAGGGGTGGGTGCAGGGGGTGCAGCTGGTGGACCTGCTGGTGCTGCAGCTGGTGGTCCTGCTGGTGCAGCAAGTTGACTTGCACCGGATGTGCCAGGTTGTTCATCGTCCGAGGAGGACAGAGGCTGTACGACGCCAGTGAGCTCGGCATCCTCTTGAGCCTGGGACTGGGACTCCTCAGCGTCTGCTGCTGTGTCCCTATCATCACCTGTTTTTGGGAGACACAAACAATGTATTTCATGTTTCTGCAGGCATCAGTGGTTGACACACCTGACAGTTGTGACTGTGCCTCGGGGTGCGGGCCTGTACATTGTATTGTCCTAAGTCGTCACAGTCAGGGGTTGATATTGGTGTGGCACATTGTCCTGCATTATTTGGGCATTTCTATGTATTCTCTGGGGTGTGAACATGGTCTGCATTGATTGTGTTTGGTTGACAGCCAGACCTCCTTCCCACCCACCCACCCACCCAGTCAGTTATCCCACCATGGAACGTGCTTGCATTGCAGGGAGTGGAAGTTGTCTCTCAGGATGTCAGTCAGTGGTGTCCTGCTGTTTGTTGGTGCACAGTTGCCAGCAGGGCCTTGTGCTCCCCACAGCAGTAGCCAGTGTCAGCCATCTTGTGAGTCCTTCTCCACTCCCTGTGATGTGAGCATGGTTCAGGGTGGTGTTGATGGGACAGTTGTGGGGGTGAGCAATGTCTGTGACTACGACTCCCATCATGCTATTGCCTCCACCCCCTTCCCAGCATGCCCATGCTTCCTTCCTTTTGACTCTGCTTCCCTGTGGGGTGGGCTGGCTGTGCTGACAGGATGGCTGGGAGTGTTGTCCTGGCAGTTGTTTGGCTAAGAGTCCCAAGAGTGTCCCTGTGCTTCACACAACATAACCCAGGGTGGTGGTGCTTTGTGGGATCTTGTGTTAGGATGGAGGGCATTGCATTCTACCAGGTGGGTACTGTGGAGTTTGTGTTGGGGGGGTGAGGGGAGGTGCTGGTGACTATAGTCAGTGCTGCAAGTCCCCCTTCCCACCCAGCCAGCCAGATATCCCACCATGGAACGTGCTTGCATTGCAGGGAGTGGAAGTTGTCTCTCAGGATGTCAGTCAGTGGTGTCCTGCTGTTTGTTGGTGCACAGTTGGCAGCAGGGCCTTGTGCTCCCCACAGCAGTAGCCAGTGTCAGCCATCTTGTGAGTCCTTCTCCACTCCCTGTGATGTGAGCATGGTTCAGGGTGGTGTTGATGGGACAGTTGTGGGGGTGAGCAATGTCTGTGACTACGACTCCCATCATGCTATTGCCTCCACCCCCTTCCCAGCATGCCCATGCTTCCTTCCTTTTGACTCTGCTTCCCTGTGGGGTGGGCTGGCTGTGCTGACAGGATGGCTGGGAGTGTTGTCCTGGCAGTTGTTTGGCTAAGAGTCCCAAGAGTGTCCCTGTGCTTCACACAACATAACCCAGGGTGGTGGTGCTTTGTGGGATCTTGTGTTAGGATGGAGGGCATTGCATTCTACCAGGTGGGTACTATGGAGTTTGTGTTGGGGGGGTGAGGGGAGGTGCTGGTGACTATAGTCAGTGCTGCAAGTCCCCCTTCCCACCCAGCCAGCCAGCCAGATATCCCACCATGGAACGTGCTTGCATTGCAGGGAGTGGAAGTTGTCTCTCAGGATGTCAGTCAGTGGTGTCCTGCTGTTTGTTGGTGCACAGTTGCCAGCAGGGCCTTGTGCTCCCCACAGCAGTTGCCAGTGTCAGCCATCTTGTGAGTCCTTCTCCACTCCCTGTGATGTGAGCATGGTTCAGGGTGGTGTTGATGGGACAGTTGTGGGGGTGAGCAATGTCTGTGACTACGACTCCCATCATGCTATTGCCTCCACCCCCCTTCCCAGCATGCCCATGCTTCCTTCCTTTGACTCTGCTTCCCTGTGGGGTGGGCTGGCTGTGCTGACAGGATGGCTGGGAGTGTTGTCCTGGCAGTTGTTTGGCTAAGAGTCCCAAGAGTGTCCCTGTGCTTCACACAACATAACCCAGGGTGGTGGTGCTTTGTGGGATCTTGTGTTAGGATGGAGGGCATTGCATTCTACCAGGTGGGTACTGTGGAGTTTGTGTTGGGGGGGGTGAGGGGAGGTGCTGGTGACTATAGTCAGTGCTGCAAGTCCCCCTTCCCACCCAGCCAGCCAGCCAGATATCCCACCATGGAACGTGCTTGCATTGCAGGGAGTGGAAGTTGTCTCTCAGGATGTCAGTCAGTGGTGTCCTGCTGTTTGTTGGTGCACAGTTGCCAGCAGGGCCTTGTGCTCCCCACAGCAGTTGCCAGTGTCAGCCATCTTGTGAGTCCTTCTCCACTCCCTGTGATGTGAGCATGGTTCAGGGTGGTGTTGATGGGACAGTTGTGGGGGTGAGCAATGTCTGTGACTACGACTCCCATCATGCTATTGCCTCCACCCCCTTCCCAGCATGCCCATGCTTCCTTCCTTTTGACTCTGCTTCCCTGTGGGGTGGGCTGGCTGTGCTGACAGGATGGCTGGGAGTGTTGTCCTGGCAGTTGTTTGGCTAAGAGTCCCAAGAGTGTCCCTGTGCTTCACACAACATAACCCAGGGTGGTGGTGCTTTGTGGGATCTTGTGTTAGGATGGAGGGCATTGCATTCTACCAGGTGGGTACTGTGGAGTTTGTGTTGGGGGGGGTGAGGGGAGGTGCTGGTGACTATAGTCAGTGCTGCAAGTCCCCCTTCCCACCCAGCCAGCCAGATATCCCACCATGGAACGTGCTTGCATTGCAGGGAGTGGAAGTTGTCTCTCAGGATGTCAGTCAGTGGTGTCCTGCTGTTTGTTGGTGCACAGTTGCCAGCAGGGCCTTGTGCTCCCCACAGCAGTAGCCAGTGTCAGCCATCTTGTGAGTCCTTCTCCACTCCCTGTGATGTGAGCATGGTTCAGGGTGGTGTTGATGGGACAGTTGTGGGGGGGGCAATATGTGTGACTGCGACTCCCATGATACTATTGGCTACACTGACTTGGCCAGCATACACAGAATTCCTTCCTTTGAGTGGTCTTCACTGTGTGTTGGTGTTGTTGTGGTGGCTACATGTGTGGATGTGTGTGTTAGTTCTATTTGTGCCACTGCCTAGCTGTAGTTGTGGTTGTGTTTGTACATGTGTTGGCACAGTTGGATGTGACTTTTTGATGGCATGTGTTGTGTTTATCTGACTGACATACACATTTTGGGATGATTCTGTTCTGGTTGCTGTGTAATTGCTATGAGTGCATGGTTTGACTCTCCCCTTGACAGTGATGTGTGTGTTTTGTGGCAGTTTATTGTGTACATTTGTTGTGTACTCACCAGGCTCTGGGATGTTCTCTAGTCCATATACGCTCACTGGCGGAAGGATGGCCCGCACCTTCTCCTCCCAGGGCCTGAGGTATATTGGCTTGGCAGGAGGGCCACTGCCGGTGTGTTGGCTGTTGATGTAGTCTATCTTCAGCAGGTCCCGTACCCTCCTGCGCACGTCATACCACCTGTTCTGGATGTCCGTCTTTGTGCGCCGACATGGTGATTGGGCGTTCACCCTGTTGATGATCCTCTCCCACATCTTGGTTTTCTGCGACATGGGGGTCTGTTGGACCAGAGTGCCAAACAGCTGTGGCTCCACCCTGAGGATCTCGTCTACCATGACTTCCAATTCACTATCTAGGAACTTGGGATTCTTCTTGGGGGCATGGTGATGGGTGGTGATGGTGGGTGATGTGTGTGTTGGTGTGCAGGTGAGGGTGTGTGGGTGTGTGTTGTGCTGGGTGTATGTGAGGTAGGTATTTGTTGGTGTGCTGATGGTGTGTGGCTTGTGTGAGGGATGAGCTGTGGGTGTGTGGTTGCTTTCTCTTGGGTGCTGGCAGTGGAATGGCATTTGCAAAGGCTCATGGTAGTGATTTGTGTCCTTTA